>JAENPR010001797.1:0-97649 GCA_018135685.1 Themeda triandra
TCAAGCATGCCCGTACGCCTTGGTTAAGGCATTTTGACACATCGGCTTCTCTACCCATAGTGTTTGCCATAGCTCAAGGGCCGAATGGCCCTTAACCTCGCTCCACGGCTCCGGAAGCTGCCATATTTGCACACACGACTTTTCCGCCGCACGGCCGTTCCGCACGTCCTGCGGCTCCGCACCAAGTCAAGCACGCCCATGCGCCATGGTTAAGGCGTTTTGACACCTCCTAGCCTCTCCGCCAGCATTTTATTGCGGCTCGAGGACCCGAATGGCCCTTAACCATGGCTCCACAGCTCTAGAACCGCCATATTTGCACACACACGACTATGCTACCGCACGGCCCGGTTCCTGCGTGTCCTGCGGCTCGGCACTAGGTCAAGCACGACCGTATGCTATGGTTAAGGTATTTTGACGCCTCTCGGGCCTCACCACCACAATGTTTGTCATCACCCGAGAGCCCGAACGCCCCTTAACCAGCTCCATGACTCGGAGAACTTCCATATTTGCACACACGACCGTGCTGCCGCACCTGGGCCGGATCCCGTACATCCTATGGCTCCCGGCACCGGGTCAAGCATGCCGTACGCCATGGTTAAGCCATTTTGATGCCTCTCTCCTCTCCACCATAGAGTTTTCCATCACCCAAAGAGCCCGAAGGGCCCTTAACCCACGGTTCCACGCTCCAAAACCGCCATATTTGCACACACAACCATGCCGCCGCATGGTCGGTTCAACGCGTCCTATGGCTCCTCGGCAGTCAAGCATGCCCGTACGCCATGGTTAAGGCATTTTGACACATCCGGCTTCTCTACCATAGTGTTTGCCATAGCTCAAGAGCCCGAATGGCCCTTAACCTCGCTCCACGGCTCCGTAACCGCCATATTTGCACACACGACTTTCTTTGCCGCATGACGGTTCCTCGCGCGTCCTACTCCGGCTCCTCGCGCCAAGTCAAGCACGCCCATGCGCCATGGATAAGGTGTTTTGACACCTCGGCCTCTCCACCACAGCATTTATTGCGGCTCGAGGACCCGAATGGCCCTTAACCATGGCTCCACGGCTCTAGAACGCCATATTTGCACACACGACTATGCTACCGCACGGCCGGTTCTGCGTGCCCTACAGACTCTCGGCACTAGGTCAAGCACGACCGTATGCTATGGTTAAGGTATTTTGGACGCCTCCGGCCTCACCACCACAATGTTTGTCATCACCCGAGAGCCCGAACGGCCCTTAACCACAGCTCCATGACTCCAGAACTTCCATATTTGCACACACGACTGTGCTGCCGCACGGCCGGATCATGTGCATCCTATGGCTCCCGGCACCGCGTCAAGCATGCCCGTACGCCATGGTTAAGCCATTTTGATGCCTCTCTCCTCTCCACCATAGAGTTTTCCATCACCCAAGAGCCCGAAGGGCCCTTAACCACGGTCCACGGCTCCAAAAGCGCCATATTTGCACACACAACCATGCTGCCGCATGGTCGGTTCCAACGCGTCCTATGGCTCCCGGCTGAGAGTCAACCATGCCCGTACGCCATGGTTAAGGCATTTTGACACATCCGGCTTCTCTACCATAGTGTTTGCCACAGCTCGAGAGCCGAATGGCCCTTAACCTCGGCTCCACGGCTCCCGAACTGCCATATTTGCACACACAACTTTCTTTGCCCGCACGGCCGGTTCCTGCGCGTCCTACGGCTCCTCGCACCAAGTCAAGCACGCCCATGCGCCATGGTTAAGGTATTTTGACACCTCGGCCTCTCCACCACAGCATTTATTGCAGCTCGAGGACCCGAATGGCCCTTAACCATGGCTCCCGGCTCTAGAACTGCCATATTTGCACACACGACTATGCTACCGCACGGCCGGTTCTGCGTGTCCTACGGCTCTCGGCACTAGGTCAAGCACGACCGTATGCTATGGTTAAGGTATTTTGACGCCTCCGCCTCACCACCACAATGTTTGTCATCACCCGAGAGCCCGAACGGCCCTTAACCACGGCTCCATGACTCGAACTTCCATATTTGCACACACGGTGTCTTTGCCGCACGGCCGGATCTGTGCATCCTATGGCTCCGCACCGGGTCAAGCATGCCCGTACGCCATGGTTAAGCCATTTTGATGCCTCTTTCCTTTCCACCATAGAGTTTTCCATCACCCAAGAGCCTGAAGGGCCCTTAACCACGGTTCCACGGCTCCAAAACTGCCATATTTGCACACACAACCATGCTGCCGCATGGTCGGTTCCAACACGTCCTATGGCTCCACAGCACGAGTCAAGCATGCCCGTACGCCTTGGTTAAGGCATTTTGACACATCTGGCTTCTCTACCATAGTGTTTGCCATAGCTCGAGGGCCTGAATGGCCCTTAACCTCAACTCCACGGCTCCCGTAAGCGCCATATTTGCACACACGACTTTGCCCGCACGCCGGTTCCTGCACGTCCTACGCTCCTCGCACCAAGTCAAGCACGCCCATGCGCCATGGTTAAGGCGTTTTGACACCTCTATCCTCTCCACCACAGCATTTATTGCGGCTCGAGGACCCGAATAACCCTTAACCATGGCTCCACAGCTCTAGAACTGCCATATTTGCACACACACGACTATGCTACCGCACGCTGACCGGTTCTGCGTGTCCTACGGCTCTCGGCACTAGGTCAAGCACGACCGTATGCTATGGTTAAGGTATTTTGACGCCTCGGCCTCACCACCACAATGTTTGTCATCACCCGAGAGCCCGAACGGCCCTTAACCACAGCTCCATGACTCGGAACTTCCATATTTGCACACACGACTTTGCCGGCCGCACGGCCGGATCCTGTGCATCCTATGGCTCCCAAGACCGGGTCAAGCATGCCCGTACGCCATGGTTAAGCCATTTTGATGCCTCTCTCCTCTCCACCATAGAGTTTTCCATCACCCAAGAGCCCGAAGGGCCCTTAACCACGGTTCCACGGCTCCAAAACTGCCATATTTGCACACACAACCATCCGCCGCATGGTCGGTTCAACGCGTCCTATGGCTCCGGCGCAGAGTCAAGCATGCCCGTATGCCATGGTTAAGGCATTTTGACATCCGGGCTTCTCTACCATAGTGTTTGCCATAGCTCGAGAGCCCGAATGGCCCTTAACCTCGGCTCCACGGCTCCCGGAAGGCTGCCATATTTGCACACACGACTTTCTGCCCCGCACGCCGGTTCCTGCGCGTCCTACGGCTCCTCGCACCAAGTCAAGCACGCCCATGCGCCATGGTTAAGGCGTTTTGACACCTCGGCCTCTCCACCACAGCATTTATTGCAGCTCGAGGACCCGAATGGCCCTTAACCATGGCTCCACGGCTCTAGAACCTGCCATATTTGCACACACGACTATGCTACCGCACGGCCGGTTCTGCGTGTCCTACAACTCGGCACTAGGTCAAGCACGACCGTACGCTATGGTTAAGGTATTTTGACGCCCGGCCTCACCACCACAATGTTTTTCATCACCCGAGAGCCCGAACGGCCCTTAACCACAGCTCCATGACTCCGTAACTTCCATATTTGCACACACGACCGTCCGCCGCACGGCCGAATCCCGTGCATCCTATGGCTCCGCACCGGGTCAAGCATGCCCGTACGCCATGGTTAAGCCATTTTGATGCCTATCTCCTCTCCACCATAGAGTTTTCCATCACCCAAGAGCCCGAAGGGCCCTTAACCACGGTTCCATGGCTCCAAAACCGCCATATTTGCACACACAACCATGCTTTGCCGCATGGTCGGTTCCAACGCGTCCTATGGCTCCGGCACGAGTCAAGCATGCCCGTACGCCATGGTTAAGGCATTTTGACACATCTGGCTTCTCTACCATAGTGTTTGCCATAGCTCGAGAGCCCGAATGGCCCTTAACCTCGGCTCACGGCTCCGTAACGCCATATTTGCACACACGACTTTGCTGCCGCACGGCCGGTTCCTGCGCATCCTACGGCTCCTCGCACCAAGTCAAGCACGCCCATGCGCCATGGTTAAGGCGTTTTGACACCTCTGGCCTCTCCACCATAGCATTTATTGCGGCTCGAGGACCCGAATGGCCCTTAACCATGGCTCCACGGCTCTAGAAGCGCCATATTTGCACACACGACTATGCTACCGCACTGGGCGGTTCCTGCGTGTCCTACGGCTCTCGGCACTAGGTCAAGCACGGCCGTATGCTATGGTTAAGGTATTTTGACGCCCGGCCTCACCACCACAATGTTTGTCATCACCCGAGAGCCCGAACGGCCCTTAACCACAGCCTCCGTGACTCCGAACTTCCATATTTGCACACACGACCTTGCTGCGCACGGCCGGATCCCGTGCATCCTATGGCTCCGGCACCGGGTCAAGCATGCCCGTACGCCATGGTTAAGCCATTTTGATGCCTCTCTCCTCTCCACCATAGAGTTTTCCATCACCCAAGAGCCCGAAGGGCCCTTAACCATGGTTCCACGGCTCCAAAACTGCCATATTTGCACACACAACCATGCTGCCGCATGGTCGGTTCCAACGCGTCCTATGGCTCCTGCACGAGTCAAGCATGCCCGTACGCCATGGTTAAGTTATTTTGACACATCGGCTTCTCTACCATAGTGTTTGCCATAGCTCGAGAGCCGAATGGCCCTTAACTCCGCTCCATGGCTCCCGGAACTGCCATATTTGCACACACGACTTTCTTTGCCGCACGGCCGGTTCCTGCGCGTCCTACGGCTCCTCGCACCAAGTCAAGCACGCCCATGCGCCATGGTTAAGGCATTTTGACACCTCCGGCCTCTCCACCACAGCATTTATTGCGGCTCGAGGACCCGAATGGCCCTTAACCATGGCTCCACGGCTCTAGAACCGCCATATTTGCACACACGACTATGCTACCGCACGGTAGGTTCTGCGTGTCCTACTGGCTCTCGGCACTAGGTCAAGCACGACCGTATGCTATGGTTAAGGTATTTTGATGCCTCCGGCCTCACCACCACAATGTTTGTCATCACCCGAGAGCCCGAACGGCCCTTAACCACAGCTCCATGACTCCGAACTTCCATATTTGCAAACACGTCTTGCCCCGCACGGCCGGATCCCGTGCATCCTATGGCTCCCCGGCACCGGGTCAAGCATGCCCGTACGCCATGGTTAAGCCATTTTGATGCCTCTCTCCTCTCCACCATAGAGTTTTCCATCACCCAAGAGCCCGAAGGGCCCTTAACCACGGTTCCACGGCTCCAAAACTGCCATATTTGCACACACAACCATGCTTTGCCGCATGGTCGGTTCCAACGCGTCCTATGGCTCCCGGCACGAGTCAAGCATGCCCGTACGCCATGGTTAAGGCATTTTGACACATCTGGCTTCTCTACCATAGTGTTTGCCATAGCTCGAGAGCCCGAATGGCCCTTAACCTCGGCTCCACGGCTCCAGGAACGCCATATTTGCACACACGACTTTGCTTTGCCGCACGGGGCCGGTTCCTGCGCGTCCTACGGCTCCTCGCACCAAGTCAAGCACGCCCATGCGCCATGGTTAAGGCGTTTTGACACCTCCGGCCTCTCGACCACAGCATTTATTGCGGCTTGAGGACCCGAATGGCCCTCAACCATGGCTCCGGCTCTAGAACTGCCATATTTACACACACGACTATGCTACCGCACGGCCGGTCCCCTGCGTGTCCTACGGCTCTCGGCACTAGGTCAAGCATGACCGTATGCTATGGTTAAGGTATTTTGACGCCTCGGCCTCACCACCACAATGTTTGTCATCACCCGAGAGCCCGAACGGCCCTTAACCACAGCTCCATGACTCCGTAACTTCCATATTTGCACACACGACCGTGCTTTGCCGCACGGCCGGATCCCGTGCATCCTATGGCTCCGGCACCGGGTCAAGCATGCCCGTACGCCATGGTTAAGCCATTTTGATACCTCTCTCCTCTCCACCATAGAGTTTTCCATCACCCAAGAGCCCGAAGGGCCCTTAACCACGGTTCCACGGCTCCAAAAGCGCCATATTTGCACACACAACCATGCCGCCGCATGGTCGGTTCAACGCGTCCTATGGCTCGGCACGAGAGTCAAGCATGCCCGTACGCCATGGTTAAGGTATTTTGACACATCGGCTTCTCTACCATAGTGTTTGCCATAGCTCGAGAGCCCGAATGGCCCTTAACCTCGGCTCCACGGCTCCGAACCGCCATATTTGCGCACACGACTTTCGCCGCATGGCCGGTTCCTGCGCGTCCTACGGCTCCTCGCACCAAGTCAAGCACGCCCATGCGCCATGGTTAAGGCGTTTTGACACCTCGGCCTCTCCACCACAGCATTTATTGTGGCTCGAGGACCCGAATGGCCCTTAACCATGGCTCCACGGCTCTAGAGCGCCATATTTGCACACACGACTATGCTACCGCACGGCCGGTCCTGCGTGTCCTACGGCTATCGGCACTAGGTCAAGCACGACCGTATGCTATGGTTAAGGTATTTTGACGCCCCGGCCTCACCACCACAATGTTTGTCATCACCCGAGAGCCCGACCGGCCCTTAACCACAGCTCCATGACTCCGTAACTTCCATATTTGCACACACGACAGTGCTGCCGCACGGCCGGATCCTGTGCATCCTATGGCTCCCGGCACCGGGTCAAGCGTGCCCGTACGCCATGGTTAAGCCATTTTGATGCCTCTCTTCTCTCCACCATAGAGTTTTCCATCACCCAAGATCCCGAAGGGCCCTTAACCATGGTTCCATGGCTCCAAACCGCCATATTTGCACACACAACCATGCGCCGCATGGTCGGTTCCAACGCGTCCTATGGCTCCCGGCACAGAGTCAAGCATGCCCGTACGCCATGGTTAAGGCATTTTGACTCATCCGGCTTCTCTACCATAGTGTTTGCCATAGCTCGAGAGCCCGAATGGCCCTTAACCTCGGCTCCATGGCTCCGTAACCGCCATATTTGCACACACGACTTTTGCCGCCGCATGGCCGGTTCCTGCGCGTCCTACGGCTCCTCGCACCAAGTCAAGCACGCCCAAGTGCCATGGTTAAGGCGTTTTGACACCTCTGGCCTCTCCACCACAGCATTTATTGTGGCTCGAGGACCCGAATGGCCCTTAACCATGGCTCCACAGCTCTAGAACTGCCATATTTGCACACACGACTATGCTACCGCACAGCCGGTTCCTGCGTGTCCTACAGCTCTCGGCACTAGGTCAAGCACGACCGTATGCTATGGTTAAGGTATTTTGATGCCTCTGGCCTCACCACCACAATGTTTGTCATCACCCGAGAGCCCGAACGGCCCTTAACCATAGCTCCATGACTCCAGAACTTCCATATTTGCACACACGACTGTGCTGCCGCACGGCCGGATCCTGTGCATCCTATGGCTCCCGGCACCGGGTCAAGCATGCCCGTACGCCATGGTTAAGCCATTTTGATGCCTCTCTCCTCTCCACCATAGAGTTTTCCATCACCCAAGAGCCCGAAGGGCCCTTAACCACGGTTCCACGGCTCCAAAACTGCCATATTTGCACACACAACCATGCTGCCGCATGGTCGGTTCCAACGCATCCTATGGCTCCTGGCACAGAGTCAAGCATGCCCGTACGCCATGGTTAAGGCATTTTGACACATCTGGCTTCTCTACCATAGTGTTTGCCATAGCTCGAGAGCATGAATGGCCCTTAACCTCGGCTCCACGGCTCCAGAACTGCCATATTTGCACACACGACTTTGCTGCCACACGGCCGGTTCCTGCGCGTCCTACGGCTCCTCGCACCAAGTCAAGCACGCCCATGCGCCATGGTTAAGGCGTTTTGACACCTCTGGCCTCTCCACCACAGCATTTATTGTGGCTCAAGGACCCGAATGGCCCTTAACCATGGCTCCACACGGCTCTTGAACCGCCATATTTGCACACACGACTATGCTACCGCACAGCCCCGGTTCGCGTGTCCAACGGCTCTCGGCACTAGGTCAAGCACGACCGTATGCTATGGTTAAGGTATTTTGACACCCCGGCCTCACCACCACAATGTTTGTCATCACCCGAGAGCCCGAACGGCCCTTAACCACAGCTCCATGACTCCGTAACTTCCATATTTGCACACACGATTGTGCTTTGCCGCACGGCCGGATCCCCGTGCATCCTATGGCTCCCAAGCACCGGGTCAAGCATGCCCGTACGCCATGGTTAAGCCATTTTGATGCCTCTCTCCTCTCCACCATAGAGTTTTCCATCACCCAAGAGACCGAAGGGCCCTTAACCACGGTTCCACGGCTCCAAAAGCGCCATATTTGCACACACAACCATGCCGCCGCATGGTCGGTTCCAACGCGTCCTATGGCTCCCGGCACAGAGTCAAGCATGCCCGTACGCCATGGTTAAGGCATTTTGACACATCCGGCTTCTCTACCATAGTGTTTGCCATAGCTCAAGAGCCCGAATGGCCCTTAACCTCGGCTCCATGGCTCCGTAACCGCCATATTTGCACACACGACTTTGCTTTGCCGCACGGCCGGTTCCTGCGCGTCCTACGGCTCCTCGCACCAAGCCAAGCACGCCCATGCGCCATGGTTAAGGCATTTTGACACCTCCGGCCTCTCCACCACAGCATTTATTGTGGCTCGAGGACCCGAATGGCCCTTAACCATGGCTCCACGGCTCTAGAACCGCCATATTTGCACACACGACTATGCTACCGCACGCCCGGTTCCCGCGTGTCCTACGGCTCTCGGCACTAGGTCAAGCACGACCGTATGCTATGGTTAAGGTATTTTGATGCCTCTGGCCTCACCACCACAATGTTTGTCATCACCCGAGAGCCCGAACGGCCCTTAACCACAGCTCCATGACTCCAAAACTTCCATATTTGCACACACGACTGTGCTGCCGCACGGCCGGATCCTGTGCATCCTATGGCTCCCGGCACCGGGTCAAGCATGCCCGTACGCCATGGTTAAGCCATTTTGATGCCTCTCTCCTCTCCACCATAGAGTTTTCCATCACCCAAGAGCCCGAAGGGCCCTTAACCATGGTTCCACGGCTCCAAAACCGCCATATTTGCACACAACCATGCTTTGCCGCATGATCGGTTCCAACGCGTCCTATGGCTCCCGGCACGAGTCAAGCATGCCCGTACACCATGGTTAAGGCATTTTGACACATCTCGGCTTCTCTACCATAGTGTTTGCCATAGCTCAAGAGCATGAATGGCCCTTAACCTCGGCTCCACGGCTCCGTAACCGCCATATTTGCACACACGACTTTGCCGCCGCACGGCCGGTTCCGCGCGTCCTACGGCTCCTCGCACCAAGTCAAGCACGCCCATGCGCCATGGTTAAGGCATTTTGACACCTCCGGCCTCTCCACCACAGCATTTATTGTGGCTCGAGGACCCGAATGGCCCTTAACCATGGCTCCACAGCTCTTGAACTGCCATATTTGCACACACGACTATGCTACCGCACGCCCGGTTCCGCGTGTCCTACGGCTCTCGGCACTAGGTCAAGCACGACCGTATGCTATGGTTAAGGTATTTTGACACCTCCGGCCTCACCACCACAATGTTTGTCATCACCCGAGAGCCCGAACGGCCCTTAACCACAGCTCCATGACTCCGTAACTTCCATATTTACACACACGACTGTGCTGCCGCACGGCCGGATCCTGTGCATCCTATGGCTCCCAGCACCGGGTCAAGCATGCCCGTACGCCATGGTTAAGCCATTTTGATGCCTCTCTCCTCTCCACCATAGAGTTTTCCATCACCCAAGAGCCCGAAGGGCCCTTAACCACGGTTCCACGGCTCCAAAGCGCCATATTTGCACACACAACCATGCCGCCGCATGGTCGGTTCCAACGCGTCCTATGGCTCCCGGCACGAGTCAAGCATGCCCGTACGCCATGGTTAAGGCATTTTGACACATCCGGCTTCTCTACCATAGTGTTTGCCATAGCTCAAGAGCCCGAATGGCCCTTAACCTCGGCTCCATGGCTCCGTAACGCCATATTTGCACACACGACTTTGCCGCCGCACGGCCGGTTCTCGCGCGTCCTACGGCTCCTCGCACCAAGTCAAGCACGCCCATGCGCCATGTTTAAGGCGTTTTGACACCTCCGGCCTCTCCACCACAGCATTTATTGCGGCTCGAGGACCCGAATGGCCCTTAACCATGGCTCCACAGCTCTAGAACTGCCATATTTGCACACACGACTATGCTACCGCACAGCCGGTTCCTGCGTGTCCTACAGCTCTCGGCACTAGGTCAAGCACGACCGTATGCTATGGTTAAGGTATTTTGACGCCTCCGGCCTCACCACCACAATGTTTGTCATCACCCGAGAGCCCGAACGGCCCTTAACCACAGCTCCATGACTCCAGAACTTCCATATTTGCACACACGACTGTGCTGCCGCACGGCCGGATCCTGTGCATCCTATGGCTCCCGGCACCGGGTCAAGCATGCCCGTACGCCATGGTTAAGCCATTTTGATGCCTCTCTCCTCTCCACCATAGAGTTTTCCATCACCCAAGAGCCCGAAGGGCCCTTAACCACGGTTCCACGGCTCCAAAACTGCCATATTTGCACACACAACCATGCTGCCGCATGGTCGGTTCCAACGCGTCCTATGGCTCCTAGCACAGAGTCAAGCATGCCCGTACGCCATGGTTAAGGCATTTTGACACATCTGGCTTCTCTACCATAGTGTTTGCCATAGCTCGAGAGCCTTAATGGCCCTTAACCATGGCTCCACGGCTCCAGAACTGCCATATTTGCACACACGACTTTGCTGCCGCACGGCCGGTTCCTGCGCGTCCTACGGCTCCTCGCACCAAGTCAAGCACGCCCATGCGCCATGGTTAAGGCATTTTGACACCTCTGGCCTCTCCACCATAGCATTTATTGCGGCTCGAGGACCCGAATGGCCCTTAACCATGGCTCCACAGCTCTAGAACTGCCATATTTGCACACACGACTATGCTACCGCACAGCCGGTTCCTGCGTGTCCTACAGCTCTCGGCACTAGGTCAAGCATGACCGTATGCTATGGTTAAGGTATTTTGACGCCCGGCCTCACTACCACAATGTTTGTCATCACCCGAGAGCCCGAACGGCCCTTAACCACAGCTCCATGACTCCGTAACTTCCATATTTGCACACACGACTGTGCTGCCGCACGGCCGGATCCTGTGCATCCTATGGCTCCCGGCACCGGGTCAAGCATGCCCGTACGCCATGGTTAAGCCATTTTGATGCCTCTCTCCTCTCCACCATAGAGTTTTCCATCACCCAAGAGCCCGAAGGGCCCTTAACCATGGTTCCACGGCTCCAAAACTGCCATATTTGCACACACAACCATGCTGCCGCATGGTCGGTTCCAACGCGTCCTATGGCTCCTAGCACAGAGTCAAGCATGCCCGTACGCCATGGTTAAGGCATTTTGACACATCTGGCTTCTCTACCATAGTGTTTGCCATAGCTCGAGAGCCTGAATGGCCCTTAACCTCCGCTCCACGGCTCTAGAACTGCCATATTTGCACACACGGCTTTGCTGCCGCACGGCCGGTTCCTGCGCGTCCTACGGCTCCTCGCACCAAGTCAAGCACGCCCATGCGCCATGGTTAAGGCATTTTGACACCTCTGGCCTCTCCACCACAGTATTTATTGTGGCTCGAGGACCCGAATGGCCCTTAACCATGGCTCCACAGCTCTAGAACCGCCATATTTGCACACACGACTATGCTACCGCACGGCCGGTTCTGCGTGTCCTACATGGCTCTCGGCACTAGGTCAAGCACGACCGTATGCTATGGTTAAGGTATTTTGACACCTCTGGCCTCACCACCACAATGTTTGTCATCACCCGAGAGCCCGAACGGCCCTTAACCATAGCTCCATGACTCCAGAACTTCCATATTTGCACACACGACTGTGCTGCCGCACGGCCGGATCCTGTGCATCCTATGGCTCCCGGCACCGGGTCAAGCATGCCCGTACGACATGGTTAAGCCATTTTGATGCCTCTCTCCTCTCCACCATAGAGTTTTCCATCACCCAAGAGCCCGAAGGGCCCTTAACCACGGTTCCACGGCTCCAAAACTGCCATATTTGCACACACAACCATGCTGCCGCATGGTCGGTTCCAACGCGTCCTATGGCTCCTCGGCACGCAGAGTCAAGCATGCCCGTACGCCATGGTTAAGGCATTTTGACACATCCGGCTTCTCTACCATAGTGTTTGCCATAGCTCGAGAGCCCGAATAGCCCTTAACCTCGGCTCCACGGCTCCGTAACCGCCATATTTGCACACACGACTTTGCTTTGCCGCACGGCCGGTTCCTGCGCGTCCTACGGCTCCTCGCACCAAGTCAAGCACGCCCATGCACCATGGTTAAGGCGTTTTGACACCTCTGGCCTCTCCACCACAGCATTTATTGCGGCTCGAGGACCCGAATGGCCCTTAACCATGGCTCCACAGCCCTAGAACTGCCATATTTGCACACACGACTATGCTACCGCACAGCCGATTCCTGCGTGTCCTACAGCTCTCGGCACTAGGTCAAGCATGACTGTATGCTATGGTTAAGGTATTTTGACGCCTCTGGCCTCACCACCACAATGTTTGTCATCACCCGAGAGCCCGAACGGCCCTTAACCACGCTCCATGACTCCGTAACTTCCATATTTGCACACACGACCGTGCCGCCGCACGGCCGGATCCCGTGCATCCTATGGCTCCCGGCACCGGGTCAAGCATGCCCGTACGCCATGGTTAAGCCATTTTGATGCCTCTCTCCTCTCCACCATAGAGTTTTCCATCACCTAAGAGCCCGAAGGGCCCTTAACCACGGTTCCACGGCTCCAAAACTGCCATATTTGCACACACAACCATGCTGCTGCATGGTCGGTTCCAACGTGTCCTATGGCTCCTGGCACAGAGTCAAGCATGCCCGTACGCCGTGGTTAAGGCATTTTGACACATCTGGCTTCTCTACCATAGTGTTTGCCATAGCTCGAGAGCTGTTAACACCAGAATTTGGTCAGGAATATGACAGATGGGCCCTCATGGAGCAGAGAGAGCAATTCGGCAAGTACGTATGTGGTCGGCTAATTTTCGTATGTTCGGCAAATGATCAAGCGGTCGGTAACGGCTTCGTTTGAAGGCAAAAGAAGGAAAGATGAAGCTGACCAGAAAGGGAAGGAGTCATGATAATCAAGGACTCCGATTATGGATAGAGTTAGCGTGTCTTTTCTTTCCAATTTTGTTTAGGTAGTTCGTAAGCATGTAGAACTCCTATTTTGTCCAGGGTATAAATATAAACCCTCGACCATTGTAATAAGGGTTCACAACCAAATCAATACAACCGGCTACGCGCCACCCTTCGAGTCCTTTAGTCGTGTCGTCGAGTTCTTCGAGAGGGCCAATCGATCCGTCGACCTCCGTAAGTCCCGGCAACCTTGCTATCATGTCTAGTATCGTGCGGCGGATTTAGATGTGATGCAAGTAGTCTCATCCGTTTTGCTTAGTATCGTGCGGCGGATTTAAGCTTAATGATGGGAAGTTTTTGCTCGTGCCTTGTATCGTGCGGCGGATTAAGACATGAGTAAAAATAGTTATCGGCTCTCTTAGATTTGGCAAGATCTAATAGATTCATTAAGTTATTGCGTGTTGCATGTTTTATTTAATGTTTATTTATTCGCAACACTCTTTTGCCCAATCTAGATTGATACTCTTTCGGCTTGTTGATCGTTCCTTTCATGCTTATTCAATATCGAGTAGATCAAGCTCATATAGCTGAATTAGATCGATCTAGATTGTTACGTGTTGCGGGTTCATTCACGTTATGTGTAGATAAGCCTTGACAGACCGGTACCGTGCGGCGATGCAGTGTCTTTGGGTTACGCTAGAGCTAGTCATCCGGTGGACTAGAGATCGGTTTAATCGATAGGCTCCTTTTACATGTCACTTGTTTGTTCCTTCTTCATGGACCCCGATTCGGCAATCTTGCCGATACGGTTATGCTTTCACACATGTAGCGAGTATTTATAGATCTGTTAGGTAATTACGTGCTTTTAGCTCTTTATTGCTAGATTGTATCATGCGGTGGATTGATCTAGTAGTAAGGAGTGGTGTAAATTCATAGCAAGTGGTATCATGCGGTGGATTAGCTTGCTTGGGTTTATACTCGACGGGTTTATGAAGGCTAGACGTGCGGCGAGACTAGTTGGAATAGCCTATGCATGTGTTGTTTAGTAGATTTATATTTATAAGTTACTTATCCTTAAATTATTAGTGCTTGATGATGCTTTAAACCGAGATATAGTTTGATATGCTTTAAACGATTTAATCTTGTTCAAACATGTCTTCATTTACCGTATTCGGCAAGTTCGTTCTATTTACATCGTTATGTTACTTTAGCCGAATGAATTGCAATGTGTTGGAGATAGCTTCTATAGCTATATGTCGTCGTAAGTGGCTTCGGGGCCATAAAGATGGAACTCTCTGGTCTCACCCAAAGACGTTCCAGTTATGATCTTACCGTTTTATCCCTTGTCGATTTTCAGGTCAAATCGACTGGCACGCCACCGGATTCAGACGCCCGGGCATCCGATTTGAAGCTAGGCTTTCCGGCTTGCTGTGTGTGAGACACAGTGTGCCACATTTTGTGTCAACACACTTTTTGGCACGCTCGGTGGGACCACTTCGCAGTTTAAGATGGGATCGGAAATTGACAACAGTCACGTTCTGAACGTGACCATAGACGAGCTGCAGCCAGAGCAACGCCAGATGGTAGAACAAGCAATGGAGCAATTTTAGCAGAAATGTCTGATGTCTTTTTCCAAGAACAAGAGTGGCAGAGTGATGATCAAGCAATCACTACCACGCGTTCTTCTCGCTGGTCAGTCTGATATGACTGATGAGGAAGAGATACAGAGGGTAGTTGGAGCCATCTACAAAGCTGTGGGAGACACTATGTTGAATCACAACACAGCTTTTCTGGGTACCTTCCGCAAAATCATGGCTGATACTTTCGGTCCAGCAGTTGACAAGCGCTTTGAAGAAAGATTTGGAGAGCTTGCTGGACCAGTGTACTTCAACACTCAGCAATCTTCAGGGAAGCCAACTGGAGGAGAAGAGATGATCGGTACAAGCAAGGATGGAGTTGTTCATGATGAAAAAGAGAAGCCTCCTGCGACCGAACAGCAAACTTATGGTCAAGTAGCCTTTGGTGCAACAACAGATATACCTGCATCTGCTTACAAGATTGCTCCAGTGGCAAACAGATTGCAGAAGAGTGTTTATGGAGATGGGTACAATGAGTTTACCGATTACAGTGCTCTGAGTGCTTTGCCGAATCCAGGGTATAGGAGTGCATCAGGAGCGCCCTCCAGGAGACAGGGAGCACAAGATGCAAATGATGTTCTCCTAAGCAGAATGGCTGATATGATGCAGACATATGCATACAAATCCCCTTTCCCAGAGTGGTACAATAGGGTAGCTCTTCCACCAAGAGTTAAGCCACCAACAGATTTGGCCAAGTTCTCTGGTCAGGATGACACCAGTACCATTGAGCACATCAGCAGATATCTGATGCAACTTGGAGAAGCTGCTGCTGATGAAGCTTGGAGGATTAGATATTTTCCTATGTCTCTGACAGGGCCGGCTTTCACATGGTTTGCGTCATTGCCGGCTAACTCCATTGGTACATGGGCAGAATTGGAACAAAAGTTCCATGCATACTTTTATACAGGGACCAATGAGAAGAAGATGGTTGATCTGTGGGCTATGAGGATGAAGACTACTGAAACACCAATGGAATATCTTTGCAGATTCAGAGAAGCGAAGAACATGTGCTATTCTCTGACTATTCCCGATGATCAACTCGCACAATTGGTCATTGCAGGCATGCTGCCACATATCAGAGACAAATTATTTGGCATGGAGTTTGAAGACCTTGGACAGCTTGCACGTAAATTGACGGCAATGAGCAATCAAGCCCAAGGGTTCGAAGAGATGTTCGTTTTCGTAAGAACAATGCAACCATTGACATGTATCGGGATTCCTAGAAGAAGCATCTCGAATATGAAGATGAAGATGAAGTAGCCGCTGCAGAGTTGAACCGGGCAAAAGAGCCTACTTTGGTCGTCAACGATGGGTGAAGCAAAGAAAAGGGATCTTATGATGGGTGAAGAAGAAAAGGGATCTTATGATTTTGATGTCGGCAAAAGCGAGATAAGCTCTTTTTGTATCGATTAAAGAGGGACGCATCAAGTTGCCAGAAGGACATCCTATGCTACGCCCTGAAGGGGTAAAGGATAAGAAGTACTGTGGGTTTCATGACACGGGTTCTCATCATATCAATGATTGCCGAGTGTTCAGAGTAAAGATTTAGAAGGCTATTCAAGATGGACACTTGAGATTTGATGGCAAGATGAAGGTAGACAAGAACCCGTTCCCTCAGAACATGGTCTCTTTCTCTATAGGCATGGTAGATGCCGTTGAATCCAAGGAAAAGGGAAAGATGAAGGTTCTAACCTCTGAAAGAGCCAAAGAGAGTGGTGCTGTTGACCCTGATCGGCAAGTTACCAAAGAAGAAGTGCAGCAAGTTCAGTTCAGGAATAGCCGAACAGAGAAGGGTCAAACTTCAGATGCAGCCAAAGGAAATTGCCGAATACATGCTGAGCCAAAGCGCAGAGTTACAGCACGACACTTGTTGAATAAGTGGCAGTGGGAAAAGAAGATGGAGTATGATGAGGAGCAGCGGTACATTGAAGAGGAGCGCAGTTCATGGCGAACGTCGGAGATATGAAGCGAAGTGCGCCAAAGGGAACAAGAAGAGTACGGGGAGAGAGCAAGAGCAATCTCATTGGAACCGCTCCTTCTTCGGTTAATCTTGTTGGAATGAAGGCTTGAAGTTGCTCCTGCCAGGAACAATTGCCCTGAATGCAGTGATCAATACTCAGAGTACAGGCAATCTCGAGTCAACCGCCGACCTGTTCATGATAGACTTGGGATGAGATTTCCAGAGAACGATCGGCGCCTAAAAATAAACAGTTTTGATGAACATCGGAGGAAAAGATTGGCAGACCAAGCTTGGGCTCATAGCAGTGCTCATAACGCGGAAGAAAGCTCATACAAGTGGCAAAAGGGTCAATGGTGCCCTCCTTGTCTGCGGAAAAGTCAGAAGAGAAGAGTTCAGCGTTTGAGGAATCAAGAGCTGAAGCAAGAATTAGCCGAAAAGAAGCCAGTATGGCGTCCTAAGAAAAGGGACGATGGACAGGGTCCTTCGGCTGATGCTAATATGGTGTTCTTTATTCCATTAGAGTTCAGAGCTCCTGAAGATCAAGAAGTTCAAGATGAGGTATATTCAGACTTTGATGAAACTGAGTGCCGAGACCTGATGGCTCAACTTGTGTTGACTCGGCAAGCAATCTTTGACAAGCCAGTTAAAAACCGTCACCTGAAACCATTATACCTGAAGGGATATGTCAATGGCAAACCTTTAACCAAGATGCTTGTTGATGGAGGGGCTGCTATCAATATTATGCCCTATGCTACTTTCGTAAAGCTTGGCATGACAAGTGAGGATTTGTTTTGCTCGACATGATCCTTAGAGATTTTGCTGGCAATGCTTCTGATACTCGTGGAGCAGTACATGTTGAATTGATGATTGGGTCCAAGACTTTGATCACTACTTTCCTTGTCATTGATGGCAAGGGGGCATATAGCATGCTTCTGGGCAGAGATTGGATCCATGCTAATTGTTGTGTACCATCAACTATGCATCAAATTCTTATTCAGTGGATAGGAGATGATGTAGAGGTTGTTCAAGCTGATGATTCAGTAAGTGTTGCCACTTCTGAGCCTGCTTATTGGGAGTATGATGGACAAGACTGCCTTTCGGGAAAGAAATGGAAAGAAGGTCCTGTCAATGTGTTCGACAGAGATCAACAGCCGATCCAAGCGGTCGGCTCGATAAGAACTTTTAATGGGCAATCCAATCGATGGCAACAAAGGCAACCGGGTCGTGGTTTCATGTCGGCCGACAAGTTGGAAGAAATTGATGTTGGAGATAGCACAAAGTCAAGGCCGATGTATATCGGTGCGAATTTAGACCCAGTATAAACGAAATTAATAGAGTTTTGAAGGAGTTCAAAGATTGTTTTGCTTGGGATTACACAGAGATGCCCGGATTAGATCGATCAATTGTTGAGCATAAGTTGCCTATAAAACCTGGATTTCGTCCTTTCAAACAACCTCCACGGAAAATTTATAAAGAGGAGGTATTGGCCGATGTAAAGAAAGAAATTGAAAGACCGATTGAAGCAAATTTTATTCGGCCATGCAGGTATGCGAGTGGATTTCAAACATAGTACTGTTTACAAGAAGAATGGAAAAATGAGAGTATGCATAGATTTCAGAGATCTCAACAAAGCTACTCCCATGGATGGTTACCCGATGCCAGTTGCCGATTTACTAGTAGATGCAGCGGCAGGGTATGAAATCATTAGCTTTATGGATGGCAATGCTGGCTACAATCAGATTTTCATGGCAGTTGAAGATATTGCAAAGACTACATTCAGATGCCCTGGCCACATTGGATTGTTTGAGTGGATAGTGATGACATTTGGATTGAAGAATGCCGTGCAACTTATCAGAGAGCTATGAACTATATCTTTCACGAGTTGATCGGCAAAATTGTAGAGATTTATATTGATGATGTGGTAGTCAAATCCAGAGACCATGAAGGGCATTTAGCCGATTTGAGGAAGACTCTGGAGTGCACGAGAAGACATGGCTTAAAGATGAATCCAAATAAGTGTGCTTTTGGAGTCTCGGCTGGTGAGTTCTTGGGGTTCTTGATCCACAAAGGAGGGATAGAAGTTGGGAAGAAGAGCATGGAAGCAATAGACAAAGTTGTGCCCCCAACTAACCTTACGAGTTGCAATCATTCTTTGGGCAAGATCAATTTCGTAAGGAGATTCATATCCAATTTATCGAAAGAGTATTGCCTTTCTCTCCATTGTTGAAGCTCAAGAAGGATCAAAAATTTGTCTGGGGTGACATACAGCAAAAGGCTTTTGATGAAATCAAGCAATATATGAAGGCACCACTGGTATTGGTACCTCCACAACTTGAAAAGCCTTTCAAGCTGTATGTGGCGGCCGATAGCCTAACAATAGGATCGGCCCTTATGCAAGAGTTTGATGGAAAAGAAAGGGTAATAGCTTACCTTAGCCGAAAACTGTTAGATCCTGAAACAAGATATTCGGCTATAGAAAAGCTTTGTTTGTGTGTTTATTACTCATGCACTAAATTTCGGCACTATTTATTAAATACCGAATGTGTGGTGATATCTAGTTTTGATGTAATTAAACACATGTTGTCAATGCCGATTTTAAATGGAAGAATCGGCAAATGGGTATTAGCACCGTTAGAATTTAATTTAAAGTATGAGTCGGCAAAAGCAGTGAAAGGACAGGCAATTGCCGATTTTATTACTCAACATCGTGATTTATCTGTTGATATGGTTAACATTGCCCCATGGGCATTATTTTTTGATGGATCATCATGTGACAAAGGTGGTGGTGCTGGTATTCTTTTGATATCTCCACGTGGAAAGACATTTGAGTTTGCTTTTTCAATTGAATATCCTGTCACTAACAATCAAGCAGAGTATGAAGCTTTGCTTAGAGGGCTTCATTTGTTGATAGAAGTGAAGGCGTTCTTTGTCGAAGTATTTGGTGACTCGAATTGGTGATCAATCGGTTGACGTGGACAATATGAATGCAAAAATGATATACTGCAAGGGTACCATGAACAGTGTAGGGAACTTCTGAAAAGCTTTTCAGTGGTTACTTTGCATCATATACCCAGAGAGCACAATGGAGAAGCAAATAAATTAGCTCAAGCAGCCTCTGGATATCGGGAAAATCATGAAGTCTATGCAGTAGAAGAAGGTGCTTTCAGTGTTGGTCAACTAAATGATGACTGGAGAAGTGACATTATCAATTATCTGAAAGACCCATCTCAAAAGGTTTCCCGAAAGGCTCAGGTATAAGGCACTTAAATTTGTACTTCTTGATGATCAGTTATACCACAAGTCTATAGATGGAGTGTTGCTCAAATGCTTGAGTCAAGAAGAAGCTAAGAAGATCATGTTTGAAGTTCATGAAGGAGCTTGTGGTGCACATCAGTCGGCTTACCGAATGAAATGGATAATCAGAAGGACAGGGTACTTCTGGCCGACTATGTTGGAGGATTGTTTTCAATATTACAAAGGGTGTCGAGATTGTCAAATATTTGGTAATGTTCAAAGAGCACCTGCATCTGCTCTGAATCCAATAATCAAACCGTGGCCGTTCAGAGGATGGGGTATAGATTTAATTGGACAGATCAATCCTCCATCTAGCAAGGGACACAAATTTGTGTTGCTAGTAACAGATTATTTCACCAAGTGGGTTGAGGCTATCCCTTTGAAAAAAGTCACATCAGAAAATATGATCAGTTTTGTCAAAGAGCATATAATTCATAGGTTTGGGATCCCACAGACAATTACAACTGATCAGGGGACTCAGTTCACTTCTTCAGAGTTTTGTGACTTTGCCGAAAGCATGGGGATAAGGTTGTATAATTCTTCTCCTTATTATGCACAAGCCAATGGCCAAGCAGAAGCATCAAATAAGATCATGATTAAGATTATCCAAAAGAAGATCGATGAGAAGCCAAGAAGATGGCACTTGGTCCTTAATGAAGCATTATGGGCTTACCGAATGGCTTGCCACGGATCCACACAAGCATCTCCATATGAGTTGGTTTATGGACATAATGCTATAATGCCTTGGGAGTTGCAATCGGGATCAAGGAGAGTTGAGTTGCAAAAGGAACGAATGAGAAAAAAGATTATAAGGATTTAATGATGGATGAATTAGAAGATTTGCATTTGATTCGTCTTAAAGCCTTGGAGAACATTGAGAAGAATAAAATACGTGTTGCCAAATATTACAACAAGAAAGTTAAAGTTAAACAATTTGCAGAAGGAGATTTGGTTTGGAAGACGATATTGCCGATTGGTACCAAAGACAAAACATTCGGCAAGTGGTCACCAAATTGGGAAGGACCTTTTCGGGTTGTTAGTTGTGCACCTGGTAATGCGTATATATTGAAAACGTTATTTGGAGATGAACTTACTAGAGCCATCAATGGCAGATATCTTAAGAAGTTTTATCCAAGTGTTGAAGTTGGAGCTTAATTGTGACTATGACGTAGACGTGAGATAGCCGATTGAAGAAAATCGCCTTCAGAACTAAGGAAAGAAGTTGGAGAAAAAATAGCCGATATTATTGTATCGCCTCTAGTACAAAAATAGCCGATATCGTGTGTATCGTCTTCAGAACGGAAATAGCCGATGCAGTTGGATCGCTTTAGCCAATTTTAAAAGTATAAGTGAACAGTTTGGTTTTATCTCTCAACTGGTAGGTTTATCGGGAGAAGATAAAGTGAATTGAAGTACTACGCTACAAACCGTCAAGTCATGGAACAGGATCGAGATTTAATCGGCTAAGATAGCGTTGTGCGTTCGGGAAAAGTTTCGTTCGGCAAGAATGTTGCAGTTGAGTTCTGAGTAAAGGGATGATAATTCAAGCAAATGCAACAAAAGAATATCATCACAGATAAGCAAGAACAGGGAGAAGGCCAACATTCTTCATTAAAGTTTTTTATTTATTTACAACCCGTGCCAATCCTAATACAAGCTACTCCTCTTCTTCGACGAAGAGCTTGTTGAGGACGGACTCCGGGTTGGTGGCGTTGGCCATGGCGTCGGCGTGGGCGTCGTATCCCGCCAGGATGCCCTCAATGCCGTCGACCTCGTGAGGAAGCCCGTCACGGAAGCCGGTCGGCATCGGAGCGTAGTCGTCCCCGGTCCAGGACGACATCCCCGCCAGGCCGAGCGCGGTGCCAAGACGCACGCCGTGAAGGGCAGCTTGGTCGATCTGACCAGGCGCCGCCTCGAGGCGATCCACCAGCGTCGCCCCCTGGGCGTTCACGTGGTTGGCCACCGCCGTCGCCGCCACCTTCAGGCGATCCAGCTCCGCGGTGAGGTCTGCAAAGAAGGATAAGATAGATCAGTAAGCAGATAAATCGGGAAGAACGCGAGTCGAAAGCAATTGGCAAAGAGCGAATACTGGTGATGGCCTCGCTCATTTGCCGGCAGTTGTCCTCCAACTCCCGAGCGATCCCAAACTTCTTGGTCTCTTCACCAAGAAGCTCCATCGCCTCATCCCGCTCGCGGCGGTATGCGGCGGCGTCGTAGCGGGCTATACGGTGGGATCTCCTCGTCGTCCCTTTCCCATATAGGCCGGTACGAGGAGGCGGACCCCGATGAGGCCGAGGCGAAAGCCGATGCCGGGCGGAGCGAGGAGCGGGAGCCGGGCCGGAGCCGGAGCCGGCGCGGGGGCCGAGGCGTCGAACGCCGTGGCCGGCGCCAGGAAGCGCCATTGGCCGGTGCTGATCCTCGCCGTCCTACAGACAGAGTGCAAATCAAAATCGGCTAAGCGGAAAGAAACCGCAAACGAGACGAGGAGGTTATCGCTTACTGCAGACGGCGGCCACCACGGCTACTTCCCTCCGCCGCGTCCACCGCAGGAGCAGGAGCGGTAGCGGAGGGGGGAGTGTGAGTACCGGCCCGGGCGACCCGCCTCCGGATGTTGGCGACGTAGTCGCCGGTGTTCCCAGTGACCCTGAAACAGATCGAGAAGGTGAACAACCGCAAGGGGGCAGAAACTCAGATCGGGTAAAATTATCAAACAGCACAACTCAAGGGGTTGAAAATCTCACCGCCGGCGCAGGTTGCTGCTGCCCTCTGCCTCGTCCTGGGCAGGACGCTTGTTGCGATCTCCGCCGCTCGCCATGGATGGTGGTGGGGGTTTTTTGAAGCTTGAAGGCGGAGAGGAAGTGGAAGAGATTGAGGATGATAGCAACTGCTTGTGCTTGATGTGATGATGGTGGGAGCCGACTGGTCCTATTTATGAACGTGGGAGCCGTGGCGAGACTACGGGAAAGCCAAGCGACAAGGTAGGGTTTCCACACCTATGGGCCGATGATGATGAGTTGGGCCGAGCCCATCACCACTGACGATTCAGTTACCAATACGCTCGGTCGGCTAAATGGCTAGTGAGAGCTATTCGGCTAAAGCAAACGCTTGGAGCCTGCAGCAGTTATGTTCGGCTGATTTACACAGGTGAAAGTATAATCACATTCAAGGACAGCCGAATGATAACAGAAGCAGAGAAGAAAGAGAAAAACAAAATATTAAATCAGGAGGAACTAAATTTTTGCCGAATGCAATGCATTCAGAGCATAATGTTTACGAATTTCATCTTACAGATCAAGAGTTTTACACATTCAGATAAGAACTGATGACATTCAGAGCATCAGTCTTGATTCTATTAACCTCATCAAGGGCTCTTTTATCTTCAACTTCAGAGTTTTGGATCTGCTGTAGTCTGCCCTTGATTTGCTTGGTCTCTTTGACAAGAGAACTTATCTTGGTCTTGGCCGAGTCAAGGGGTGGCAGAGTGGCAAGTTTGGCTTCATGAGATTGTATATTGGCGTCCAATTGGGCCAACCGAGCCGCGTCCTAATCCTCTCATTTCTCATACTCGCAACTCGGCTCCAAGGTGTCCCAAGATTGTTTGGCCGACTTGAATTCGAGTAGAGCTCCTTAACCTTTGCTTTTCTCGGTGGCCTTGTCGGTCTCCAAGATGACCTTGTCAGATATATTTTTGTGTGCTCTCTTGACTATGGCAAAATGATCATCAAGATGAGATAAAGCGTTTATAGCATCCTTGAGATCAGAAGGGAGCTCTTGACCAAGTGGTTCTGCTATTTCCCTTATTTTGTCAGACTCTCGGGTCAGGTCGACAATATCCCTCTCTAAGAATGAAATTATGGCCTTCAGCTTCACCTGGCTCTCTGATGATAATTGCCGATTGGAGGAGACTTCATCATCATCAGCAAACTCTTCGGCAATGAGAGAAAAGCTGGCCTGTTGGAGAGCGGTATCCTGATGACAGAAAGAAAATTTATTTTAGCCGAATGACTTAGGAGGGAATGACTGAGAAAGTTTAAAGATGATACCTCTTCGGCAAGAACCTGATCAATAGCCTCCTGAGTGGCATCAAGACTTTGAGAGACTGACACAGTTGCTGTTTCATGGATAGCAGTGTCATGGCTTGTTGATATATCTTGGATTGCCGAAGGAGTTAAATCTGGTGTGTCTTGAAGAAGAATTTTTTCTGTTGCTTCTCCTGACTGATGAAGAGGGATGCCTGTTGCCATGTTTGTTTGTTCATCAGCCTGATGAGAAGGGATTCCTTCTGCTGCTTCTTCTTGTTCACCTACTTGGTCATCTGCCAGATGCATACTGATGATAGGCTCATTGGCGTTTGCTTGACCAGCAGAGGCTCTAGGAGAGTTTTCCAAGATCACTACCCTATCAGGACTTTGAGGGTTGGCCTGTATCTGTTGAAAAGAAAGTGATAAGTGCAAAAACATTTGCTGATGGAAAATAAGGGATCAAAAGCATTCATACCTGAGGAAGTGGCTTAGTTTTCTTTGATCTTGTTTTCTTGGGAACTGCAGTGTCCTTGATAGGGGAAGAAGGAGCTTTTCTTTTAAGGTCCTTCAGGAGCACTGTGTCATCAGCAGGTATTTTGTTGAACACTGTTAGGCTTGGAGCATCATGCCCCAGAGCAGCATTAGGACCAGGTCGCCAGTACTGAACCTCTGGAGGACTTGGAGGAGCATTGTCCTGTTCAAAGAAGATGTTTAGAAACAGAACAGAGACATGAAGTAAAGGTGGACCTAAGCGAGTACCTCATCGTCAGAAGAAAATGAGGGCATTAAAACTTGACATAAGGGATGGATTTGTGCTCTGAAAATATGGGAATGCCATTCTTGCCACCAGAGGTTGAATGAAGGATGAACAGCTTCAATTATCAACCAGAGGATTGGGCTCATATGTTGGAAATTTGCATCCAAGATTGAAAACTTTATTGGCCTCGGTTATATTCAGCAATGTCTCCCGGGTCCGATGATGCTTGAAAAATATGGCCTTGGGGGCAGTTGACCAAGTCCAAGCGCTCGGCAACCATGTTTGGGTTGTAAAATTCATAAGTTGAATTTATCAACCGACCATGATGAAATTCTTTGGCGGGGCGCGGGGCCCGATGAAAGAATTGAAAATGTCCCCTGGAATCATCATCTATACAGCCCAGCTCATAGCTAAATCTGCAAGGAAGGGTTAAATTTTCATTCTCTCTGTAGGGAAACCAGATCACGTGGTTGAATCCCTTGTAGAAAATCTTAAAAAGATGACCCAGGTCCAAGTCAATGATGACTGAAGATGCAGCTTCTCCATATGTCTGACAGGCCTTGTATCTGGGGTCTTCACCTTCAGCGTAGTTGATTGAAGGAAAGTTCAGGTTGTGGAGATCAACAGAAACAATCTGATGCATATATAATTGCAACCACATCTGAAGAAGCCACCATGGTCCATTGACACAAGAGATTTCACCCTGATTCCTCATCTGGGCAGTGATCTGATGCATCATGTGATAGAACGATCCCAATGAGATATTTCCCCAAAGGAATCGGCTTGCTCGACCAATTCTTCAGCCATCACTATGTGATTCAGAGTTGGCTCATTGGACTTGCCACAGAAGATAAATCTGCATAACCACATGTTCATAAAAGCCCTATACTCCTTATCAGACACAGGGCCAGTTGAAGCATAAGTCTGAACATACTTGGCCCAACCTCCTCCGGATTTGACTGCCTTCTGTGAGCTAGTACTTTTGTATTTGGAGGGATAGGTTGGCTTGGTGATGTTCAGACCAGTCATCATGAAGATATCTGACAGAGTGATTGTCATCGGGCCATGACCAAAGATAAATGCGTTGATAGCATCAGACCAGAAGTGAGAGGCGGCTATCAGAAGAGAGTCATTTCTTGGCATTTCAGCTAGGGAAAGTTCCAAGCAGTGTTGAATATCTTGAGATTCCCAGAAATTGCTGTTCCTGGACTGCATCCTACGGTACCAATCACGCCATCCTGTGATTGAAGGAAGGGGCCAAGTTTTGAAAGTGTTCGGCCATCTATTTGAGGGGGCAATCCTAGATTTGAATGGGATCCTCAAGGTCTCTCTTTCGATAAAATCCCTCGGATTGGAGTCTCCCATCGGACCAAGGAAAAATGACCCAGGATGAGCAAGATTGGAAATCAAAATCTCGTTCTTCATTTCCTTTATAAAAGTAAAACGGATGGATCAAAAATACATCCGGAAAAGATTCAAGAAAATTGCCAAATGAATGAAAGCGAGATAGGGTTACCTCTAGAAACTCCTCTTGAGTTCCGTCGCCATGATGGAGCGATTGAAGATTCCGCCGCCATTGAAGACAACAGCGCAGATCTCGTGGCGGCCGCGCAGTGTTGGCGGTGTTGACCTAGATGAAAGGCGGCGACGGTCAATTTCGAAATAAAACCTTTTTATATCAAAATTGAGGGGGCATGTGTTAACACCAAAATTTGGTCGAATATGACAGATGGGCCCTCATGGAGCCGTGAGAGCAATTCGGCAAGTACGTATGCGGTCGGCTAATTTTCGTATGTTCGGCAAATGATCAAGCGGTCGGTAATGGCTTCGTTTGAAGGCAAAAGAAGGAAAGATGAAGCTGACCGGAAAGGGAAGGAGTCGTGATAATCAAGGACTCCGATTATGGATAGAGTTAGCGTGTCTTTTCTTTCCAATTTTGTTTAGGTAGTTCGTAAGCATGTAGAACTCCTATTTTGTCCAGCGTATAAATATAAACCCTCGACCATTGTAATAAGGGTTCACAACCAAATCAATACAACCGGCTATGCGCCACCCTTCGAGTCCATTAGTCGTGTCGTCGAGTTCTTCGAGAGGGCCAATCGATCCGTCGACCTCCGTAAGTCCCGGCAACCTTGCTATCATGTCTAGTATCGTGCGGCGGATTTAGATGTGATGCAATTAGTCTCATCCGTTTTGCTTAGTATCGTGCGGCGGATTTAAGCTTAATGATGGGAAGTTTTTGCTTGTGCCTTGTATCGTGCGGCGGATTAAGACATGAGTAAAAATAGTTATCGGCTCTCTTAGATTTGGCAAGATCTAATAGATTCATTAAGTTATCGCATGTTGCATGTTTTATTTAATGTTTATTTATTCGCAACACTCTTTTGCCCAATCTAGATTGATACTCTTTCGGCTTGTTGATCGTTCCTTTCATGCTTATTCAATATCGAGTAGATCAAGCTCATATAGCTGAATTAGATCGATCTAGATTGTTACGTGTTGCGGGTTCATTCACGTTATGTGTAGATAAGCCTTGACAGACCGGGTACCGTGCGGCGGATGCAGTCTTTGGGTTACGCTAGAGCTAGTCATCCGGTGGACTAGAGATCGGTTTAATCGATAGGCTCCTTTTACATGTCACTTGTTTGTTCCTTCTTCATGGACCCCGATTCGGCAATCTTGCCGATACGGTTATGCTTTCACACATGTAGCGAGTATTTATAGATCTGTTAGGTAATTACGTGCTTTTAGCTCTTTATTGCTAGATTGTATCATGCGGTGGATTGATCTAGTAGTAAGGAGTGGTGTAAATTCATAGCAAGTGGTATCATGCCCTGGATTAGCTTGCTTGGGTTTATACTCGACGGGTTTATGAAGGCTAGACGTGCGGCAGACTAGTTGGAATAGCCTATGCATGTGTTGTTTAGTAGATTTATATTTATAAGTTACTTATCCTTAAATTATTAGTGCTTGATGATGCTTTAAACCTGAGATATAGTTTGATATGCTTTAAACGATTTAATCTTGTTCAAACATGTCTTCGTTTACCGTATTCGGCAAGTTCGTTCTATTTACATCGGTTATGTTACTTTAGCCGAATGAATTGCAAACTGTTGCGATAGCTTCTATAGCTATATGTCGTCGTAAGTGGCTTCGGGGCCGTAAAGATGGAACTGTCTGGTCTCACCCAAAGATGTTCCGCTTATGATCTTACCGTTTTATCCCTTGTCGATTTTCAGGTCAAATCGACTGGCACGCCACCGGATTCAGACGCCCGGGCATCCGATTTGAAGCTAGGCTTTCCGGCTTGCTGTGTGTGAGACACAGTGCGCCACATTTTGTGTCAACAAGAGCCTGAATGGCCCTTAACCTCGGCTCCACGGCTCCAGAACTGCCATATTTGCACACACGACTTTGCTGCCGCACGGCCGGTTCCTGCGCGTCCTACGGCTCCTCGCACCAAGTCAAGCACGCCCATGCGCCATGGTTAAGGCGTTTTGACACCTCTGGCCTCTCCGCCACAGCATTTATTGCGGCTCGAGGACCCGAATGGCCCTTAACCATGGCTCCACAGCTTTAGAACTGCCATATTTGCACACACGACTATGCTACCGCACGCCCGGTTCCCGCGTGTCCTACATGCTCTCGGCACTAGGTCAAGCACGATCGTATGCTATGGTTAAGGTATTTTGACGCCTTTGGCCTCACCACCACAATGTTTGTCATCACCCGAGAGCCCGAACGGCCCTTAACCACAGCTCCATGACTCCGTAACTTCCATATTTGCACACACGACCGTGCCGCCGCACGGCCGGATCCCGTGCATCCTATGGCTCCCGCACCGGGTCAAGCATGCCCGTACGCCATGGTTAAGCCATTCCGATGCCTCTCTCCTCTCCACCATAGAGTTTTCCATCACCCAAGAGCCCGAAGGGCCCTTAACCACGGTTCCACGGCTCCAAAACCGCCATATTTGCACACACAACCATGCCGCCGCATGGTCGGTTCCAACGCGTCCTATGGCTCCCGGCACGAGTCAAGCATGCTCGTACGCCATGGTTAAGGCATTTTGACACATCTGGCTTCTCTACCATAGTGTTTGCCATAGCTCGAGAGCCTGAATGGCCCTTAACCTCGGCTCCACGGCTCCAAAACTGCCATATTTGCACACACGACTTTGCCGCCGCATGGCCGGTTCCTGCGCGTCCTACGGCTCCTCGCACCAAGTCAAGCACGCCCATGCGCCATGGTTAAGGCGTTTTGACACCTCTGGCCTCTCCACCACAGCATTTATTGTGGCTCGAGGACCCGAATGGCCCTTAACCATGGATCCACAGCTCTAGAACTGCCATATTTGCACACACGACTATGCTACCGCACAGCCGGTTCCTGCGTGTCCTACAGCTCTCGGCACTAGGTCAAGCACGACCGTATGCTATGGTTAAGGTATTTTGACGCCTCTAGCCTCACCACCACAATGTTTGTCATCACCCGAGAGCCCGAACGGCCCTTAACCACAGCTCCATGACTCCAGAACTTCCATATTTGCACACACGACTGTGCTGCCGCACGACCGGATCCTGTGCATCCTATGGCTCCCGGCACCGGGTCAAGCATGCCCGTACGCCATGGTTAAGCCATTTTGATGCCTCTCTCCTCTCCACCATAGAGTTTTCCATCACCCAAGAGCCCGAAGGGCCCTTAACCACGGTTCCACGGCTCCAAAACTGCCATATTTGCACACACAACCATGCTGCCACATGGTCGGTTCCAACGCGTCCTATGGCTCCCGGCACGAGTCAAGCATGCCCGTACGCCATGGTTAAGGCATTTTGACACATCTGGCTTCTCTACCATAGTGTTTGCCATAGCTCGAGAGCCTGAATGGCCCTTAACCTCGGCTCCACGGCTCCAGAACTGCCATATTTGCACACACGACTTTGCTGCCGCATGGCCGGTTCCTGCGCGTCCTACGGCTCCTCGCACCAATTCAAGCACGCCCATGCTCCATGGTTAAGGCGTTTTGACACCTCTGGCCTCTCCACCACAGCATTTATTGTGGCTCGAGGACCCGAATGGCCCTTAACCATGGATCCACAGCTCTAGAACTGCCATATTTGCACACACGACTATGCTACCGCACGGCCCGGTTCCCGCGTGTCCTACAGCTCTCGGCACTAGGTCAAGCACGACCGTATGCTATGGTTAAGGTATTTTGACGCCTCCGGCCTCACCACCACAATGTTTGTCATCACCCGAGAGCCCGAACGGCCCTTAACCACGGCTCCATGACTCCGTAACTTCCATATTTGCACACACGATCGTGCCGCCGCACGACCGGATCCCGTGCATCCTATGGCTCCCAAGCACCGGGTCAAGCATGCCCGTACGCCATGGTTAAGCCATTTTGATGCCTCTCTCCTCTCCACCATAGAGTTTTCCATCACCCAAGAGCCCGAAGGGCCCTTAACCACGGTTCCACGGCTCCAAAACGCCATATTTGCACACACAACCATGCTGCCACATGGTCGGTTCCAACGCGTCCTATGGCTCCCGGCACAGTCAAGCATGCCCGTACGCCATGGTTAAGGCATTTTGACACATCCGGCTTCTCTACCATAGTGTTTGCCATAGCTCGAGAGCCCGAATGGCCCTTAACCTCGGCTCCACGGCTCCGTAACCGCCATATTTGCACACACGACTTTGCCGCCGCACGGCCGGTTCCTACGCGTCCTACGGCTCCTCGCACCAAGTCAAGCACGCCCATGCGCCATGGTTAAGGCGTTTTGACACCTCGGCCTCTCCACCACAGCATTTATAGCGGCTCGAGGACCCGAATGGCCCTTAACCATGGCTCCACAAAGCTCTAGAACGCCATATTTGCACACACGACTATGCTACCGCACGCCCGGTTCTCGCGTGTCCTGCCTCTCTCGGCACTAGGTCAAGCACGACCGTATGCTATGGTTAAGGTATTTTGATGCCTCCGGCCTCACCACCACAATGTTTGTCATCACCCGAGAGCCCGAACGGCCCTTAACCACAGCTCCATGACTCCGTAACTTCCATATTTGCACACACGACCGTGCCGCCGCACGGCCGGATCCCGTGCATCCTATGGCTCCCGGCACCGGGTCAAGCATGCCCGTACGCCATGGTTAAGCCATTTTGATGCCTCTCTCCTCTCCACCATAGAGTTTTCCATCACCCAAGAGCCCGAAGGGCCCTTAACCACGGTTCCACGGCTCCAAAACCGCCATATTTGCACACACAACCATGCCGCCGCATGGTCGGTTCCAACGCGTCCTATGGCTCCCGGCACGAGTCAAGCATGCCCGTACGCCATGGTTAAGGCATTTTGACACATCCGGCTTCTCTACCAAAGTGTTTGCCATAGCTCGAGAGCCCGAATGGCCCTTAACCTCGGCTCCACGGCTCCAGAACTGCCATATTTGCACACACGACTTTGCTGCCGCACGGCCGGTTCCTGCGCGTCCTACGGCTCCTCGCACCAAGTCAAGCACGCCCATGCGCCATGGTTAAGGCGTTTTGACACCTCTGGCCTCTCCACCATAGCATTTATTGCGGCTCGAGGACCCGAATGGCCCTTAACCATGGCTCCACAGCTCTAGAACTGCCATATTTGCACACACGACTATGCTATCGCACAGCCCGGTTCCCGCGTGTCCTACATGCTCTCGGCACTAGGTCAAGCACGACCGTATGCTATGGTTAAGGTATTTTGACGCCCCGGCCTCACCACCACAATGTTTGTCATCACGCGAGAGCCCGAACGGCCCTTAACCACAGCTCCATGACTCCGTAACTTCCATATTTGCACACACGACCGTGCCGCCGCACGGCCGGATCCCGTGCATCCTATGGCTCCCGGCACCGGGTCAAGCATGCCCGTACGCCATGGTTAAGCCATTTTGATGCCTCTCTCCTCTCCACCATAGAGTTTTCCATCACCCAAGAGCCCGAAGGGCCCTTAACCACGGATCCACGGCTCCAAAACGCCATATTTGCACACACAACCATGCCGCCGCATGGTCGGTTCCAACGCGTCCTATGGCTCCCGGCACGAGTCAAGCATGCCCGTACGCCATGGTTAAGGCATTTTGACACATCCGGCTTCTCTACCATAGTGTTTGCCATAGCTCGAGAGCCCGAATGGCCCTTAACCTCGGCTCCACGGCTCCGTAACCGCCATATTTGCACACACGACTTTGCCGCCGCACGGCCGGTTCCCGCGCGTCCTACGGCTCCTCGCACCAAGTCAAGCACGCCCATGCGCCATGGTTAAGGCGTTTTGACACCTCCGGCCTCTCCACCACAGCATTTATTGCGGCTCGAGGACCCGAATGGCCCTTAACCATGGCTCCACAGCTCTAGAACCGCCATATTTGCACACACGACTATGCTACCGCACGCCCGGTTCCCGCGTGTCCTACGGCTCTCGGCACTTGGTCAAGCACGGCCGTATGCTATGGTTAAGGTATTTTGACGCCTCCGGCCTCACCACCACAATGTTTGTCATCACCCGAGAGCCCGAACGGCCCTTAACCACGGCCTCCATGACTCCGTAACTTCCATATTTGCACACACGACCGTGCCGCGCACGGCCGGATCCCGTGCATCCTATGGATCCCAAGCACCGGGTCAAGCATGCCCGTACGCCATGGTTAAGCCATTTTGATGCCTCTCTCCTCTCCACCATAGAGTTTTCCATCACCCAAGAGCCCGAAGGGCCCTTAACCACGGTTCCACGGCTCCAAAACCGCCATATTTGCACACACAACCATGCCGCCGCATGGTCGGTTCCAACGCGTCCTATGGCTCCCGGCACAGAGTCAAGCATGCCCGTACGCCATGGTTAAGGCATTTTGACACATCCGGCTTCTCTACCATAGTGTTTGCCATAGCTCAAGAGCCCGAATGGCCCTTAACCTCGGCTCCACGGCTCCGTAACCGCCATATTTGCACACACGACATTGCCGCCGCACGGCCGGTTCCTGCGCGTCCTATGGCTCCTCGCACCAAGTCAAGCACGCCCATGCGCCATGGTTAAGGCGTTTTGACACCTCTGGCCTCTCCACCACAGCATTTATCGCGGCTCGAGGACCCGAATGGCCCTTAACCATGGCTCCACAGCTCTAGAACTGCCATATTTGCACACACGACTATGCTACCACACAGCCGGTTCCTGCGTGTCCTACAGCTCTCGGCACTAGGTCAAGCACGACCGTATGCTATGGTTAAGGTATTTTGACGCCTCTGGCCTCACCACCACAATGTTTGTCATCACCCGAGAGCCCGAACGGCCCTTAACCACAGCTCCATGACTCAAGAACTTCCATATTTGCACACACGACTGTGCTGCCGCACGGCCGGATCCTGTGCATCCTATGGCTCCCGGCACCGGGTCAAGCATGCCCGTACGCCATGGTTAAGCCATTTTGATGCCTCTCTCCCCTCCACCATAGTGTTTTCCATCACCCAAGAGCCCGAAGGGCCCTTAACCACGGTTCCACGGCTCCAAAACTGCCATATTTGCACACACAACCATGCTGCCGCATGGTCGGTTCCAACGCGTCCTATGGCTCCCGGCACGAGTCAAGCATGCCCGTACGCCATGGTTAAGGCATTTTGACACATCCGGCTTCTCTACCATAGTGTTTGCCATAGCTCGAGAGCCCGAATGGCCCTTAACCTCGGTTCCACGGCTCCAAAACTGCCATATTTGCACACACAACCATGCTGCCGCATGGTCGGTTCCAACGCGTCCTACGGCTCCTCGCACCAAGTCAAGCACGCCCATGCGCCATGGTTAAGGCATTTTGACACCTCTGGCTTCTCCACCACAGCATTTATTATGGCTCGAGGACCCGAATGGCCCTTAACCATGGCTCCACAGCTCTAGAACTGCCATATTTGCACACACGACTATGCTACCGCACAGCCGGTTCCTGCGTGTCCTACAGCTCTCGGCACTAGGTCAAGCACGACCGTATGCTATGGTTAAGGTATTTTGACGCCTCTAGCCTCACCACCACAATGTTTGTCATCACCCGAGAGCCCGAACGGCCCTTAACCACAGCTCCATGACTCTAGAACTTCCATATTTGCACACACGACTGTGCTGCCGCACGGCCGGATCCTGTGCATCCTATGGCTCCCGGCACCGGGTCAAGCATGCCCGTACGCCATGGTTAAGCCATTTTGATGCCTCTCTCCTCTCCACCATAGAGTTTTCCATCACCCAAGAGCCCGAAGGGCCCTTAACCACGGTTCCACGGCTCCAAAACTGCCATATTTGCACACACAACCATGCGGCCCCTGGCACAGAGTCAAGCATGCCCGTACGCCATGGTTAAGGCATTTTGACACATCTGGCTTCTCTACCATAGTGTTTGCCATAGCTCGAGAGCCCGAATGGCCCTTAACCTCGGCTCCACGGCTCCGTAACCGCCATATTTGCACACACGACTTTGCCCGCACGGCCGGTTCCTCGCGCGTCCTACGGCTCCTCGCACCAAGTCAAGCACGCCCATGCGCCATGGTTAAGGCATTTTGACACCTCCGGCCTCTCCACCACAGCATTTATTGCGGCTCGAGGACCCGAATGGCCCTTAACCATGGCTCCACAGCTCTAGAACCGCCATATTTGCACACACGACTATGCTACCACACGCCCGGTTCCCGCGTGTCCTACTGCTCTCGGCACTAGGTCAAGCACGACCGTATGCCATGGTTAAGGTGTTTTGATGCCTCCGGCCTCACCACCACAATGTTTGTCATCACCCGAGAGCCCGAACGGCCCTTAACCACAGCTCCATGACTCCGTAACTTCCATATTTGCACACACGACCGTGCCGCCGCACGGCCGGATCCCGTGCATCCTATGGCTCCCGGCACCGGGTCAAGCATGCCCGTACGCCATGGTTAAGCCATTTTGATGCCTCTCTCCTCTCCACCATAGAGTTTTCCATCACCCAAGAGCCCGAAGGGCCCTTAACCACGGTTCCACGGCTCCAAAACCGCCATATTTGCACACACAACCATGCCGCCGCATGGTCGGTTCCAACGCGTCCTATGGCTCCCGGCACGAGTCAAGCATGCCCGTACGCCATGGTTAAGGCATTTTGACACATCCGGCTTCTCTACCATAGTGTTTGCCATAGCTCGAGAGCCCGAATGGCCCTTAACCTCGGCTCCACGGCTCCGTAACCGCCATATTTGCACACACGACTTTGCCGCCGCACGGCCGGTTCCCGCGCGTCCTACGGCTCCTCGCACCAAGTCAAGCACGCCCATGCGCCATGGTTAAGGCGTTTTGACACCTCCGGCCTCTCCACCACAGCATTTATTGCGGCTTGAGGACCCGAATGGCCCTTAACCATGGCTCCACAGCTCGGAACCGCCATATTTGCACACACGACTATGCTACCGCACGCCGCCCGGTTCCGCGTGTCCTACGGCTCTCGGCACTAGGTCAAGCACGACCGTATGCCATAGTTAAGGTGTTTTGATGCCTCCGGCCTCACCACCACAATGTTTGTCATCACCCGAGAGCCCGAACGGCCCTTAACCACAGCTCCATGACTCCGTAACTTCCATATTTGCACACACGACCGTGCCGCCGCACGGCCGGATCCCGTGCATCCTATGGCTCCCGGCACCGGGTCAAGCATGCCCGTACGCCATGGTTAAGCCATTTTGATGCCTCTCTCCTCTCCACCATAGAGTTTTCCATCACCCAAGAGCCCGAAGGGCCCTTAACCACGGTTCCACGGCTCCAAAACCGCCATATTTGCACACACAACCATGCCGCCGCATGGTCGGTTCCAACGCGTCCTATGGCTCCCGGCACGCAGTCAAGCATGCCCGTACGCCATGGTTAAGGCATTTTGACACATCCGGCTTCTCTACCATAGTGTTTGCCAAAGCTCGAGAGCCTGAATGGCCCTTAACCTCGGCTCCATGGCTCCAGAACTGCCATATTTGCACACACGACTTTGCTGCTGCACGGCCGGTTCCTGCGCGTCCTACGGCTCCTCGCACCAAGTCGAGCACGCACATGCGCCATGGTTAAGGCATTTTGACACCTCTGGCCTCTCCACCACAGCATTTATTGTGGCTCAAGGACCCGAATGGCCCTTAACCATGGCTCCACAGCTCTAGAACTGCCATATTTGCACACACGACTATGCTACCGCACGCCCGGTTCCCGCGTGTCCTATGGCTCTCGGCACAAGGTCAAGCACGGCCGTATGCCATAGTTAAGGTGTTTTGATGCCTCGGCCTCACCACCACAATGTTTGTCATCACCCGAGAGCCCGACGGCCCTTAACCACAGCTCCATGACTCTAGAACTTCCATATTTGCACACACGACCGTGCCGCCGCACGGCCGGATCCCGTGCATCCTATGGCTCCCTAAGACCGGGTCAAGCATGCCCGTACGCCATGGTTAAGCCATTTTGATGCCTCTCTCCTCTCCACCATAGAGTTCTCCATCACCCAAGAGCCCGAAGGGCCCTTAACCACGGTTCCACGGCTCCAAAACCGCCATATTTGCACACACAACCATGCGGCCCCGGCCCCTATGGCTCCCACGCAGTCAAGCATGCCCGTACGCCATGGTTAAGGCATTTTGACACATCCGGCTTCTCTACCATAGTGTTTGCCATAGCTCGAGAGCCCGAATGGCCCTTAACCTCGGCTCCACGGCTCCGGAACCGCCATATTTGCACACACGACTTTGCGCTGCCGCACGGCCGGTTCCTCGCGCGTCCTACGGCTCCTCGCACCAAGTCAAGCACGCCCATGCGCCATGGTTAAGGCATTTTGACACCTCGGCCTCTCCACCACAGTATTTATTGCGGCTCGAGGACCCGAATGGCCCTTAACCATGGCTCCACAAGCTCTAGAACCGCCATATTTGCACACACGACTATGCTACCACACGCCCGGTTCCTGCGTGTCCTACAGCTCTCGGCACTAGGTCAAGCACGACCGTATGCCATAGTTAAGGTGTTTTGATGCCTCCGGCCTCACCACCACAATGTTTGTCATCACCCGAGAGCCCGAACGGCCCTTAACCACAGCCTCCATGACTCCGTAACTTCCATATTTGCACACACGACCGTGCCGCCGCACGGCCGGATCCCCGTGCATCCTATGGCTCCCGGCACCGGGTCAAGCATGCCCGTACGCCATGGTTAAGCCATTCTGATGCCTCTCTCCTCTCCACCATAGAGTTTTCCATCACCCAAGAGCCCGAAGGGCCCTTAACCACGGTTCCACGGCTCCAAAACTGCCATATTTGCACACACAACCATGCCGCCGCATGGTCGGTTCCAACGTGTCCTATGGCTCCTGGCACAGAGTCAAGCATGCCCGTACGCCATGGTTAAGGCATTTTGACACATCTGGCTTCTCTACCATAGTGTTTGCCATAGCTCGAGAGCCCGAATGGCCCTTAACCTTGGCTCCATGGCTCCGTAACCGCCATATTTGCACACACGACTTTGCCGCCGCACGGCCGGTTCCGCGCGTCCTACGGCTCCTCGCACCAAGTCAAGCACGCCCATGCGCCATGGTTAAGGCGTTTTGACACCTCCGGCCTCTCCACCACAGCATTTATTGTGGCTCAAGGACCCGAATGGCCCTTAACCATGGCTCCACAGCTCTAGAACCGCCATATTTGCACACACGACTATGCTACCGCACGCCCGGTTCCCGCGTGTCCTATGTGTCTCGGCACAAGGTCAAGCACGACCGTATGCCATAGTTAAGGTGTTTTGATGCCTCCGGCCTCACCACCACAATGTTTGTCATCACCCGAGAGCCCGGACGGCCCTTAACCACAGCTCCATGACTCGTAACTTCCATATTTGCACACACGACCGTGCCGCCGCACGGCCGGATCCCGTGCATCCTATGGCTCCCTAAGCACCGGGTCAAGCATGCCCGTACGCCATGGTTAAGCCATTTTGATGCCTCTCTCATCTCCACCATAGAGTTCTCCATCACCCAAGAGCCCGAAGGGCCCTTAACCACGGTTCCACGGCTCCAAAACCGCCATATTTGCACACACAACCATGCCGCCGCATGGTCGGTTCCAACGTGTCCTATGGCCCCGGCACGAGTCAAGCATGCCCGTACGCCATGGTTAAGGCATTTTGACACATCGGCTTCTCTACCATAGTGTTTGCCATAGCTCGAGAGCCCGAATGGCCCTTAACCTCGGCTCCACGGCTCCGTAACCGCCATATTTGCACACACGACTTTGCCGCCGCACGGCCGGTTCCGCGCGTCCTACGGCTCCTCGCACCAAGTCAAGCACGCCCATGCGCCATGGTTAAGGCATTTTGACACCTCTGGCCTCTCCACCACAGTATTTATTGCGGCTCGAGGACCCGAATGGCCCTTAACCATGGCTCCACAGCTCTAGAACTGCCATATTTGCACACACGACTATGCTACCACACGGCCCGGTTCCCGCGTGTCCTACGGCTCTCGGCACTAGGTCAAGCACGACCGTATGCCATAGTTAAGGTGTTTTGATGCCTCCGGCCTCACCACCACAATGTTTGTCATCACCCGAGAGCCCGAACGGCCCTTAACCACAGCTCCATGACTCCGTAACTTCCATATTTGCACACACGACCGTGCTTTGCCGCACGGCCGGATCCCGTGCATCCTATGGCTCCCGGCACCGGTCAAGCATGCCCGTACGCCATGGTTAAGCCATTTTGATGCCTCTCCCTCTCCACCATAGAGTTTTCCATCACCCAAGAGCCCGAAGGGCCCTTAACCACGGTTCCACGGCTCCAAAACCGCCATATTTGCACACACAACCATGCCGCCGCATGGTCGGTTCCAACGTGTCCTATGGCTCCCGGCACGCAGTCAAGCATGCCCGTACGCCATGGTTAAGGCATTTTGACACATCCGGCTTCTCTACCATAGTGTTTGCCATAGCTCGAGAGCCCGAATGGCCCTTAACCTTGGCTCCATGGCTCCGTAACCGCCATATTTGCAAACACGACTTTGCCGCCGCACGGCCGGTTCTGCGCGTCCTACGGCTCCTCGCACCAAGTCAAGCACGCCCATGCGCCATGGTTAAGGCGTTTTGACACCTCCGGCCTCTCCACCACAGCATTTATTGTGGCTCAAGGACCCGAATGGCCCTTAACCATGGCTCCACAGCTCTAGAACGCCATATTTGCACACACGACTATGCTACCGCACGCCCGGTTCCTCGCGTGTCCCATGCCTCTCGGCACAAGGTCAAGCATGACCGTATGCCATAGTTAAGGTGTTTTGATGCCTCCGGCCTCACCACCACAATGTTTGTCATCACCCGAGAGCCCGACGGCCCTTAACCACAGCTCCATGACTCCAGAACTTCCATATTTGCACACACGACCGTGCCGCCGCACGGCCGGATCCCCGTGCATCCTATGGCTCCCGGCACCGGGTCAAGCATGCCCGTACGCCATGGTTAAGCCATTTTGATGCCTCTCTCCTCTCCACCATAGAGTTCTCCATCACCCAAGAGCCCGAAGGGCCCTTAACCACGGTTCCACGGCTCCAAACCGCCATATTTGCACACACAACCATGCCGCCGCATGGTCGGTTCCAACGTGTCCTATGGCCCCGGCACAGTCAAGCATGCCCGTACGCCATGGTTAAGGCATTTTGACACATCCGGCTTCTCTACCATAGTGTTTGCCATAGCTCAAGAGCCCGAATGGCCCTTAACCTCGGCTCCACGGCTCCGTAACTCGCCATATTTGCACACACGACTTTGCCGCCGCACGGCCGGTTCTCGCGCGTCCTACGGCTCCTCGCACCAAGTCAAGCACGCCCATGCGCCATGGTTAAGGCATTTTGACACCTCCGGCCTCTCCACCACAGCATTTATTGCGGCTCGAGGACCCGAATGGCCCTTAACCATGGCTCCACGGCTCTAGAACGCCATATTTGCACACACGACTATGCTACCACACGCCCGGTTCCTGCGTGTCCTACATGCTCTCGGCACTAGGTCAAGCACGACCGTATGCCATAGTTAAGGTGTTTTGATGCCTCCGGCCTCACCACCACAATGTTTGTCATCACCCGAGAGCCCGAACGGCCCTTAACCACAGCTCCATGACTCCGTAACTTCCATATTTGCACACACGACCGTGCCGCCGCACGGCCGGATCCCGTGCATCCTATGGCTCCGGCACCGGGTCAAGCATGCCCGTACGCCATGGCTAAGCCATTTTGATGCCTCTCTCCTCTCCACCATAGAGTTTTCCATCACCCAAGAGCCCGAAGGGCCCTTAACCACGGTTCCAATGCTCCAAAACTGCCATATTTGCACACACAACCATGCTGCCGCATGGTCGGTTCCAACGTGTCCTATGGCTCCCGGCACGAGTCAAGCATGCCCGTACGCCATGGTTAAGGCATTTTGACACATCCGGCTTCTCTACCATAGTGTTTGCCATAGCTCAAGAGCCCGAATGGCCCTTAACCTCGGCTCCATGGCTCCGTAACCGCCATATTTGCACACACGACTTTGCCGCCGCACGGCCGGTTCCGCGCGTCCTACGGCTCCTCGCACCAAGTCAAGCACGCCCATGCGCCATGGTTAAGGCATTTTGACACCTCGGCCTCTCCACCACAGCATTTATTGCGGCTCGAGGACCCGAATGGACCTTAACCATGGCTCCACAGCTCTAGAACCGTCATATTTGCACACACGACTATGCTACCGCACGGCCGGTTCCCGCGTGTCCTACATGCTCTCGGCACTAGGTCAAGCACGACCGTATGCCATAGTTAAGGTGTTTTGATGCCTCTGGCCTCACTACCACAATGTTTGTCATCACCCGAGAGCCCGAACGGCCCTTAACCACAGCTCCATGACTCTAGAACTTCCATATTTGCACACACGACTGTGCTGCCGCACGGCCGGATCCTGTGCATCCTATGGCTCCCGGCACCGGGTCAAGCATGCCCGTACGCCATGGCTAAGCCATTTTGATGCCTCTCTCCTCTCCACCATAGAGTTTTCCATCACCCAAGAGCCCGAAGGGCCCTTAACCACGGTTCCAATGCTCCAAAACTGCCATATTTGCACACACAACCATGCTGCCGCATGGTCGGTTCCAACGTGTCCTATGGCTCCTGGCACAGAGTCAAGCATGCCTGTACGCCATGGTTAAGGCATTTTGACACATCTGGCTTCTCTACCATAGTGTTTGCCATAGCTCGAGAGCCTGAATGGCCCTTAACCTCGGCTCCATGGCTCCAGAACTGCCATATTTGCACACACGACTTTGCTGCCGCACGGCCGGTTCCTGCGCGTCCTACGGCTCCTCGCACCAAGTCAAGCACGCCCATGCGCCATGGTTAAGGCATTTTGACACATCTGGCCTCTCCACCACAGCATTTATTGCGGCTCGAGGACCCGAATGGCCCTTAACCATGGCTCCCACGGCTCTAGAACCGTCATATTTGCACACACGACTATGCTACCGCACGCCCGGTTCCCCGCGTGTCCTACGGCTCTCGGCACTAGGTCAAGCACGACCGTATGCCATAGTTAAGGTGTTTTGATGCCTCCGGCCTCACCACCACAATGTTTGTCATCACCCGAGAGCCCGAACGGCCCTTAACCACAGCTCCATGACTCTAGAACTTCTATATTTGCACACACGACCGTGTCTTTGCCGCACGGCCGGATCCTGTGCATCCTATGGCTCCCGCACCGGGTCAAGCATGCCCGTACGCCATGGTTAAGCCATTTTGATGCCTCTCTCCTCTCCACCATAGAGTTTTCCATCACCCAAGAGCCCGAAGGGCCCTTAACCACGGTTCCAATGCTCCAAAACGCCATATTTGCACACACAACCATGCCGCCGCATGGTCGGTTCCAACGCGTCCTATGGCTCCCGGCACGAGTCAAGCATGCCCGTACGCCATGGTTAAGGCATTTTGACACATCCGGCTTCTCTACCATAGTGTTTGCCATAGCTTGAGAGCCCGAATGGCCCTTAACATCGGCTCCATGGCTCCGTAACCGCCACATTTGCACACACGACTTTTTGCCGCCGCACGGCCGGTTCCGCGCGTCCTACGGCTCCTCGCACCAAGTCAAGCACGCCCATGCGCCATGGTTAAGGCATTTTGACACCTCTGGCCTCTCCAAAACAGCATTTATTGCGGCTCGAGGACCCGAATGGCCCTTAACCATGGCTCCACAGCTCTAGAACTGTCATATTTGCACACACGACTATGCTACCGCACAGCCGGTTCCTGCATGTCCTACAGCTCTCGGCACTAGGTCAAGCACGACCGTATGCCATAGTTAAGGTGTTTTGATGCCTCTGGCCTCACCACCACAATGTTTGTCATCACCCGAGAGCCCGAACGGCCCTTAACCACAGCTCCATGACTCCAGAACTTCCATATTTGCACACACGACTGTGCTGCCGCACGGCCGGATCCTGTGCATCCTATGGCTCCCGGCACCGGGTCAAGCATGCCCGTACGCCATGGTTAAGCCATTTTGATGCCTCTCTCCTCTCCACCATAGAGTTTTCCATCACCCAAGAGCCCGAAGGGCCCTTAACCACGGTTCCATGGCTCCAAAACGCCATATTTGCACACACAACCATGCCGCCGCATGGTCGGTTCCAACGCGTCCTATGGCACCTAGCACAGAGTCAAGCATGCCCGTACGCCATGGTTAAGGCATTTTGACACATCTGGCTTCTCTACCATAGTGTTTGCCATAGCTCGAGAGCCTGAATGGCCCTTAACCTCGGCTCCATGGCTCCAGAACTGCCATATTTGCACACACGACTTTGCTGCCGCACGGCCGGTTCCTGCGCGTCCTACGGCTCCTCGCACCAAGTCAAGCACGCGCATGCGCCATGGTTAAGGCATTTTGACACCTCTGGCCTCTCCACCACAGCATTTATTGTGGCTCGAGGACCCGAATGGCCCTTAACCATGGCTCCACAGCTCTAGATCTGCCATATTTGCACACACGACTATGCTACCACACAGCCGGTTCCTGCGTGTCCTACAGCTCTCGGCACTAGGTCAAGCACGACCGTATGCCATAGTTAAGGTGTTTTGATGCCCCCGGCCTCACCACCACAATGTTTGTCATCACCCGAGAGCCCGAACGGCCCTTAACCACAGCTCCATGACTCCGAACTTCCATATTTGCACACACGACTGTCGTGCCGCCGCACGGCCGGATCCTGTGCATCCTATGGCTCCCGGCACCGGGTCAAGCATGCCCGTACACCGTGGTTAAGCCATTTTGATGCCTCTCTCCTCTCCACCATAGAGTTTTCCATCACCCAAGAGCCCGAAGGGCCCTTAACCATGGTTCCACGGCTCCAAAACTGCCATATTTGCGCACACAACCATGCTGCCGCATGGTCAGTTCCAACGCGTCCTATGGCTCCTGGCACAGAGTCAAGCAGGCCCATACGCCATGGTTAAGGCATTTTGACACATCTGGCTTCTCTACCATAGTGTTTGCCATAGCTCGAGAGCCTGAATGGCCCTTAACCTCGGCTCCATGGCTCCGTAACCGCCATATTTGCACACACGACTTTGCCGCCGCACGGCCGGTTCCCGCGCATCCTACGGCTCCTCGCACCAAGTCAAGCACGCCCATGCGCCATGGTTAAGGCGTTTTGACACCTCCGGCCTCTCCACCACAGCATTTATTGCGGCTCGAGGACCCAAATGGCCCTTAACCATGGCTCCACGGCTCTAGAACCGCCATATTTGCACACACGACTATGCTACCGCACGGCCGGTTCCTGCGTGTCCTACGGCTCTCGGCACTAGGTCAAGCACGACCGTATGCCATAGTTAAGGTGTTTTGGTGCCTCCGGCCTCACCACCACAATGTTTGTCATCACCCGAGAGCCCGAACGGCCCTTAACCACGGCTCCATGACTCAGAACTTCCATATTTGCACACACGATTGTCGTGCCGCCGCACGGCCGGATCCCGTGCATCCTATGGCTCCGGCACCGGGTCAAGCATGCCCGTACGCCATGGTTAAGCCATTTTGATGCCTCTCTCCTCTCCACCATAGAGTTTTCCATCACCCAAGAGCCCGAAGGGCCCTTAACCACGGTTCCACGGCTCCAAAACCGCCATATTTGCACACACAACCATGCCGCCGCATGGTCGGTTCCAACGCGTCCTATGGCTCCCGGCACGAGTCAAGCATGCCCGTACGCCATGGTTAAGGCATTTTGACACATCCGGCTTCTCTACCATAGTGTTTGCCATAGCTCGAGAGCCTGAATGGTCCATAACCTCTTCTCCACGGCTCCAGAACTGCCATATTTGCACACACGACTTTGCTGCCGCACGGCCGGTTCCTGCGCGTCCTACGGCTCCTCGCACCAAGTCAAGCACGCCCATGCGCCATGGTTAAGGCATTTTGACACCTCTGGCCTCTCCACCACAGCATTTATCGCGGCTCGAGGACCCGAATGGCCCTTAACCATGGCTCCACAGCTCTAGAACTGCCATATTTGCACACACGACAATGCTACCGCACAGCCGGTTCCTGCGTGTCCTACAGCTCTCGGCACTAGGTCAAGCACGACCATATGCCATAGTTAAGGTGTTTTGATGCCTCTGGCCTCACCACCACAATGTTTGTCATCACCCGAGAGCCTGAACGGCCCTTAACCACGGCTCCATGACTCCGTAACTTCCATATTTGCACACACGACCGTGCCGCCGCACGGCCGGATCCCGTGCATCCTATGGCTCCGGCACCGGGTCAAGCATGCCCGTACGCCATGGTTAAGCCATTTTGATGCCTCTCTCCTCTCCGCCATAGAGTTTTCCATCACCCAAGAGCCCGAAGGGCCCTTAACCACGGTTCCACGGCTCCAAAACCGCCATATTTGCACACACAACCATGCCGCCGCATGGTCGGTTCCAACGCGTCCTATGGCTCCCGGCACGAGTCAAGCATGCCCGTACGCCATGGTTAAGGCATTTTGACACATCCGGCTTCTCTACCATAGTGTTTGCCATAGCTCGAGAGCCTGAATGGCCCATAACCTCTTCTCCACGGCTCCAGAACTGCCATATTTGCACACACGACTTTGCTGCCGCACGGCCGGTTCCTGCGCGTCCTACGGCTCCTCGCACCAAGTCAAGCACGCCCATGCGCCATGGTTAAGGCATTTTGACACCTCTGGCCTCTCCACCACAGCATTTATCGCGGCTCGAGGACCCGAATGGCCCTTAACCATGCCTCCACAGCTCTAGAACGCCATATTTGCACACACGACAATGCTACCGCACAAGCCGGTTCTGCGTGTCCTACATGCTCTCGGCACTAGGTCAAGCACGACCGTATGCCATAGTTAAGGTGTTTTGATGCCTCCGGCCTCACCACCACAATGTTTGTCATCACCCGAGAGCCCGAACGGCCCTTAACCACAGCTCCATGACTCCGAACTTCCATATTTGCACACACCGTGTCCGCCGCACGGCCGGATCCTGTGCATCCTATGGCTCCCGGCACCGGGTCAAGCATGCCCGTACGCCATGGTTAAGCCATTTTGATGCCTCTCTCCTCTCCGCCATAGAGTTTTCCATCACCCAAGAGCCCGAAGGGCCCTTAACCACGGTTCCACGGCTCCAAAACTGCCATATTTGCACACACAACCATGCCGCCGCATGGTCGGTTCCAACGCGTCCTATGGCTCCCGGCACGCAGTCAAGCATGCCCGTACGCCATGGTTAAGGCATTTTGACACATCGGCTTCTCTACCATAGTGTTTGCCATAGCTCGAGAGCCCGAATGGCCCTTAACCTCGGCTCCACGGCTCCAAACCGCCATATTTGCACACACGACTTTGCCGCCGCACGGCCGGTTCTCGCGCGTCCTACGGCTCCTCGCACCAAGTCAAGCATGCCCATGCGCCATGGTTAAGGCGTTTTGACACCTCCGGCCTCTCCACCACAGCATTTATTGCGGCTCGAGGACCCGAATGGCCCTTAACCATGGCTCCACGGCTCTAGAACCGCCATATTTGCACACACGACTATGCTACCGTTGACGGTCGTTAAGTATCAATTTTATACCGTCAACGCAGCAAGAGAAAGGACTAATATGAGTTCACCTATTAGATATAGGGGTTACACCGACGAATTCCATGAGTTTTGGTGATTGTCTATTTCTCGCGGGGGTTATCGTAAAGAGAACCAAAGGAGGCCCACATGTCATGATTACATAGAGATAAAGACCGATCGGGTAAAATTGTATAATCTAGAAGACTCCGAGAAGGCAAACCCGGAAGCTGGGGCCCACTGGCGGGGTGGCCGGTCGGCCGACCCGGGGGGAGTCGGCCGACTCCCCACCTCAACCAATCGGGTTGAGTCTCGTGGATCCCGCCTCCACCGCCTTTGAGGATGAATAATTATCGTCCATTTAGGTCGGTTTGATCCGAGGGCCGTGGTTCATCCTAGGGGGCTATATATTCGAGCTCTGGCCCCCGGGTAAAACCCTAAGTCATTCTCTCTTCATTCATCCGAGAGGATTCGAGAAGCCGAGCCACCATCTCAATTAGAGCTCCATAGTTTAGTAGCATAGCTACATAGGAATAGATCTAGAGGGAATCAAGCCTAGCTTGGAATCCGGATCTGTCGGAGTTCTTGGTAATTCCCCTTTACATTCTTGTAATATTCATCATTGTTTGTGATACTATGAGTAGTACTTTATTCTATTCTATTATATCAGACTTGACTTTGCTCTATTTGATTATGTTCTCAATTATATTGTTCTTAGTTTACTGTGATTATATGTTTGGCATAGTTGGACTAGAATTATGTTTATGCATAGGATCGTATAGCGCTTGCTCATTAGATCGATGGGTAAGTGGTGAATATTGTGTTGGCGTGGTGCCTAGACCGTATTTATCTGCGATTACACCCTATTGGCCGGGTCGTGTGGTAGATCGCGGAAGTGACAGTTCCGTTGAGTCCTTTGTATTCCATCCCCCGTTGGTAGGTCTTAGTAGAACAACCTATTACATTGAAGTCATTGCTATGTCTCTTGTCTTCTCTGGTAATATCACTATGCATAGATGTAACCTTTTCCCGCCATGATTGCTAGATGTTCTTGCACTAATCATTGTATGCTTTGACTTTGTAGTTAGAATAACATAGGATTATACCCTAGATCGTCCTAGTCCATGCTAGTATTATAAGCTTAGAGTGCTAAGTTGAGATGGCTTATTACTATTATTTTATGTGGCTAAATGCTCTCATTTATCTTATGTCATTTATCATTCATTCCTATATTTTATGTGACACTTACCCCGTATGAGATGATCGATACGAGACAAGGTTGAGCTCTCCATTATCGCATGTGCATTGCTCATCACTCATTATCCAAGTGCATTCCCTTCCAAGTGGTAAAATTATAAATAACGATACCTGGATTACTCCTGGTTAAAATGCTACATCGGTATTATACGTGCGCTTGCGGATCCCATATTTATTTCTAGTAGCAGTTGCATTATTTAGTACAAAGCATTTTTGGCGCCATGTTGGGGATGACAACCTAACACCGAGTGGCGTTAGAAATGTCAACAAGCATTTTGGCGCCGTTGCCGGGGAAGGTTGAAAGCCAATGGATAATGAGCAGCATTGCACTACATAATGAGATTGAGCAACGTCACCATTCTCTACTCATACAGCCTTACCCTTGTCTTTCATCTATTTTTATATCTTATGCGGGGTAATGTATGAAAAAGACAATTCTTCCTGATAATTATATTGACGATCCAGAAGCTTTATTCAGGAAAGCCAGAAGCAGGTTGAAGAAGACCAATCAATCATCATCATCAACCCAACTTGGAAGTTTGTCGGAAGCAGAAAGTCGACCTTTCGTTCGAGACTTGACACCAAAGCATTTGAAGCCATGGCGAACAAGTCACTCCGCGAGTTCTCGGCTCCAACTACGGACAACATTCGCTTGGACCAGCTGCGGACATCGAAGGAGCTTTTGAGCTCAAGCTCGCGCCGATCAATATGGTGCAAGCAAGCCGGTTCGTGGGAAGGCCCATGAAGATGCTAGTGCTCATCTCCAACACTTCCTGGAGATTTGTAGCACATTCACTATCAAGGATGTCCCCAGAGATGCTATACTACTTCGCCTTTTCCCATTCTCACTCTTGGGGAGAGCGAAGCAGTGGTTCTACGCCAATAAGGAGAAGAATACTACGTGGGCATTATGTTCCACTAATTTCTTGGCGAAGTTCTTCCCCATGGGCAAGACAAATGCGCTTCGTGGGAAGATATCAAGCTTTCAGCAACACCATGATGAGACTGTCCCAGAAGCTTGGGAGCGCTTTCAAGATTACATCCTCGAGTGTCCTCATCATGGCATGGAGAATTGGCTGCTTATGTAGACATTCTACCATGGGCTCAAGGCAACAAGACATGTGAAACGATGGATGCTGGCTGGAGGTGCATTCTTATCACTCACTATTCCTCAAGCCACGGCTCTTGTGGAGAAGATGGCATCCAACCAAGGTTGGAGTGAAGAAAGAACTCGAGACCCGCAAGAGAGGTGGAGGAATGCACCGGTGAAAGAGGTAGACATGCTTTGTCCGCCAAAATGGATTTGCTAATGAAGAGGCTCGATGAGAGAGCCCCGAGAGAAGAAAGAAGTCATGCATATACATGATGCTCACATGACATGTGAAGAGTGTGGAGAGGCTGGGCACACAGGTGCTAACCGCCCGTAGCCGAAGGAGGACGTGAACTACCTCAACAACAACAACAATAATTACTACCGTCCTCAGCAGAATCAATGTTGGAATCAGCAGCAGAGGCCTAACTACTCAGGCAATTATTCAGGCAACTATCAAGGCAACAACTCCTCCTACAATAATTACAACCAGCCGCCTTTGAGAGAGTTAGTGCTGAACCAAGGCAAGATGATGGACAATCTGTCCAAGAAGCTGACATCAAATGATAAGATCCTAGAGACACTCAGCAACAGAATGGATGGTTTTTCCAATGCCATCAAGAGTCAGCTCAGCTTCAACAAGATACTTGAGTCGCAGGTACAACAGCTTGTCAACCTTGCTCCCTCCACTGGTCAAGGTAAACTGGCAGGACAACCCGAAGAGCTCGAGACTGCAAATCTTGTTGATATATTCAATGTAGAAGATAGCCGGAGTGATCCATCAAAGGGGTCATGGATAGACTCAACTCTGCCAATCAAGAAGGGCGATCCAGGGAGACCAGTCATTCCGATCTCCATTGGAAGTACTAACTTTAATGAGGCAATCTGTGACTTCGGCTCAAGCATCAACATCATGCCAAGAGTGATATATGAGAAGCTATTCAGATGCCCCTTAGCATTCACAACCATGTACTTACAGCTTGCAGTTCAGTCACTCCGTGTCCCTTTGGGAGTACTTGAAGACATATGTGTACGAGTAGGCAACTCGTATGTTCCTGCAGACTTCGTGATAGTGGATACAGTGCGGTGATGAAAGGTCCCCGTCATTCGGGATGACCATTCTTGAACACCGCTGGAGCCATCATGTATGCCAACACCGCCAAGATTATCTTCAACATCAAGGGCAAGAGAGAAGCCTTCTTCTTCAAGAACAGAGTCTTTGCAGTTCAAAGACACCCTCATCACAAAAGTGAGAAGAAGAAGAATCCAGCTAAGAAGAGCAAGAACAAGAATAAGAAGACCAAGAAGACAGAGAGCGGTGAGGATGGTCACCGCAGTCCACAAGGAGCATGACCACTTACTCAGATCCCCACGTCTGATCAAGAAGGATGACCCAGGTGTCCCAACCATTCAATGCTCCATCAACAGAAGCTCTTTCAATAAAGCTGTTTGTGACACCGGATCGGGCGTCAACATCATGGCCAAGGTAACTTATGAGTATCTATATGGCACTATGCCTTTGAGCCCACCTATGCACAGTTGCAGATGGCAGATCAGACATTCCGCTTCGTCGAAGGAGAAGTGAAGGATGTCCTCATCCAGATAGATGACCACTATGTCCCTACAGACTTCCTAGTCATCGATATGGGAGATGACTACGATCCTCCAATCATCCTAGGAAGACCATTCCTGAACACCACCAAAGCTATCATTTATATTGGGACAGGAGAGATCCATTTCCACTTTCCCACTGAGAAGGTACGCCGCTACTTCAACAATAATTATATAATCACTGAGGAGCCCAAGAAGAATAGAATAAGGAGAAGGCAGCGTACCCGTCGCCAGAACAAGAAGAACATCACTACAGATGGATGGGCTGACTATGAGGGAGAAGTGTCAAGATATGAAGAACGGTACCCCGAAGAGAAGAACGTTGTAAAAGAAGAAGAGGTACTACCATCAGAAGAGAAACAAGTGGTCCAAGAAGCTTCCTCCTCAAGGTCATCCTCTCCAACAAAGAAGGTGTGGAAGGTAAAAGCAAAATCAGAATCAATTTCTACACACAAGGCGACATCATCCGAGGCGCCAGCCAATGCGCCCCTTGAAAAATGAGCGAACATGATAAGTCCTGTTCGGAGGACTTAAAACCACCGAACGCCGCGCCAAGAGGTAACTTGGTATTTATCAGCAATTACTTCCAGCATTGCATTCTTACCTTAGCATATTTATTTTCCTACCTACATCTTAGTTGCATCTTTACTCTTTTATCTCTGCATTAGAAAAGAAAATAAAAATGTTGTGCAATTGCATCCAGAAAAACTTTAAGCCCCATGTGGATAATCATTCACCGTGGTGGCACAAAAATAATTTCTCGCATATTTATCTTTCCCGTCTCGCATTCCTTAAAAAACAAAAAGATAAAAATATTTCTTGTGATCCGTTAGAATGAGTTTTAAGTTAGGAAGTTCTAGACAACCAAGGCCTAGAGGTTTTATCACTAACGCTTAATCAATTCCACAAGCTTTGTTGTCTATTTGAGCTTCACAGAACATCAAGGATCATGAAGAGCTAACAGGCAGAAGGACATCCAGTCCCCTGTCGGAGTGCTGCCCGTAACAATTGAATGCTGTCTCCAACAGTAACTTTCTACAACACTCCTAGAGGACTAGAACTTCTTCATTACCTGTCAACAACATCAGCAGACTATGTCAACATCCAGCTTGGGGGAGAGCATCCCCCGTGTACCAAGCTAAGTGTTTCCAACTTATCTATGTATGCCTTATTAGAATGTGCTTTGTTAAAACAACTAAAAAAGATGCATAACCATAGAAACCCAGAAAGATTTCCTTATTTATCTTTACTACTTTTGGAGAGCTCTTGCAATCTGTCTTAAAAGTTATCCCCTAGAATAAACTCTGTATGGAGATGATGAATAGTTGCTCTATCGTAATTCCTTTCAAGTACCTAGTTTTCAACCTTGCACTCTCCCGAGTTTTGGACACAATTGTTTAGACTTGAGATTTGCTCGAACACGAAACTTGTGGGTAGCGAATACTTGATCTAAGTCTAAGTGGTTGACGGGTATGATATGGGAAGGTTTTGAGCTCTTTGTCCATCTTGTTCCTAGAGATACTAGAGTTCGGAGAATTTATCTTTGAAAATATTAAATTCCTGCATGATGAGTTCCTTTATGATGAGAGTTTAAATTCCTACCACGGCCATATATTCATGCTTACTAGATTAGGAAAACCCATCTGTTTATAGATCATATTGTAGGTTTGAGTGTAGTCTTTATAGGCATTGAGTGCGGTTATGCTGTGGACCCATAAGGAATCAGTCATGCAATTAAAGTCAATACTATGTGCTCTCCATCCATTGATCTATGCTACTTCTGTCCTCAGAAGCATGCACCCATTTTATAAATGTTACATTCATTCTGTGCTACTTCTGTTCCTAGAAGTACCACCCACATATAGATCCACATCCACCACATATAGTGCTATCTCTATCCTGGAGATACGCACTTATGCTGCTCCTATCCTAGGAGTACGCATTCTCCACATATTGTGCTATCTCTACCCTGGAGATACGCACCCATGCTGCTTCTACCTTGGGAGTACGCATCCATCCATCCATCCACATATACATACGCCATTCATCCAGAAAGGTATTATTCCTATCCTGGGAGTGAACATCTAGAAATAATCATCGTCGTTCTATTTGCCTGCATAAAAGCTCCAGTCATTATCATTTCAAGTTATACACTCCCCATTGCTAAAGTTCGTTTCCAGAGGATTGGTTGCTCTAAAAAAAAAAGAGAGAGAAAAAGAAAGAGTAGCCAAGTCCTTCCATTCAAGAAGTTTCAAGGTTTCCAAATAAAGGGAGTTATGTTATCCTCGAAGGAGCAAGTGTAGAAGTAGATGTTCACCGAGTGATCACCCCTCATAATCATTTCCTTATCATCATCATCTTATTATCCATCCCATTTCCTCATTCACATGCACATATGACTTTATTATTATTTTAGTTCCTATTAGATCCATGGTTTAACTGTGCAATATATGCAAGTGAGTTTGAGTGTCTCCCCACCTATGAGCTCCACATAAGCCTATTAGAAAGTAGGGTGAGAGAGAGAAGGCACTTTCCACTATGCCTTAGTTTCATAAATACCACATATTTTGAGAGAAGAGAGAAGGCATACACTATTCATGCCTTAGAGAGGATCCAGAAATACCACAAATGAGAGACCTGAAAGGTTCATACAAGGAACTCTGAGTTTTATTTCAAAACTTTGCAAAAACTCCGGGATAATAGTTGATCAAAGAGCGAGAAACATGGCGCTTGACTTGACCGTTCTGTCTTTCAACTACTCAAGACCCAAGTGATGGTTACAAGCCCCATGGTGAAAGGTAATATGAGTGAGTTTTGAGTCGAATAGTTCACTCTAATCCGGAGGAGAGTTCTTGTTTGAACGCATGTGTACTTGTGAGGAGTGAAAGCATTGTAGCAACTCCCGATCCATCATCGAGTCTATCTTTGCTCGGGGACGAGCAAAAGGTAAGCTTGGGGGAGTTTGTTGACGGTCGTTAAGTATCAATTTTATACCGTCAACGCAGCAAAAGAAAGGACTAATATGAGTTCACCTATTAGATATAGGGGTTACACCGATGTAATTCCATGAGTTTTGGTGATTGTCTATTTCTGCGGGGGTTATCGAAAGAGAACCAAAGGAGGCCCACATGTCATGATTACATAGAGATAAAGACCGAACGGGTAAAATTGTATAATCTAGAAGACTCCGAAGGCAAACCCGGGAAGCCGGGGCCCACTCCGCGGGGTGGCCGGTCGGCCGACCCGGGGGAGTCGGCCGATTCCCCACCTCAACCAATCGGGTTGAGTCTCGTGGATCCGGCCTCCACCGCCTTTGAGGATGAATAATTATCGTCCATTTAGGTCGGTTTGATCCGAGGGCTGTGGTTCATCCTAGGGGGCTATATATTCAGAGCTCCTGGCCCCTGGGTAAAACCCTAAGTCATTCTCTCTTCATTCATCTGAGAGGATTCAGAGAAGCCAGAGCCACCATCTCAATTAGAGCTCCATAGTTTAGTAGCATAGCTACATAGGAATAGATCTAGAGGGAATCAAGCCTAGCTTGGAATCCGGATTGTCGGAGTTCTTGGTAATTCCCCTCTACATTCTTGTAATATTCATCATTGTTTGTGATACTATGAGTAGTACTTTATTCTATTCTATTATATCAGACTTGACTTTGCTCTATTTGATTATGTTCTCAATTATATTGTTCTTAGTTTACTGTGATTATATGTTTAGCATAGTTGGACTAGAATTATGTTTATGCATAGGATCGTATAGCGCTTGCTCATTAGATCGATGGGTAAGTGGTGAATGTTGTGTAGGCGTGGTGCCTCGACCGTATTTATCTGCGATTACACCCTATTGGCCGGGTCGTGTGGTAGATCGCGGAAGTGACAGTTCCGTTGAGTCCTTTGTATTCCATCCCCCGTTGGTAGGTCTTAGTAGAACAACCTATTACATTGAAGTCATTGCTATGTCTCTTGTCTTCTCTCGGTAATATCACTATGCATAGATGTAACCTTTTCCCGCCATGATTGCTAGATGTTCTTGCACTAATCATTGTATGCTTTGACTTTGTAGTTAGAATAACATAGGATTATACCCTAGATCGTCCTAGTCCATGCTAGTGTTATAAGCTTAGAGTGCTAAGTTGAGATGGCTTATTACTATTATTTTATGTGGCTAAATGCTCTCATTTATCTTATGTCATTTATCATTCATTCCTATATTTTATGTGACACTTACCCCGTATGAGATGATCGATACGAGACAAGGTTGAGCTCTCCATTATCGCATGTGCATTGCTCATCACTCATTATCCAAAGTGCATTCCCTTCCCAAAGTGGTAAAATTATAAATAACGATACCTGGATTACTCCTGGTTAAAATGCTACATTGGTATTATCTCGTGCGCTGCGGATCCCATATTTATTTCTAGTAGCAGTTGCATTATTTAGTACCAGCATTTTTGGCGCCATGTTGGGGATGACAACCTAACACTGAGTGGCATTAGAAATGTCAACAGCTACCGCACAGCCGGTTCCTGCGTGTCCTACAGCTCTCGGCACTAGGTCAAGCACGACCGTATGCCATAGTTAAGGTGTTTTGATGCCTCTGGCCTCACCACCACAATGTTTTTCATCACCCGAGAGCCCGAACGGCCCTTAACCACAGCTCCATGACTCCAGAACTTCCATATTTGCACACACGGTTGTCTTTGCTTTGCCGCACGGCCGGATCCCGTGCATCCTATGGCTCCGGCACCGGGTCAAGCATGCCCGTACGCCATGGTTAAGCCATTTTGATGCCTCTCTCCTCTCCACCATAGAGTTTTCCATCACCCAAGAGCCCGAAGGGCCCTTAACCATGGTTCCACGGCTCCAAAACTGCCATATTTGCACAAACAACCATGCTTTGCCGCATGGTCGGTTCCAACGCATCCTATGGCTCCCGGCACCAAGTCAAGCATGCCCGTACGCCATGGTTAAGGCATTTTGACACATCTGGCTTCTCTACCATAGTGTTTGCCATAGCTCGAGAGCCTGAATGGCCCTTAACCTCGGCTCCACGGCTCCAGAACTGCCATATTTGCACACACGACTTTGCTGTCGCACGGCCGGTTCCTGCGCGTCCTACGGCTCCTCGCACCAAGTCAAGCACGCCCATGCGCCATGGTTAAGGCGTTTTGACACCTCTGGCCTCTCCACCACAGCATTTATTGCAGCTCGAGGACCCAAATGGCCCTTAACCATGGCTCCACAGCTCTAGAACTACCATATTTGCACACACGACTATGCTACCGCACAGCCGGTTCCTGCGTGTCCTACAGCTCTCGGCACAAGGTCAAGCACGACCGTATGCCATAGTTATGGTGTTTTGATGCCTCTGGCCTCACCACCACAATGTTTGTCATCACCCGAGAGCCCGAACGGCCCTTAACCATGGCTCCATGACTCCAGAACTTCCATATTTGCACACACGACTGTGCTGCCGCACGGCCGGATCCTGTGCATCCTATGGCTCCGGCACCGGGTCAAGCATGCCCGTACGCCATGGTTAAGCCATTTTGATGCCTCTCTCCTCTCCACCATAGAGTTTTCCATCACCCAAGAGCCCGAAGGGCCCTTAACCATGGTTCCACGGCTCCAAAATTGCCATATTTGCACACACAACCATGCTGCTGCATGGCCGGTTCCAACGCGTCCTATGGCTCCCGGCACGAGTCAAGCATGCCCGTACGCCATGGTTAAGGCATTTTGACACATCGGCTTCTCTACCATAGTGTTTGCCATAGCTCGAGAGCCCGAATGGCCCTTAACCTCGGCTCCACGGCTCCGTAACCGCCATATTTGCACACACGACTTTCTTTGCCGCACGGCCGGTTCCTGCGCGTCCTACGGCTCCTCGCACCAAGTCAAGCACGCCCATGCGCCATGGTTAAGGCGTTTTGACACCTCCGGCCTCTCCACCACAGCATTTATTGCGGCTCGAGGATCCGAATGGCCCTTAACCATGGCTCCACGGCTCTAGAAGCGCCATATTTGCACACACGACTATGCTACCGCACGCCCGGTTCCTGCGTGTCCTACGGCTCTCGGCACTAGGTCAAGCACGACCGTATGCCATAGTTAAGGTGTTTTGATGCCTCGGCCTCACCACCACAATGTTTGTCATCACCCGAGAGCCCGAACGGCCCTTAACCACGGCTCCATGACTCCGTAACTTCCATATTTGCACACACGACTGTGCTTTGCCGCACGGCCGGATCCCGTGCATCCTATGGCTCCGGCACCGGGTCAAGCATGCCCGTACGCCATGGTTAAGCCATTTTGATGCCTCTCTCCTCTCCACCATAGAGTTTTCCATCACCCAAGAACCCGAAGGGCCCTTAACCACGATTCCACGGCTCCAAAAGCGCCATATTTGCACACACAACCATCTTTGCCGCATGGTCGGTTCCAACGCGTCCTATGGCTCCCGGCACCGAGTCAAGCATGCCCGTACGCCATGGTTAAGGCATTTTGACACATCGGCTTCTCTACCATAGTGTTTGCCATAGCTCGAGAGCCGAATGGCCCTTAACCTCGGCTCCACGGCTCCAAAAGCGCCATATTTGCACACACGACTTTGCTGCCACACGGCCGGTTCTGCGCGTCCTACGGCTCCTCGCACCAAGTCAAGCACGCCCATGCGCCATGGTTAAGGCGTTTTGACACCTCCGGCCTCTCCACCACATCATTTATTGCGGCTCGAGGACCCGAATGGCCCTTAACCATGGCTCCACGGCTCTAGAACCGCCATATTTGCACACACGACTATGCTACCGCACGCCCGGTTCTGCGTGTCCTACGGCTCTCGGCACTAGGTCAAGCACGACCATATGCCATAGTTAAGGTGTTTTGATGCCTCGGCCTCACCACCACAATGTTTGTCATCACCCAAGAGCCCGAACGGCCCTTAACCACGGCTCCATGACTCCGAACTTCCATATTTGCACACACGACCGTGCCGCCGCACGGCCGGATCCCGTGCATCCTATGGCTCCCGCACCGGGTCAAGCATGCCCGTACGCCATGGTTAAGCCATTTTGATGCCTCTCTCCTCTCCACCATAGAGTTTTCCATCACCCAAGAGCCCGAAGGGCCCTTAACCATGGTTCCACGGCTCCAAAATTGCCATATTTGCACACACAACCATGCTGCCCCATGGTCGGTTCCAACGCGTCCTATGGCTCCTGGCACTGAGTCAAGCATGCTCGTACGCCATGTTTAAGGCATTTTGACACATCTGGCTTCTCTACCATAGTGTTTGCCATAGCTCGAGAGCCCGAATGGCCCTTAACCTCGGCTCCACGGCTCCAGAACTGCCATATTTGCACACACGACTTTCTTTTGCCGCACGGCCGGTTCCTGCGCGTCCTACGGCTCCTCGCACCAAGTCAAGCACGCCCATGCGCCATGGTCAAGGCATTTTGACACCTCGGCCTCTCCACCACAGCATTTATTGCAGCTCGAGGACCCGAATGGCCCTTAACCATGGCTCCCGGCTCTAGAACCGCCATATTTGCACACACGACTATGCTACCGCACGCCGGTTCTGCGTGTCCTACGGCTCTCGGCACTAGGTCAAGCACGACCGTATGCCATAGTTAAGGTGTTTTGATGCCTCGGCCTCACCACCACAATGTTTGTCATCACCCGAGAGCCCGAACGGCCCTTAACCATGGCTCCATGACTCTAGAACTTCCATATTTGCACACACGTCGTGCCCGCACGGCCGGATCCCGTGCATCCTATGGCTACCGGCACCGGGTCAAGCATGCCCATACGCCATGCTTAAGCCATTTTGATGCCTCTCTCCTCTCCACCATAGTGTTTTCCATCACCCAAGAGCCCGAAGGGCCCTTAACCATGGTTCCACGGCTCTAAAATTGCCATATTTGCACACACAACCATGCTGGTGCACGGTCGGTTCCAACGCGTCCTATGGCTCCTGGCACTGAGTCAAGCATGCCCGTACGCCATGGTTAAGGCATTTTGACTCCTATGGCCTCTCTACCATAGCATTTGCCATAGCTCGAGAGCCTAAACGGCCCTTAACCTCGGCTCCACGGCTCCAGAACTGCCATATTTGCACACACGACTTTGCTGCCGCACGGCCGGTTCCTGAGTGTCCTACGGCTCCTCGCACCAAGTCAAGCACGCCCATGCACCATGGTTAAGGCGTTTTGACACCTCTAGCGACTCTAGCATAGCATTTGTTGCTGCTCGAGAACCCGAATGGCCCATAACCATGGCTCCACAGCTCTAGAACTGCCATATTTGCACACACGACTATGCTACCGCACAGCCGGTTCCTGTGTATCCTACAGCTCTCGACACTAGGTCAGGCACGACCGTATGCCATGGTTAATGTGTTTTGATGCCTCTGGCCTCACCACCACAATGTTTGTCATCACCCGAGAGCCCGAACGGCCCTTAACTACAGCTCCACGACTCCAGAACTTCCATATTTGCACACACGACTGTGCGGCCGCACGGCCGGATCCTGTGCATCCTATGGCTCTTGGCACCGGGTCAAGCATGCCCGTACGCCATGGTTAAGCCATTTTGATGCCTCTCATCCTCTCCACCATAGAGTTTTCCATCACCCAAGAGCCCGAAGGGCCCTTAACCACGGCTCCACGGCTCCAAAACGCCATATTTGCACACAACCATGCCGCATGGTCGGTTCCAATGCGTCCTATGGCTCCCGGCACGAGTCAAGCATGCCCGTACACCATGGTTAAGGCATTTTGACACATCCGGCTTCTCTACCATAGTGTTTGCCATCGCTCAAGAGCCCGAATGGCCCTTAACCTTGGCTCCACGGCTCCGTAAGCGCCATATTTGCACACACGACTTTTTGCCGCACGGCCGGTTCCGCGTCCTACGGCTCCTCGCACCAAGTCAAGCACGCCCATGCGCCATGGTTAAGGCATTTTGACACCTCTGGCCTCTCCACCATAGCATTTATTGCGGCTCGAGGACCCAAATGGCCCTTAACCATGGCTCCACAGCTCTAGAATTGCCATATTTGCACACACGACTATGCTACCGCACAGCCGGTTCCTGCGTGTCCTACAGCTCTCGGCACTAGGTCAAGCACGACCATATGCCATAGTTAAGGTGTTTTGATGCCTCTGGCCTCACCACCACAATGTTTGTCATCACCCGAGAGCCCGAACGGCCCTTAACCATGGCTCCATGACTCTAGAACTTCCATATTTGCACACACGACTGTGCTGCCGCACGGCCGGATCCTGTGCATCCTATGGCTCCTGGCGCCGGGTCAAGCATGCCCGTACGCCATGGTTAAGCCATTTTGATGCCTCTCTCCTCTCCACCATAGAGTTTTCCATCACCCAAGAGCCCGAAGGGCCCTTAACCATGGTTCCACGGCTCCAAAACTGCCATATTTGCACACACAACCATGCTGCCGCATGGTCGGTTCCAACGCGTCCTATGGCTCCTGGCACTGAGTCAAGCATGCCCGTACGCCATGGTTAAGGCATTTTGACACATCTGGCTTCTCTACCATAGTGTTTGCCATAGCTCGAGAGCCTGAATGGCCCTTAACCTCGGCTCCACGGCTCCAGAACTGCCATATTTGCACACACGACTTTGCTGTCGCACGGCCGGTTCCTGCGCATCCTATGGCTCCTCGCACCAAGTCAAGCACGCCCATGCTCCATGGTTAAGGCATTTTGACACCTCTGGCCTCTCCACCACAGCATTTATTGTGGCTCGAGGACCCGAATGGCCCTTAACCATGGCTCCATAGCTCTAGAACTGTCATATTTGCACACACGACTATGCTACCGCACAGCCGGTTCCTGCGTGTCCTATAGCTCTCGACACTAGGTCAAGCACGACCGTATGCCATAGTTAAGGTGTTTTGATGCCTCTGGCCTCACCACCACAATGTTTGTCATCACCCGAGAGCCCGAACGGCCCTTAACCACGGCTCCATGACTCCAGAACTTCCATATTTGCACACACGACTGTGCTGCCGCACGGCCGGATCCTGTGCATCCTATGGCTCCCGGCACCGGGTCAAGCATGCCCGTACGCCATGGTTAAGCCATTTTGATGCCTCTCTCCTCTCCACCATATAGTTTTCCATCACCCAAGAGCCCGAAGGGCCCTTAACCACGGTTCCACGGCTCCAAAACTGCCATATTTGCACACACAACCATGCTGCCGCATGGTCGGTTCCAACGCGTCCTATGGCTCCTGGCACAGAGTCAAGCATGCCCGTACGCCATGGTTAAGGCATTTTGACACATCTGGCTTCTCTACCATAGTGTTTGCCATAGCTCGAGAGCCTGAATGGCCCTTAACCTCGGCTCCACGGCTCCGGAACTGCCATATTTGCACACACGACTTTGCTGCCGCACGGCCGGTTCCTGCGCGTCCTACGGCTCCTCGCACCAAGTCAAGCACGCCCATGCGCCATGGTTAAGGTGTTTTGACACCTCTGGCCTCTCCACCACAACATTTATTGCGGCTCGAGGACCCGAATGGCCCTTAACCATGGCTCCACAGCTCTAGAACTGCCATATTTGCACACACGACTATGCTACCACACAGCCGGTTCCTGTGTGTCCTACAGCTCTCGGCACTAGGTCAAGCCCGACCGTATGCCATAGTTAAGGTGTTTTGATGCCTCTGGCCTCACCACCACAATGTTTGTCATCACCCGAGAGCCCGAACGGCCCTTAACCATGGCTCCATGACTCCAGAACTTCCATATTTGCACACACGACTGTGCTGCCGCATGGCCGGATCCTGTGCATCCTACGGCTCTTGGCACCGGGTCAAGCATGCCCGTACACCATGGTTAAGGCATTTTGACACCTCTGGCCTCTCTACCATAGCGTTTGCCGTCGCTCAAGAGCCTGAACAGCCCTTAACCTCGGCTCCACGGCTCCAGAACTGCCATATTTGCACACACGACTTTGCTGCCGCACGGCCGGTTCCTGCGCGTCCTACGGCTCCTCGCACCAAGTCAAGCATGCCCATGCGCCATGGTTAAGGCGTTTTGACACCTCTGGCCTCTTGATAAGTACCGATCTGAACCGGCACAAGGATGGCCCGATCTTCACGATAGTAGGTTCACAAACAAAAGGATAACTTGCTGCGAACAGCGGGGATAACTAGCTTTATACCTGGCAAAGGTTGGATGCGACCCGACGGATAGGGAGAAGGCGATGCAATCTCCGTATGATCGAAGAACCACGATCCGGATGAAGCTTTATACCTGCCAAGGTTGGATGTGACCAAGCGGATCGGGAGAAAGGAACCGAAACCTTGAGGATCTCGATTCGATCTCTGAGCGATCGCAGAACCACAACCGGAGACTAATCCACACAATACGGCGCAGCCGAACGGAAGCCGTAGAGCACGAAGTAGGGGACCTCAGAGAGATCTCTCACAAGCCCAAGTAGAACTCGCAAGAACAAGGTGTGTAAGGATACACTTACGCAGATCTACTGCAATATACCATATCAGGTTTTCATCTCATCAAAAGTTGGTTTCTAGGAGCATAGAGAGAATATTTATAGTAGTAACAAGTCTCTAAGATAGATCTAAACTGAAGGGGCCTCGTGAGGAGGTGGAAGGCCAACTGGCTGGAGCATTCTCGAGGTGGAAATCCGTTTCCGCGCGTCTTCTGGCCTTCTGTGCAGTCTTCGGTAAAGTGGTCATAACTTTCTCCTCGGAACTCCAAAAGACGTTCCGTTTGTTGCGTTGGAAACTAGACTTGACGTGCTTTCCAACCATGTATACCATGGCCCACGTCTCCTCTTGAGATGGTACAGTTTTGCATGAAGATTTGGTGCTTCTGCGGTGCACGGCTGGTTCTGGACTTGTCACGCTTCTTTTCATGGACAACAACCTTCGTGTCCATGGTGCGTTGCGCCTTTGCGTCCTTCTTGTAGCCGAATGGTGTCTCCTCTTGTGTAAACCTAAGTAGCATTAGAGTACACGATTTAGGCAGTATATAATTCTCATTAATATTAGAATGAAACTCAGAGAGGAAAGCGTGCACCTCTTGTTGAAGTTGCTTTGCTCGGTTGCGTGTAGTTGGCCCTTTGTACACTTGTGTGGGTGCTTCTTGAGTTAACGATGGCGTGTGCATATCATCCTCCCCCTCTTGAAAAGGAGTTGTCCTCGACTCTTCTTCCATCCCAATGTAAGGGGACAAATCAGCGACGTTAAAGCTTGTACTCACGCCATAAGTACTTGGAAGATTAATTTCATATGCATTGTCATTAATCTTGCGAAGCACTTTGAATGGTCCATCAGCTCGGGGCTGCAACTTGCTCTTGCGTTGTTCTGGGAAGCGATCCTTGCGCAGATGTACCCACACCAAGTCTCCGGGTTCAAACAACATCTTCTTGCGTCCTTTGTTGGCATTCTTCTCGTACTGCTTGGTCATCTTCTCAATGTTCGCTCTTGCTCGATCATGAAGGTTCTTGACAAACTCAGCTCGCTTGCTTGCATCAAAGTTCACTCATTCCTGCATAGGCAAAGGCAAAAGATCGATGGGAGCAGTAGGTTTGAAACCATAGACAATTTCAAATGGACAAAATTTTGTGGTCGAGTGTACCGCCCTGTTGTATGCAAATTCCACATGAGGCAAGCTTTCTTCCCACAATTTCAGATTCTTCTTTAGGACAGCTCGCAGCAAGGTTGAGAGTGTGCGGTTCACAACTTCAGTTTGCCCATCAGTTTGAGGATGACATGTTGTAGAGAACAACAATCTCGTTCCAAGTTTACCCCACAAAGTCTTCCAAAAGTAGCTCAAAAACTTGGTGTCACGATCAGACACGATGGTACGTGGCACTCCATGTAGACGCACAATTTCCCTGAAAAACAATTCAGCAATGTGTGAAGCATCGTCGCTCTTATGACAGGGAATGAAGTGTGCCATTTTACTAAAACGATCAACCACAACAAAGATTGAATCCCTCCCCCTCTTGGATCGAGGTAAACCAAGAACAAAATCCATAGAGATGTCTTCCCATGGAGCATTAGGGATAGGTAGAGGAGTATATAAACCATGAGGGTTCAAGCGTGACTTAGCTTTGTGGCAGGTTATGCAGCGAAGAACATGCCTCTCCACATCTCTTCTCATCTTTGGCCAAAAGAAGTGATCAGCGAGTACTTGCTCTGTTTTCTTGGCACCAAAATGTCCCATAAGTCCTCCCGCATGAGCTTCTGTACAAGCAAAATACGCACGAACAATCTGGAATGCAAAGTTTATTAGCTCGAAATAAGAATCCATCATGCAAATGAAATTTTTCCCATCCCTTGCCATCACAACACTTGGAAAATGGTTCAGCAAAATACGGATCAACAGCATATAAATCTTTTATACTTTCTAACCCAAGAATTTTAGCATCAAGTTGTGAGAGCAAAGTATGACGTCGGGACAAAGCATCAGCTACAACATTATCCTTCCCTTTCTTGTACTTCACAATGTAAGGAAAAGACTCAATGAATTCACTCCATTTTGCATGTCTTCGATTCAATTTTAGTTGACTTTTAAGATGTTTTAAAGATTCATGGTCTGAATGTATCACAAATTCTTTAGGCAAAAGGTAATGTTGCCATGTTTCCAAACTCCTAACAAGAGCATATAATTCTTTGTCATAAACTGAATAATTCAGAGTTGGACCACTTAGCTTTTCACTAAAGTATGCAATAGGCCTTCCTTCTTGCATGAGCACGCCACCAATTCCTATACCACTTGCATCACATTCAATTTGAAAGGTCTTACCAAAATCTGGGAGTGCTAGGAGTGGAGCTGTGGTCAACTTCTTTTTCAACTCTTCAAACGCCTTGTCTTGTGCTTCACCCCAATGGAAGGGTACTTCCTTCTTTGTCAACTCATTGATTGGAGCAGCAATGGCGCTGAAATCTTCCACAAATCGCCGACAGAAACCAGCAAGACCGAGGAAGCTTCGCACTTGACTCACATTTTGTGGGGTCTGCCATTCACGAACAACCTTGATCTTCTCCTCATCAACCTCCACACCATCACCTAAAACAACAAAGCCAAGAAACACTACCTTGTCGGTGCAAAAGGTGCACTTGGCAAGGTTAGCATACAAGCATTCCTTCCTCAAAGCAGCAAGCACACATTTTATATGTTCAATATGTTCATCAAGAGACTTGCTGTAAATCAAGATGTCATCAAAGTAGACAACAACAAATTTGCCAATGAAAGATCGAAGCACATGATTCATCAATCTCATAAAAGTGCTAGGTGCATTGGTCAAACCGAAAGGCATTACCAACCATTCATACAGCCCAAACTTGGTTTTGAAGGCTGTTTTCCATTCATCTCCTTCTCTCATGCGAATTTGGTGATAGCCACTTCTCAAGTCAATTTTAGTAAAAATAGTAGCACCACTAAGTTCATCAAGCATGTCATCAAGTCTAGGTATGGGATGCCTATACCTAATGGTGATGTTATTAATGGCTCGGCAATCAACACACATTCTCCAAGAACCATCTTTCTTTGGAACTAAAAGAACAGGAACAGCACAAGGTGAGAGACTTTCCTTTACATAACCTTTGTTGATGAGCTCTTGTACTTGGCGCTGAATTTCTTTCGCCTCTTCGGGGTTTGTTCGGTATGGTGCACGATTGGGAAGTGGAGCACCAGGAACAAGATCAATTTGATGCTCTATTCCTCTCTTTGGTGGCAGTCCTGGTGGTACTTCCTCTGGAAACACATCTTCACATTCCTGTAACACATCAAAAACATCACTAGGCAAAGTAGAGGGTAAGTCGTTAGTGGAAAGAAAATTGTCCTTGTACAGAAGTACAAAGAACATAGCATTGGGTTCACTCAATTCTTTTAAATCCCCCTTCCTAGCCATCATAACTAATCCCTCTTTTCCCGTTGGCTTGGTTCTTTGCGGCTGTGGAGTTTTATTTGGCTTTGGACACTCTTCCTCACTATGTTTGTGGCTCACTCGTAATTGGTTCTCGCTCTCTCGCTGTCTTCTTTTTAGTTCATCTTTAAAAATCTCCTCCGGTGTCAAAGGAAGCAATGAGATTCGCTCTCCTTTGTATATGAATGATATCTTGTTGGTTCTTCCAAGAATCTGAACATCACGATCGTATAACCATGGTCTCCCTAGCAGCAGTTGGCATGCTTGCATAGGCACCACGTCACATTCCACAACATCATTATACTTCCCAATAGAGAACGGAACTGTCACCATATGGTTCACACGCAGCGCACCACAATCATTAAGCCATTGCATCTTATATGGATTAGGATGACGCCGTTGTTTCAGCCCCAATCTATCAACCAAGTCTTGACTTGCAATGTTGTTGCAGCTGCCACTATCAACAATAATTCTGCACAACTTGTCTTTGATCATGCCTCTTGTATGGAAAAGATTGTGCCGCTGCTCATTCTCTTCTTTTATAGTAGAAACATTCAGCATGCGAAGGGAAATAAAGCAATTATTATCACCCTCATCAGGTTGTATCTCACTCTCAACACTTTCAGGCTCTTCATCATATCTTGGACCTTCATCCTCGGGATCACTTTCAGATTCCCAATCACCATTCTCATTCACAATCATGGTCCTCCTACTGGAACATTGGGCTGCTACATGCCCACGACCATGGCACTTGAAGCACACAATTTCTCTACTCCGTGTAGAGGATGCAGTAGCTGAAACACCACTTGGGGCTGCTGCACTTGCAGCAGGTCGCTGCTGATTTGCAGGAGATGATGCACTAGAAACCGCCATCTTCGAGGAGCATTGGATGTAGAGGGCCTAGCTGAAGCTCCTTGGGATCGACCCCCAACAAAAGAAGTACTGGGCTGCTGCTTGCGCCATGGGGCTGCTATGGAAGAACTGCCATAAGATCTTCCACGTTTCTCTTGCTGAATTTTTCTCTCGGTGCGCTTAGCTTGATCAACAAGATCTTGCAAAGTATGATACGGAAACATCTCAACAAAATCAGAAATTTCTTCATTGAGACCACCCAAAAATCTTGCCATTTTAGACTCCGCATCTTCTCTAATTTCAGCCCGCACTAACAGCAGTTCCATCTCCTTATAATATTCATCAACCGACCTCTTTCCTTGCTTCAACTCTTGCAGCCTATTGCGAAGATCACGCTGAAAACATGAGGGTACAAACCGCCTCCTCATCACTCTCTTCATCTCTTCCCAAGTGCTGATATAATCACGTCCCAACTCAACTTGATTCTCTTGGACTTGGTTCCACCAAGTGAGAGCATAGCCAGAGAACTCAACTGAAGCAAGATTCACACGCCTCTGATCAGAAAGATTATGCACTCTAAAAATTTGATCGCACTGCTCAGCCCATTCAAGATACGCATCAGCATCTTCCTTTCCAGTAAATTTTGGAATTCTCAACTTGACACGAGCAATATTATCCGGGTCATCTCTATTACGACGACCATAATGATGCTCTCTATCTCCATTTTCAGCATGCCGCCGATGATCCCGGCGCCGTCCAAACAGCCCATCATTAGCAAAAGGATTTTCATTATCATCAAACCCTTCTTCTTCATCAAAGTCATCAAATTCTTCATCTTCAAAACGCACACGGTGTCCACGGCCACGCCCGTGAGCATGTCCTCCATTGCGGCCTGGATGACCAGCCCGCCTATCACCACCACGACCATCTCTGAAACGGTCATGATTGCCATGCCCTGCATCAGAATTCTCACCACCAGATTCCTCATGTTGATGTCGAGGAACCCTCCGCCCGTGTGCAGGCAAGCGCTCATCAAGCATCCTGCCCATGGCCTCCAATAGTGAATCGGCCATGTGGCGCAACTCAGCCCGTGCAACAGGGGGGCTCTTCTTCTCCACGACGACCACCATGAATGCTCGAATTAGAATCTGCCATGTTAGCTCTAAACAAAATATAGTGGAATAGGAAATATTTGTGAAATCACACAACCTCACCTCTTACTCACCACTGTTCTTACGCGTTCTCAAGGACCGTGAGTGTGCTAAAAGAAAGATGTGGTAGTAACCCGGTTGCGATTAAAATGATACAAAACGAGAGATCCGGTTCCGGTATTTTGTGGAGCTATAGGTGGCTGTCAAGGAGGGCTATGGTACTGTAACAAAGTGTGACAACCCATTCAAATAAGATATGAAATGTTGCTGTCTAGTGCACCACAAATCTGAATTTTCAGATATGAAACTTGGATCTTTACTTTCCGCAACACAAATCCTTTCACTTCTCTTTTCTTTTCTTTTTTTTTTTCACGCTTTTTTTTGTCTCTTTTTTTTTTGACTCTTTCTCTTCACTTTTTTTTTCTGATTTTTTTTTCAGCAAACACAAGATAACATATGGGGGGTGCCAATAACAAATAATAAAGTACGATGGAAGAACAATGATGGTGACTAGCAACAAGATGAACGAGATGAACACAAAGCACAGTACCACCAAATGGCTATAGGATTTTTTATAGTTTTTAGTGGACTATAGGACATGAACAAACACAAATATATATGGTGGATGATAACAAAACCTACCGTGACAACAATAGCTCGATTACCACATGATAAGTACCGATCTGAACCGGCACAAGGATGGCCCGATCTTCACGATAGTAGGTTCACAAACAAAAGGATAACTTGCTGCGAACAGCGGGGATAACTAGCTTTATACCTGGCAAAGGTTGGATGCGACCCGACGGATAGGGAGAAGGCGATGCAATCTCCGTATGATCGAAGAACCACGATCCGGATGAAGCTTTATACCTGCCAAGGTTGGATGTGACCAAGCGGACTGGGAGAAAGGAACCGAAACCTTGAGGATCTCGATTCGATCTCTGAGCGATCGCAGAACCACAACCGGAGACTAATCCACACAATACGGCGCAGCCGAACGGAAGCCGTAGAGCACGAAGTAGGGGACCTCAGAGAGATCTCTCACAAGCCCAAGTAGAACTCGCAAGAACAAGGTGTGTAAGGATACACTTACGTAGATCTACTGCAATATACCATATCAGGTTTTCATCTCGTCAAAAGTTGGTTTCTAGGAGCATAGAGAGAATATTTATAGTAGTAACAAGTCTCTAAGATAGATCTAAACTGAAGGGGCCTCGTGAGGAGGTGGAAGGCCAACTGGCTGGAGCATTCTCGAGGTGGAAATCCGTTTCCGCGCGTCTTCGGCCTTCTGTGCAGTCTTCAGTAAAGTGGTCATAACTTTCTCCTCGGAACTCCAAAAGACGTTCCGTTTGTTGCGTTGGAAACTAGACTTGACGTGCTTTCCAACCATGTATACCATGGCCCACGTCTCCTCTTGAGATGGTACAGTTTTGCACGAAGATTTGGTGCTTCTGCGGTGCACGGCTGGTTCTGGACTTGTCACGCTTCTTTTCATGGACAACAACCTTCGTGTCCATGGTGCGTTGCGCCTTTGCGTCCTTCTTGTAGCCGAATGGTGTCTCCTCTTGTGTAAACCTAAGTAGCATTAGAGTACACGATTTAGGCAGTATATAATTCTCATTAATATTAGAATGAAACTCAGAGAGGAAAGCGTGCACCTTTTGTTGAAGTTGCTTTGCTCGGTTGCGTGTAGTTGGCCCTTTGTACACTTGTGTGGGTGCTTCTTGAGTTAACGATGGCGTGTGCATATCACCTCTCCACCACAGCATTTATTGCGGCTCGAGGACCCGAATGGCCCTTAACCATGGCTCCACAGCTCTAGAACTGCCATATTTGCACACACGACTATGCTACCGCACAGCCGGTTCCTGCGTGTCCTACAGCTCTCGGCACTAGGTCAAGCACGACCGTATGCCATAGTTAAGGTGTTTTGATGCTAGCTCCATGACTCCAGAACTTCCATATTTGCACACACGACTGTGCTGCCGCACGGCCGGATCCTGTGCATCCTATGGCTCCCGGCACCGGGTCAAGCATGCCCGTACGCCATGGTTAAGCCATTTTGATGCCTCTCTCCTCTCCACCATAGAGTTTTCCATCACCCAAGAGCCCGAAGGGCCCTTAACCACGGTTCCACGGCTCCAAAACTGCCATATTTGCACACACAACCATGCTGCCGCATGGTCGGTTCCAACGCGTCCTATGGCTCCCGGCACCGGGTCAAGCATGCCCGTACGCCATGGTTAAGGCATTTTGACACATCTCGGCTTCTCTACCATAGTGTTTGCCATAGCTCGAGAGCCTGAATGGCCCTTAACCTCGGCTCCATGGCTCCAGTACTGCAATATTTGCACACACGACTTTGCTGCCGCACGACCGGTTCCTGCGCGTCCTACGGCTCCTCGCACCAAGTCAAGCACGCCCATGCGCCATGGTCAAGGCATTTTGACACCTCTGGCCTTTCCAGCATAGCATTTGTTGCCGCCCGAGAACCCAAATGGCCCTTAACCATGGCTCCACAGCTCTAGAACTGCCATATTTGCACACATGACTATGCTACCGCACAGCCGGTTTCTGCGTGTCCTACAGCTCTCGGCACTAGGTCAAGCACTACCGTATGCCATAGTTAAGGTGTTTTGATGCCTCTGGCCTCACCACCACAATGTTTGTCATCACCCGAGAGCCCGAACGGCCCTTAACCACGGCTCCATGACTCTAGAACTTCCATATTTGCACACACGACTGTGCTGCCGCACGGCCGGATCTGTGCATCCTATGGCCCCGGCACCGGGTCAAGCATGCCCGTACGCCATGGTTAAGCCATTTTGATGCCTCTCTCCTCTCCACCATAGAGTTTTCCATCACCCAAGAGCCTGAAGGGCCCTTAACCACGGCTCCACCGCTCCAAAACTGCCATATTTGCACACACAACCATCTTCGCTGCACGGTCGGTTCCAACGCGTCCTATGGCTCCTGGCACTGAGTCAAGCTTGCCCGTACGCCATGGTTAAGGCATTTTGACACCTCTGGCCTCTATACCATAGCGTTTGCCATAGCTCAAGAGCCTGAACGGCCCTTAACCTCGGCTCCACGGCTCCAGAACTGCCATATTTGCACACACGACTTTGCTGCCGCACGGCTGGTTCCTGAGCGTCCTACGGCTCCTCGCACCAAGTCAAGCACGCCCATGCACCATGGTTAAGGCGTTTTGACACCTCTAGCCACTCTAGCATAGCATTTGTTGCTGCCCGAGAACCTAACCATGGCTCCACAGCTCTAGAACTGCCATATTTGCACACACGACTATGCTACCGCACAGCCGGTTCCTGTGTATCCTACAGCTCTCGACACTAGGTCAGGCACGACCGTATGCCATGGTTAAGGCATTTTGATGCCTCTGGCCTCACCACCACAATGTTTGTCATCACCCGAGAGCCCGAACGGCCCTTAACTACAGCTCCACGACTCCAGAACATTCATAATTGCACACACGACTGTGCTGCCGCACGGCCGGATCCTGTGCATCCTACGGCTCTTGGCACCGGGTCAAGCATACCCGTACGCCATGGTTAAGCCATTTTGATGCCTCTCACCTCTCCACCATAGAGTTTTCCATCACTCGAGAGCCTGAAGGGCCCTTAACCACGGCTCCACGGCTCCAAAACTGCCATATTTGCACACACGACCATGCTGCCGCACGGTCGGTTCCAATGCGTCCTATGGCTCCTGGCACAGAGTCAAGCATGGCCGTACACCATGGTTAAGGCATTTTGACACCTCTGACCTCTCTACCATAGCGTTTGCCGTCGCTCAAGAGCCTGAACAGCCCTTAACCTCGGCTCCACGACTCCAGAACTGCCATATTTGCACACACGACTTTGCTGCCGTGTTGACACTAGATACGCACACGAAAGAATCAAAGAGAAATAATCCGCAAGCGCACGGATATCGGTGAGCACTTCACCCGGGAGATAAGTCCTGAGTATCGTATTTGTTTTTATCCGCTAGGAGAAAACGTGCAATAGACTAACCCGATCTTTACTACTACCCCCGGGGGCGCTAGTCAAGTGAGAACTAAGCGATATAGAGAGAACTCCTTCGTCGTCTTCTTCTAACCTATGGCAAGCTTTGAGACTATTGTTCTAAGGGGGTACCGAGGAATAGACACCACGAGAGGATGCTAAATCGGGCACAAAGGACCTACCTTACCTACCAACGGGAAGTGGATTACAAAGGTAATAAAGGGATTGTCACTTCCCTCACTACTACCACGGTTCCGGCCGAATAGGGAGCATCTACAAGTGAACCTAGCCTAAGCACCACGCTTATGCTAAAGAACGATTACTCTATTCCCAACGCGAAGCGAAATAAAGTAAACTTGTAAACCAAAGAACAATAATAACAACGAACTTACTAGTATTAGAAGTTGAATTGCCGAATGATTCGAAACCAAGCCTCGGGTTAGGAGACTTGATCCCGCAGTACATCGGAGAGGAGACACCGACAGCCGGGCTTCCTCCAAATCTACCTCCACTCTATACTCTCTCAATCTCTCTTGATACTAATACCCTATAGAGATAGATCCATTCGAGGGACCCTTCTCTATCTAACTCTCTCTCTCTGGATTGAAGTCTTGAATAAATTGGAGAATTAATTAGGGAATGAATTAGGGTTTCACCCAGGGGCCGGGGGCTCGCTTATATAGCCCCCTAGGATTAACGACAGCCCTCGGATCAAACCGACCTAAATGGACGATAATTATTAATCTTCAAAGTCGGTGGAGGCGGGATCCGCGAGACTCCACGATTGGTGGAGATGGGGAGTCGGCCGACTCCTTCCCCCCGGGTCGGCCGACCGGCCACGGTGCCGAGTGGGCCCCGGCTTCCAGGGTTTGCCTTCTCGGAGTCTTCTAGATTATACAATTTTACCCGTTCGGTCTTTCTCTCTATGTAAACCCGACATGTGGGCCATCTTGGTTGATTTTCAGGTTTGTCACCCCGCAGAAATAGATATTCACCAAAACTCGTGGAATTCTAGGTGGTAACCCTATATCTATCAAGTATTTATGAATAGGTCTATTTGCATGCTAAGTTGACGGTTAATTTTATGAGTTAACGACCGTCAACAAACTCCCCCACACTAGTCTTTTACTCATCTTGAGGAAAAGGATGGATTACTTTAAGCATAGCCTCAAACCAAGACATCAACATTAGACTATCCCTGATCATACCTGTACTGCGGGATTCAAAGTGTCTACCATTGAACTTCGGGGAGTTGAAAGATGGAACAGCGCGAAGTAGAGATCCGTCTTCTGTCAATCCTGTCACTCGGAGTTTTTATAACATTTTTGCAAAGAAAACTTAGCTTTCCCTTCTCCATCATGTAGCACACTCGAATCACTCATTATATGTGGTATTTGTGGATCTCACCATTAAGTATAGAGCACTCAAAAATCTCTCAATGTATGTAGTATTTATGGAACTCACTTGAGGCATGTAGAAGGGTATGCCTCCTATTCTACTAAGGCTTATATGGAGTTTAAGGTATTTCAAGGAATAGCATTTTTACCTGTGCATATTGATTAGTCAAAAACGGGAACCAAGGAGAGGGGACCTTACTCTAGATCAAGTGTGTGCAAGTGTGTGGAATATTTGGTGGCTAAATTGATGATAATGATGCTCCTTCCCTCTCTTGCACACTCTTCTCTTGAACATTGCTTTGCTTGATCTTCTCTTGAATAGCTCTTTGAGCTTCTTTGAACTTTCCTTCTCTTGGGATCACAATACTTAAGAGCTCATGGGCCATCTCTTTTCTTTCTTTTTTTTTTTTTTTTTTTTACTAGTTTTGCATAGCCCATGTCTCGATCTTGGACACAACAACTTTCTTGAACATGATGATGATGACAATAATAATCTTCCGATAACTGGATGATGATAACAATTCTTGGAGCATATAGAAATCCTAGAAAGTGTATGTATCCTCTCCTAGTGTAGGAGATGGATGAATGGCGGAAAGCATGTTTTTGCGTACTCCTAGTGTAGGAGCAGCAGATATATATGTGGGTGTAAGTGCACTTGATCATATGAGTAAGAGACCCTTCTCTATGGCTCTAATACCGCCAAGACTATTCTCAACACAAATAAAAGCTTATGTGCTGGTCTTTCAGAATTTTGTCGACGAGGCTCTATAGGCATTTATAACCACAGAGGAGAAGTATAGCTAATCATTTTAAGATTTTCGAAAAGAAATTCTCCAAGCAACTAGACATCAAGAAATCAGGTTCTCATGGTCCATGCTATATCACTGTCCTCAACAACTTAAGTAAAATGGGGTCCCTATAAATTAACGTTCCCAACAGCAACAGGGATTCCCAGGAATTATCATGGTGTGAGTCTATCTTGGGGTCATGATTAAAATAATTTACCTTCTCAATATATATAGCAAGTGATTTAATTCAAAGTGTTACCCAAACGAATCGGAAAAACGTGATTGGCATAAATTTTGAAACATAGGGAAGCAAACCTGACCGTGGACGAAAACTGGAGCCAAACGGGCCCAGCCCATGGGCAGCCGACTCCATATGTGGGTCGGCCGACTCTAGCAGGTGGCCCCTCGGGGTCCGCTTCGTCGTGAGTGATCTTTTCATCGTATGTTCTCAAATATTTTTGCTGGTTCGCTGATATCCGTTAGTTTCGTCGTCGGTTGCCTCCCCCACACTAGATTCCTGTTATCTTCATTCACAACAAGGTGGAGACAAAAGAGGCAACACATATGCAATAATAAATATAACTAGGAAACTTTATTTCATCTTAATTAAGGCCTGGATTACAAGTATTGGAAAGAACTAAGATCGAAACTTTAACTAAGCACTCTTGCAAACTAAAACTTTTAATCTAAACACACTAGGCCTTTCTGATGCTAAGATAAATCTTATCTAATCAACTCGCTTCTCTAGAGCGTCTAACCTCTTTTCTAACTTAGCCGTCCTCTTCTCTTGCGCACGAAGTCTATCTATGAGAGTGACAATGCTACTGCTCTGGACATGTTGGGCGTTTCGCAAAGATGCAATAACGTCGCGCTGAGTATCTAACTCCTTCTCTAAGTCTGCAACGGTCTTGCGACGCTTCCTTGGAGCTTCTGAGGCGGCGAGAGCTGCTTTTGGGGCTGCCTTCGGAGGGACGAACTTCACCTTGGTCGGATGAGCACGGACTCCCTCAAAATACGAGCGCTCTCCGGTGCTATACTTGGCACAGACGATCTCTCCTTGCTTGTTGGTCTTCACTCCCATAAGCATCTCATTGTGCTTAGGAGGGAGGATCTTGGTGCCTTCTGGGAGCTTCACAATAGGACCCTTTGGTGGAGGTCCATCTAGGAGCAAAGGTTTGGGTGCAGCGATGAATGGTTGAGCGAAGTAGCTATGACTGTAAGCTTGAGGCTTTGGAGGAATAGAGGCTAGGGGTTTGGGTTTAGCAAGGACGATGGCCTTGCTCTCAGGCTCTTCTCTTGGGATGGTGTTGAGATCAATCCCGAAGCGGATCAATCTCCTATCTAAATTCTCTGGCTCTGACTTCGCCATTGCTGCGTAGCAAGCTTGATGCTAGGAGGAGGAGGCTTTTGAGGCTGGGCTTCTTTATATAGGGGGGATGGAGAGGCATCTAAAGGGCATCTAAAGGGAATCTCCGAAGGAATAACGTGTCAACGTGATCTCAAAAACCCTAATCGGCAAAAATTCCTGAAGGAAGAGTATGGAAGGATCACGAATGCAAACGCCGACGGCAAACGGGGAGTCCATGGGTCGGCCGACTCCCCTATGGGTCGGCCAACTCGGCATGTGGATCCCCCGCCGGGGCTTTTCGCAACTTAATTAACATATTTTTGTCGTTCGGAAAAATACCCCGGACCCCGAAAAACGAAAAGTAAAAAGGTCGGGCCCAACTACCTAATTGAGAAAGAAGTTTAATTCATCTATTTCACCTATTTCCTCAATGGGCTCTAAAAATATTTTAAGACGTTGACCATTTACCTTGAATATCGTACCTTCGTTGTTGCGAAGCGTAACGGCTCCATGCGATGATGAGCTTACTACTTCGAACGGTCCTTCCCATTTGCTTCGAAGCTTTCCTTGCCCGAAGAGTTTAACCCCGGAATTAAAAAGTAATACCTTGTCTCCGGGTGTGAACTCCTTGATCTTGATTCTCTTGTCGTGCCATCTTTTCACTCTTTCTTTGTATATCTTGGCATTGTGATAAGCTTTCTCTCTCCATTCTTCTAATTCAGAGATTTGCATCCTCCTCTTCTCTCCTGCTGCTTCTAGATCCATATTCCACTTCTTGATGGCCCAGTGAGCTTTGAATTCCAGCTCTACTGGTAAGTGGCATGTCTTTCCATAGACTAGTTGATATGGTGACATCCCAATAGGTGTCTTGTATGCTGTTCGATATGCCCATAGTGCATCGGGAAGCTTGTCTTTCCATGCAGTTCCCATTTCATTCACCGTCTTCGAAGAATATTCTTGATCTCGCTTATTTGATGTCTCGCTTGGCCACTTGTCGAGGGTGATACGGAGTAGCAACATTATGGCGTACTCCATGCTTCAATAAGTATTGCTCGAAACGCTTGTCGATGAAATGTGATCCTCCGTCACTTATGACTATCCTTGGGACTCCAAATCTTGGGAATATTATTTCTTCGAACATCTTCTTGGAGCTTGAACTATCTCGCCTTTTTGCATGGCGAGCTTCGACCCATTTGGACACATAGTCCTTGCTACGAGGATGTATTCACATTTCTTTGACGGTGGAAATGGTCCCATGAAATCAACTCCCCAAACATCAAAGAGCTCGATCTGGAGATTGTTGATGAGTGGCATGGCATCTCTTGAGTTAATGTTGCCATGTCTTTGACAAGGACCGCATCTCCGAATGAAATCTTTTGTGTCTCCATACATTGTTGGCTAGAAAAATCCGCATTGCCAAATCTTTGCATGTGTACGGAACACCCCATAATGGCCTCCATATGGTGATGAGTGGCATCTTTCGATGATTTTGATTCCTTCTTCAAGTGGGCACACATCTTCCGAGCAGCCATCGAGCACACTCGGAAGAGGTAAGGCTCATCCCATATGTGAGTACGACTCTCCCGGATAAGTTTCCTTTTGTTGCCTCCCGGTGGTACGTAACCTATAACCATAAAATTAACAATATCTCGCATACCAGGGGTCGATCTCGTTGATTCCATAGAGCATGTCGTCCGGAGTGCGTCGTCGATGGGTAGTTCCCGTGGTTTCTCAAACCGCATTCTAGACAAGTGATCGGCAACGAGTTTTCTACTCCCTTTTTATCTTTTATTTCTAGATCAAATTCTTGGAGTAATAAAATCCATCTTATCAAACGAGGTTTAGCATCTTTCTTAGTGAGCAAATATTTTAAAGCGGATGATCGGTGTAAACAATCACTTTGGCACCCACTAAGTAGGATCTAAACTTATCAATAGCAAAGACAACAAGCTAGGAGCTCTTTTTCAGTGGTAGCATAATTAAGCCGAGGTCCAGTCAAAGTTTTGCTAGCGTAAGCTATTGCATGATGCTTCTTATCCTTAGTCTGTCCTAACACGCTCCTACGGCGTAGTCACTTGCATCACACATAATTTCAAAAGGTAAAGTCCAATCGGGGGTTGAATGATTGGAGCAGAGATGAGCGCTTTCTTAAGGATCTCAAATGATTGTAAGGGCATCATCAAAGTCAAAAGGAACATCCTTAGCCAATAAGCGGGTAAGAGGTCTAGCGATGTAAGAGAAATCTTTTATGAATCTACGATAAAAACCAAGCATGACCAAGGAAACTTCTAATTCCTTTCACATTGATAGGAGGAGGCGCTTGTTCAATAACTTCTATTTTGGCTCTATCTACCTCGATGCCTCTTTCGGACACTAAGTGTCCTAGCACTATTCCTTCTCTAACCATGAAATGACACTTTTCCCAATTAAGGACTAAGTGTTTTTCCTCACATCTTTGCAAAACTCGATCTATGTTTTCAAGGCACTCATCAAAAGTTTTTCCATAAACAGAAAAATCATCCATGAAAACTTCCATAATCTTTTCAATCATATCGAAAATATAGACATCATACATCTTTGAAAAGAAGCTGGTGCATTACATAACCCAAAAGACATCCTACGATAAGCAAAGGTTCCATAAGGGCATGTAAAGGTCGTTTTGTTTTGATCATTAGGATGGATAGGGATTTGATGATATCCCAGAATATCCATCAAGGAAGCAAAAGTAAGAATGGTTGGCTAATCGCTCAAGCATCTCATCAATGAAAGGCAAAGGAAAGTGATCTTTTCTTGTTGCCTTATTAAGCTTTCTATAATCTATGCACATTCGCCATCCCGTGACGGTTCTTTGTGGGATTAACTCATTCTTCTCATTTTGGACAACAAGTCATGCCTCCCTTTTTAGGCACAACTTGGACAGGGCTGACCCACTCACCGTGTGGCATGGGGTAAATAATCCCAGCGTGCAAAGTTTTAAAACTTCTTTCTTAACAACTTCCCTCATCGCATTATTGAGCCTACGTTGGGGTTCTCGGATGGTGGAATATCGGGATCGTGGGAATGCAATGGGTACAAAGGGCAGGACTAATTCCTTTGAGGTCCCGGGAGTGAGTAGCCAAAAGCTTTTTTATGTTTTTCTAGGACAGCCATTAAGCGAAAAGTCTCGCTCCCGAGTGAGAGTATCACTTATGATGACAAAGGAGTGTCTCGGATTATTTCCTAGAAAGGCATATCTAAGACCGGGCCGGTAAAGGTTTGAACTCAATAGGAGGCCTAGGTGGTAGGGTAAACTCGTCTAATGGTTCATTCTCGTAAGGGTCCGCCTTCTTCTTCTATGAAGAATCTAGCTTCATCTTCTAATTCTCGGTTTTACTAGGAATTCTAGAGAGGCCGCTCTAAATTCCTCCAACGGATCATAATGTGGATAAGGCTCGGTCATAGTATTTAAAGAGTGTGAAATGGACATTGGAAACCGGAGTTTCTTGCCTAAACAAATGTTAAGCTTCCCGTTTGTCCTTCATAAAGAAGTCTTCTAAATGGTTGTCCTATCAACAAGTGGAAATCCCCTATGTCAAAGACATAAAAGCTTAAGTGAACAGGGGTTCCTTCTACTCGGAGTGGTAGGACATGTAGGATTCCTAAACAAGGAAGAATTTGTCTTGAAAGATTTCTTATGAACTTCACTGTTGGGGTCAATGTCATGTTTCTTTGCAAATATTTTGCTAGTGTGGTAGACATGATATTTATACCCACAACTCGGATTGTAGAGAGCGTCTATGCAATCATTGTTAATCATGCAATGAATGGGAAGAGAAGATGAATCCAAACGAATTATTTCGAGGAAAGCTCGACTCTTCTAACCACTCATTGCTCATACAGACACTAACTCTCCCGAGGTTTTTCCCGTTGGAATATCCTCATCAATATTGCATGGCTTGATTGGGTGATATTTGCCTTGTGGCTTCTTCACCTTGTGATAGTTGAAGATGTTTCCAAAATCGGAAAACAGATCGGTTCAATATCTAGCATAAAATCGGGAAGTGGAATGTCTTCCTTGTCTTGCTCAAGACATGGATTAGCCGAGGTGGATGGTGTATCCGGCAAATGTTTGTCTTCGCTACTTGCGGTTCTACTTCTAGGAGGTAGTCTAATTCACTGGATAGGATTTGGTCTAGGATTGATCTTGCTTTCTCACAGAGATATGCAAAAATGATCGTCCCGAAGTTGTGTCGAGCAATTTTCTACCGTCTCTACTCGGACCTTTATAAAAGTGTTGTAAAAGAATAGGATCTCGGTAGACTAAGGTCCGGGCCCGAAGCTAAAAGTGTAGTAAAACGATTCCAGGATGAGGCCAAAGATTCTTCGTGTTCTTGCTTAATAGTCGAACCTTGACTCTAAGGTCGACGATTTGGGAGATGGGATAGAAATCTAGGCAAAAGTTGGAGCGTAAGGACCCCCAATCTCCTTGTTGCTTACCTACAGCTTTATCATACCATTGTCTAGCTCTTCCCTTTAATGAGAAAGGAAATAGCTTCCAACGGAGGGTTTTGTCGGACATGCCCTCTATGCGAAGACAAATCACATGTTTGCTCAAAGTCTCTAATGTGAAGGTAAGGGTTTTCGTCTCCTTCTCCCGAAAAGGATAGGCTTTGGACCAATGCAATCAACCGCGGACTCGGCCTATAGCTAGGTGTTTGGATAGGTTGTGATGACTCATGTGGCACTAGGCCGGTCTCCGTGGGTGCGTAAAATTGAAAGATAGGAATGGAATTTGGGTTATCCATAAGGATAGAAAAGATAAAAGGTACGGAAAAGTAAAGTGCAAGAAAAAGATAAAAGTATAGGTACAAGGTAGAGCAAGATTTAGGTTATCTAAGCAGACCGTCTTTCTCCCCGGCAACGGCGCCAGAAATGCTTGTTGACACTAGATACGCACACGAAAGAATCAAAGAGAAATAATCCGCAAGCGCACGGATATCGGTGAGCACTTCACCCGGGAGATAAGTCCTGAGTATCGTATTTGTTTTTATCCGCTAGGAGAAAACGTGCAATAGACTAACCCGATCTTTACTACTACCCCCGGGTGCTAGTCAAGTGAGAATTAAGCGATATAGAGAGAACTCCTTCGTCGGGGCCTTCTTCTAACCTATGGCAAGCTTTGAGACTATTGTTCTAAGGGGGTACCCGAGGAATAGACACCACAGAGGATGCTAAACCGGGCACAAAGGACCTACCTTACCTACCAACGGGAAGTGGATTACAAAGGTAATAAAGGGATTGTCACTTCCCTCACTACTACCATGGTTCCGCCGAATAGGGAGCATCTACAAGTGAACCTAGCCTAAGCACCACGCTTATGCTAAAGAACGATTACTCTATTCCCAACGCGAAGCGAATAAAGTAAACTTGTAAACCAAAGAACAATAATAACAACGAACTTACTAGTATTAGAAGTTGAATTGCCGAATGATTCTCGAAACCAAGCCTCGGGTTAGGAGACTTGATCCCGCAGTACACCGGAGAGGAGACACCGACAGCCGGGCTTCCTCCAAATCTACCTCCACTCTATACTCTCTCAATCTCTCTTGGTACTAATACCCTATAGAGATAGATCCATTCGAGGACCCTTCTCTATCTAACTCTCTCTCTCGGATTGAAGTCTTGAATGAATTGGAGAATTAATTAGGGAATGAATTAGGTTTCACCCGGGGCCGGGGGCTCGCTTATATAGCCCCCTAGGATTAACGACAGCCCTCGGATCAAACCGACCTAAATGGACGATAATTATTAATCTTCAAAGTCGGTGGAGGCGGGATCCGCGAGACTCCACCCGATTGGTGGAGATGGGGAGTCGGCCGACTCCCCTTCCCCGGGTCGGCCGACCGCCACACGGTGCAGTGGGCCCAGCCTTCCAGGGTTTGCCTTCCGGAGTCTTCTAGATTATACAATTTTACCCGTTCGGTCTTTCTCTCTATGTAAACCCGACATGTGGGCCATCTTGGTTGATTTTCACTGTCACCCTACGAAATAGATATTCACCAAAACTCGTGGAATTCTGTCAGTGGTAACCCTATATCTATCAAGTATTTATGAATAGGTCTATTTGCATGCTAAGTTGACGGTTAATTTTATGAGTTAACGACCGTCAACATGCCGCACGGCCGGTTCCTGCGCGTCCTACGGCTCCTCGCACCAAGTCAAGCACGCCCATGCGCCATGGTTAAGGCGTTTTGACACCTCTGGCCTTTCCAGCATAACGTTTGTTGCTGCCCGAAAACCCAAATGGCCCTTAACCATGGCTCCACAGCTCTAGAACTGCCATATTTGCACACACGACTATGCTACCGCACAGCCCGGTTCCTCGCGTGTATCCTACTGCTCTCGACACTAGGTCAAGCACTACCATATGCCATAGTTAAGGTGTTTTGATGCCTCCGGCCTCACCACCACAATGTTTGTCATCACCCGAGAGCCCGAACGGCCCTTAACTACAGCTCCATGACTCCAGAACTTCCATATTTGCACACACGACTGTGCTGCCGCACGGCCGGATCCTGTGCATCCTATGGCTCCTGGCACCGGGTCAAGCATGCCCGTACACCATGGTTAAGCCATTTTGATGCCTCTCTCCTCTCCACCATAGAGTTTTCCATCACCCAAGAGCCCGAAGGGCCCTTAACCACGGCTCCACGGCTCCAAAACTGCCATATTTGCACACACAACCATGCTGCCGCATGGTCGGTTCCAACGCGTCCTATGGCTCCTGGCACCGAGTCAAGCATGCCCGTACGCCATGGTTAAGGCATTTTGACACATCTGGCTTCTCTACCATAGAGTTTGCCATAGCTCAAGAGCCTGAATGGCCCTTAACCTCGGCTCCACGGCTCCGTAACCGCCATATTTGCACACACGACTTTGCCGCCGCACGGCCGGTTCTCGCGCGTCCTACGGCTCCTCGCACCAAGTCAAGCACGCCCATGCGCCATGGTTAAGGCATTTTGACACCTCGGCCTCTCCACCACAGCATTTATTGCGCTCGAGGACCCGAATGGCCCTTAACCATGGCTCCACAGCTCTAGAACGCCATATTTGCACACACGACTATGCTACCGCACGCCCGGTTCCTCGCGTGTCCTACGGCTCTCGGCACTAGGTCAAGCACTGACCGTATGCCATAGTTAAGGTGTTTTGATGCCTCTGGCCTCACCACCACAATGTTTGTCATCACCCGAGAGCCCGAACGGCCCTTAACCATGGCTCCATGACTCTAGAACTTCCATATTTGCACACACGACTGTGCTGCCGCACGGCCGGATCCTGTGCATCCTATGGCTCCCGGCACCGGGTCAAGCATGCCCGTACGCCATGGTTAAGCCATTTTGATGCCTCTCTCCTCTCCACCATAGAGTTTTCCATCACCCAAGAGCCCGAAGGGCCCTTAACCATGGCTCCACGGCTCCAAAACTGCCATATTTGCACACACGACCATGCTGCCGCATGGTCGGTTCCAACGCGTCCTATGGCTCCCGGCACCGAGTCAAGCATGCCCGTACGCCATGGTTAAGGCATTTTGACACATCTGGCTTCTCTACCATAGTGTTTGCCATAGCTCAAGAGCCCGAATGGCCCTTAACCTCGGCTCCACGGCTCCAGAACTGCCATATTTGCACACACGACTTTGCTGCCGCACGGCCGGTTCCCGAGCGTCCTACGGCTCCTCGCACCAAGTCAAGCACGCCCATGCGCCATGGTTAAGGCATTTTGACACCTCTAGCCTTTCTAGCATAGCATTTGTTGCTACCCGAGAACCCAAATGGCCCTTAACCATGGCTCCACAGCTCTAGAACCGCCATATTTGCACACACGACTATGCTACCGCACGGCCGGTTTCGCGTGTCCTACGCCTCTCGACACTAGGTCAAGCACTACCATATGCCATAGTTAAGGTGTTTTGATGCCTCTGGCCTCACCACCACAATGTTTGTCATCACCCGAGAGCCCGAACGGCCCTTAACCACGGCTCCATGACTCTAGAACTTCCATATTTGCACACACGACTGTGCTGCCGCACGGCCGGATCCTGTGCATCCTATGGCTCTTGGCACCGGGTCAAGCATGCCCGTACGCCATGGTTAAGCCATTTTGATGCCTCTCTCCTCTCCACCATAGAGTTTTCCATCACCCAAGAGCCCGAAGGGCCCTTAACCACGGCTCCACCGCTCCAAAACCGCCATATTTGCACACACAACCATGCCGCCGCACGGTCGGTTCCAACGCGTCCTATGGCTCCCGGCACCGAGTCAAGCATGCCCGTACACCATGGTTAAGGCATTTTGACACATCCGGCCTCTCTACCATAGCGTTTGCCATAGCTCAAGAGCCCGAACGGCCCTTAACCTCGGCTCCACGGCTCCGTAACCGCCATATTTGCACACACGACTTTGCCGCCGCACGGCCGGTTCCCCGAGCGTCCTACGGCTCCTCGCACCAAGTCAAGCACGCCCATGCACCATGGTTAAGGTGTTTTGACACCTCTAGCCACTCCACCATAGCATTTGTTGCGGCTCGAGAACCCGAATGGCCCATAACCATGGCTCCACAGCTCTAGAACCGCCATATTTGCACACACGACTATGCTACCGCACAGCCCGGTTCCCGTGTGTCCTATGCTCTCGCACTAGGTCAAGCACGACCGTATGCCATGGTTAAGGCATTTTGATGCCTCCGGCCTCACCACCACAATGTTTGTCATCACCCGAGAGCCCGAACGGCCCTTAACCACAGCTCCATGACTCCGTAACTTCCATATTTGCACACACGACCGTGCCGCCGCACGGCCGGATCCCGTGCATCCTATGGCTCCCTTGGCACCGGGTCAAGCATGCCCGTACACCATGGTTAAGCCATTTTGATGCCTCTCACCTCTCCACCATAGAGTTTTCCATCACCCAAGAGCCCGAAGGGCCCTTAACCACGGCTCCACGGCTCCAAAACTGCCATATTTGCACACACAACCATGCTGCCGCATGGTCGGTTCCAATGCGTCCTATGGCTCCTGGCACCGAGTCAAGCATGCCCGTACGCCATGGTTAAGGCATTTTGACACATCTCGCCTCTCTACCATAGTGTTTGCCATAGCTCAAGAGCCTGAATGGCCCTTAACCTCGGCTCCACGGCTCCGTAACCGCCATATTTGCACACACGACTTTGCGCCGCACGGCCGGTTCCGCGCGTCCTACGGCTCCTCGCACCAAGTCAAGCACGCCCATGCGCCATGGTTAAGGCGTTTTGACACCTCCGGCCTCTCCACCACAGCATTTATTGCGGCTCGAGGACCCGAATGGCCCTTAACCATGGCTCCACAGCTCTAGAACCGCCATATTTGCACACACGACTATGCTACCGCACGCCCGGTTCTGCGTGTCCTACGCCTCTCGGCACTAGGTCAAGCACGACCGTATGCCATAGTTAAGGTGTTTTGATGCCTCTGGCCTCACCACCACAATGTTTGTCATCACCCGAGAGCCCGAACGGCCCTTAACCACAGCTCCATGACTCCAGAACTTCCATATTTGCACACACGACTGTGCTGCCGCACGGCCGGATCCTGTGCATCCTATGGCTCCCGGCACCGGGTCAAGCATGCCCGTACACCATGGTTAAGCCATTTTGATGCCTCTCTCCTCTCCACCATAGAGTTTTCCATCACCCAAGAGCCCGAAGGGCCCTTAACCACGGTTCCACGGCTCCAAAACTGCCATATTTGCACACACAACCATGCTGCCGCATGGTCGGTTCCAACGCGTCCTATGGCTCCTGGCACTGAGTCAAGCATGCCCGTACGCCATGGTTAAGGCATTTTGACACCTCTGGCCTCTCTACCATAGCGTTTGCCATAGCTCAAGAGCCTAAACGGCCCTTAACCTCGGCTCCACGGCTCCAGAACTGCCATATTTGCACACACGACTTTGCTGCCGCACGGCCGGTTCCTGAGCGTCCTACGGCTCCTCGCACCAAGTCAAGCACGCCCATGCACCATGGTTAAGGCGTTTTGACACCTCTAGCCACTCTAGCATAGCATTTGTTGCTGCCCGAGAACCCGAATGGCCCATAACCATGGCTCCACAGCTCTAGAACTGCCATATTTGCACACACGACTATGCTACCGCACAGCCGGTTCCTGTGTATCCTACTCTCGACACTAGGTCGTGCACGACCGTATGCCATGGTTAAGGCATTTTGATGCCTCTCCGGCCTCACCACCACAATGTTTGTCATCACCCGAGAGCCCGAACGGCCCTTAACTACAGCTCCACGACTCAGAACATTCATAATTGCACACACGACTGTGCTGCCGCACGGCCGGATCCCGTGCATCCTACGGCTCTTGGCACCGGGTCAAGCATACCCGTACGCCATGGTTAAGCCATTTTGATGCCTCTCACCTCTCCACCATAGAGTTTTCCATCACTCGAGAGCCTGAAGGGCCCTTAACCACGGCTCCACGGCTCCAAAACTGCCATATTTGCACACACGACCATGCTGCCGCACGGCCGGTTCCAATGCGTCCTATGGCTCCCGGCACAGAGTCAAGCATGGCCGTACACCATGGTTAAGGCATTTTGACACCTCTGACCTCTCTACCATAGCGTTTGCCGTCGCTCAAGAGCCTGAACAGCCCTTAACCTCGGCTCCATGACTCCAGAACTGCCATATTTGCACACACGACTTTGCTGCCGCACGGCCGGTTCCTGCGCGTCCTACGGCTCCTCGCACCAAGTCAAGCACGCCCATGCACCATGGTTAAGGCGTTTTGACACCTCTGGCCTCTCCACCACAGCATTTATTGCGGCTCGAGGACCCGAATGGCCCTTAACCATGGCTCCACAGCTCTAGAACTGCCATATTTGCACACACGACTATGCTACCGCACGCCCGGTTCCCGCGTGTCCTACGGCTCTTGGCACTAGGTCAAGCACGACCGTATGCCATAGTTAAAGTGTTTTGATGCCTCGGCCTCACCACCACAATGTTTGTCATCACCCGAGAGCCCGAACGGCCCTTAACCACAGCTCCATGACTCCGTAACTTCCATATTTGCACACACGACCGTGCGCCGCACGGCCGGATCCTGTGCATCCTATGGCTCCCGGCACCGGGTCAAGCATGCCCGTACACCATGGTTAAGAAATTTTGATGCCTCTCTCCTCTCCACCATAGAGTTTTCCATCACCCAAGAGCCCGAAGGGCCCTTAACCACGGTTCCACGGCTCCAAAACTGCCATATTTGCACACACAACCATGCTGCCGCATGGTCGGTTCCAACGCGTCCTATGGCTCCTGGCACTGAGTCAAGCATGCCCGTACGCCATGGTTAAGGCATTTTGACACATCTGGCTTCTCTACCATAGTGTTTGCCATAGCTCGAGAGCCTGAATGGCCCTTAACCTCGGCTCCACGGCTCCAGAACTGCCATATTTGCACACACGACTTTGCTGCCGCACGGCCGGTTCCTGCGCGTCCTACGGCTCCTCGCACCAAGTCAAGCACGCCCATGCGCCATGGTCAAGGCATTTTGACACCTCTGGCCTTTCCAGCATAGCGTTTGTTGCCGCCCGAGAACCCAAATGGCCCTTAACCATGGCTCCACAGCTCTAGAACTGCCATATTTGCACACACGACTATGCTACCGCACAGCCGGTTTCTGCGTGTCCTACAGCTCTCGGCACTAGGTCAAGCACTACCATATGCCATAGTTAAGGTGTTTTGATGCCTCTGGCCTCACCACCACAATGTTTGTCATCACCCGAGAGCCCGAACGGCCCTTAACCACGGCTCCATGACTCTAGAACTTCCATATTTGCACACACGACTGTGCTGCCGCACGGCCGGATCCTGTGCATCCTATGGCTCCCGGCACCAGGTCAAGCATGCCCGTACGCCATGGTTAAGCCATTTTGATGCCTCTCTCCTCTCCACCATAGAGTTTTCCATCACCCAAGAGCCTGAAGGGCCCTTAACCACGGCTCCACCGCTCCAAAACTGCCATATTTGCACACACAACCATGCTGCCGCACGGTCGGTTCCAATGCGTCCTATGGCTCCCGGCACAGAGTCAAGCATGCCCGTACACCATGGTTAAGGCATTTTGACACCTCTGGCCTCTCTACCATAGCGTTTGCCATCGCTCAAGAGCCTGAACAGCCCTTAACCTCGGCTCCACGGCTCCAGAACTGCCATATTTGCACACACGACTTTGCTGCCGCACGGCCGGTTCCTGCGCGTCCTACGGCTCCTCGCACCAAGTCAAGCACGCCCATGCACCATGGTTAAGGCATTTTGACACCTCTAGCCACTCTAGCATAGCATTTGTTGCTGCCCGAGAACCCGAATGGCCCATAACCATGGCTCCACAGCTCTAGAACTGCCATATTTGCACACACGACTATGCTACCGCACAGCCGGTTCCTGTGTATCCTACAGCTCTCGACACTAGGTCAGGCACGACCGTATGCCATGGTTAAGGCATTTTGATGCCTCTGGCCTCACCACCACAATGTTTGTCATCACCCGAGAGCCCGAACGGCCCTTAACCATGGCTCCATGACTCTAGAACTTCCATATTTGCACACACGACTGTGCTGCCGCACGGCCGGATCCTGTGCATCCTACGGCTCTTGGCACCGGGTCAAGCATGCCCGTACGCCATGGTTAAGCCATTTTGATGCCTCTCACCTCTCCACCATAGAGTTTTCCATCACTCGAGAGCCTGAAGGGCCCTTAACCACGGCTCCACGGCTCCAAAACTGCCATATTTGCACACACGACCATGCTGCCGCACGGTCGGTTCCAATGCGTCCTATGGCTCCCGGCACAGAGTCAAGCATGGCCGTACACCATGGTTAAGGCATTTTGACACCTCTGACCTCTCTACCATAGCGTTTGCCGTCGCTCAAGAGCCTGAACAGCCCTTAACCTCGGCTCCATGACTCCAGAACTGCCATATTTGCACACACGACTTTGCTGCCGCACGGCCGGTTCCTGAGCGTCCTACGGCTCCTCGCACCAAGTCAAGCACGCCCATGCACCATGGTTAAGGCATTTTGACACCTCTAGCCACTCTAGCATAGCATTTGTTGCTGCCCGAGAACCCGAATGGCCCTTAACCATGGCTCCACAGCTCTAGAACTGCCATATTTGCACACACGACTATGCTACCGCACAGCCGGTTCCTGCGTGTCCTACAGCTCTCGACACTAGGTCAAGCACGACCGTATGCCATGGTTAAGGTGTTTTGATGCCTCTAGCCTCACCACCACAATGTTTGTCATCACCCGAGAGCCCGAACGGCCCTTAACCACGGCTCCATGACTCTTGAACTTCCATATTTGCACACACGACTGTGCTGCCGCACGGCCGGATCCTGTGCATCCTATGGCTCCCTTGGCACCGGGTCAAGCATGCCCGTACGCCATGGTTAAGCCATTTTGATGCCTCTCACCTCTCCACCATAGAGTTTTCCATCACCCAAGAGCCCGAAGGGCCCTTAACCACGGCTCCACGGCTCCAAAACTGCCATATTTGCACACACAACCATGCTGCCGCACGGTCGGTTCCAACGCGTCCTACGGCTCCTCGCACCAAGTCAAGCACGCCCATGCACCATGGTTAAGGCATTTTGACACCTCTGGCCTCTCCACCATAGCGTTTGCCATAGCTCAAGAGCCTGAACGGCCCTTAACCTCGGCTCCACGGCTCCGTAACCGCCATATTTGCACACACGACTTTGCCGCCGCACGGCCGGTTCTGCGCGTCCTACGGCTCCTCGCACCAAGTAAAGCATGCCCATGCACCAGGGTTAAGGCATTTTGACACCTCTAGCCTCTCCACCACAGAATTTGTTGCGGCTCGAGAACCCGAATGGCCCATAACCATGGCTCCCATAGCTCTAGAACCGCCATATTTGCACACACGACTATGCTACCGCACGGCCGGTTCCCGTGTATCCTGGCTCTCGGCACTAGGTCAAGCACGACCGTATGCCATAGTTAAGGTGTTTTGATGCCTCTGGCCTCACCACCACAATGTTTGTCATCACCCGAGAGCCCGAACGGCCCTTAACCACAGCTCCATGACTCTAGAACTTCCATATTTGCACACACGACTGTGCTGCCGCACGGCCGGATCGTGCATCCTATGGCTCTTGGCACCGGGTCAAGCATGCCCGTACGCCATGGTTAAGCCATTTTGATGCCTCTCCTCTCCACCATAGAGTTTTCCATCACCCAAGAGCCCGAAGGGCCCTTAACCACGGTTCCACGGCTCCAAAACGCCATATTTGCACACACAACCATGCCGCCGCACGTGGTCGGTTCCAACGCGTCCTATGGCTCCCGGCACGAGTCAAGCATGCCCGTACGCCATGGTTAAGGCATTTTGACACATCTCGGCTTCTCTACCATAGTGTTTGCCATAGCTCGAGAGCCCGAATGGCCCTTAACCTCGGCTCCACGGCTCCTAAATGCCATATTTGCACACACGACTTTGCCGCCGCACGGCCGGTTCCCCGCGCGTCCCTACGGCTCCTCGCACCAAGTCAAGCACACCCATGCGCCATGGTCAAGGCATTTTGACACCTCTGGCCTTTCCAGCATAGCATTTGTTGCCGCCCGAGAACCCAAATGGCCCTTAACCATGGCTCCACAGCTCTAGAACTGCCATATTTGCACACACGACTATGCTACCGCACAGCCGGTTTCTGCGTGTCCTACAGCTCTCGGCACTAGGTCAAGCACTACCGTATGCCATAGTTAAGGTGTTTTGATGCCTCTGGCCTCACCACCACAATGTTTGTCATCACCCGAGAGCCCGAACGGCCCTTAACCACGGCTCCATGACTCTAGAACTTCCATATTTGCACACACGACTGTGCTGCCGCACGGCCGGATCCTGTGCATCCTATGGCTCCCGGCACCGGGTCAAGCATGCCCGTACGCCATGGTTAAGCCATTTTGATGCCTCTCTCCTCTCCACCATAGAGTTTTCCATCACCCAAGAGCCTGAAGGGCCCTTAACCACGGCTCCACCGCTCCAAAACGCCATATTTGCACACACAACCATGCGGCCGCATGGTCGGTTCCAACGCGTCCTATGGCTCCCGGCACCGAGTCAAGCATGCCCGTACGCCATGGTTAAGGCATTTTGACACCTCGGCCTCTCTACCATAGTGTTTGCCATAGCTCGAGAGCCTGAACGGCCCTTAACCTCGGCTCCACGGCTCCAGAACTGCCATATTTGCACACACGACTTTGCTGCCGCACGGCCGGTTCCTGAGCGTCCTACGGCTCCTCGCACCAAGTCAAGCACGCCCATGCACCATGGTTAAGGCGTTTTGACACCTCTAGCCACTCTAGCATAGCATTTGTTGCTGCCCGAGAACCCGAATGGCCCATAACCATGGCTCCACAGCTCTAGAACTGCCATATTTGCACACACGACTATGCTACCGCATAGCCGGTTCCTGCGTGTCCTACAGCTCTCGGCACTAGGTCAAGCACGACCGTATGCCATAGTTAAGGTGTTTGTCATCACCCGAGAGCCCGAACGGCCCTTAACCACAGCTCCATGACTCCAGAACTTCCATATTTGCACACACGACTGTGCCGCCGCACGGCCGGATCCTGTGCATCCTATGGCTCCTGGCACCGGGTCAAGCATGCCCGTACGCCATGGTTAAGCCATTTTGATGCCTCTCTCCTCTCCACCATAGAGTTTTCCATCACCCAAGAGCCCGAAGGGCCCTTAACCACGGTTCCACGGCTCCAAAACGCCATATTTGCACACACAACCATGCGCCGCATGGTCGGTTCCAACGCGTCCTATGGCTCCCGGCACAGAGTCAAGCATGCCCGTACGCCATGGTTAAGGCATTTTGACACATCTGGCTTCTCTACCATAGTGTTTGCCATAGCTCGAGAGCCTGAATGGCCCTTAACCTCGGCTCCACGGCTCCAGAACTGCCATATTTGCACACACGACTTTGCTGCCGCACGGCCGGTTCCTGCGCGTCCTACGGCTCCTCGCACCAAGTCAAGCACGCCCATGCGCCATGGTCAAGGCATTTTGACACCTCTGGCCTTTCCAGCATAGCATTTGTTGCCGCCCGAGAACCCAAATGGCCCTTAACCATGGCTCCACAGCTCTAGAATTGCCATATTTGCACACACGACTATGCTACCGCACAGCAGGTTTTGCTCTCGGCACTAGGTCAAGCACTACCGTATGCCATAGTTAAGGTGTTTTGATGCCTCTGGCCTCACCACCACAATGTTTGTCATCACCCGAGAGCCCGAACGGCCCTTAACCATGGCTCCATGACTCTAGAACTTCCATATTTGCACACACGACTGTGCTGCCGCACGGCCGGATCCTGTGCATCCTATGGCTCCCGGCACCGGGTCAAGCATGCCCGTACACCATGGTTAAGCCATTTTGATGCCTCTCTCCTCTCCACCATAGAGTTTTCCATCACCCAAGAGCCTGAAGGGCCCTTAACCACGGCTCCACCGCTCCAAAACTGCCATATTTGCACACACAACCATGCTGCTGCACGGTCGGTTCCAACGCGTCCTATGGCTCCTGGCACTGAGTCAAGCATGCCCGTACGCCATGGTTAAGGCATTTTGACACCTCTGGCCTCTCTACCATAGCGTTTGCCATAGCTCGAGAGTCTGAACGGCCCTTAACCTCGGCTCCACGGCTCCAGAACTGCCATATTTGCACACACGACTTTGCTGCCGCACGGCCGGTTCCTGAGCGTCCTACGGCTCCTCGCACCAAGTCAAGCACGCCCATGCACCATGGTTAAGGCGTTTTGACACCTCTAGCCACTCTAGCATAGCATTTGTTGCTGCCCGAGAACCCGAATGGCCCATAACCATGGCTCCCACGCTCTAGAACGCCATATTTGCACACACGACTATGCTACCGCACATAGCCGGTTCCGTGCATCCTACGGCTCTCGACACTAGGTCAGGCATGACCGTATGCCATGGTTAATGTGTTTTGATGCCTCTGGCCTCACCACCACAATGTTTGTCATCACCCGAGAGCCCGAACGGCCCTTAACTACAGCTCCACGACTCCAGAACATTCATAATTGCACACACGACTGTGCGGCCGCACGGCCGGATCCAGTGCATCCTACGGCTCTTGGCACCGGGTCAAGCATGCCCGTACGCCATGGTTAAGCCATTTTGATGCCTCTCACCTCTCCACCATAGAGTTTTCCATCACTCGAGAGCCTGAAGGGCCCTTAACCACGGCTCCACGGCTCCAAAACGCCATATTTGCACACACGACCATGCCGCCGCACGGTCGGTTCCAATGCGTCCTATGGCTCCCGCACGAGTCAAGCATGCCCGTACACCATGGTTAAGGCATTTTGACACCCTCCGGCCTCTCTACCATAGCGTTTGCCATCGCTCAAGAGCCCGAACAGCCCTTAACCTCGGCTCCACGGCTCCGTAACCGCCATATTTGCACACACGACTTTGCCGCCGCACGGCCGGTTCCGCGCGTCCTACGGCTCCTCGCACCAAGTCAAGCACGCCCATGCGCCATGGTTAAGGCATTTTGACACCTCGGCCTCTCCACCACAGCATTTATTGCGGCTCGAGGACCCGAATGGCCCTTAACCATGGCTCCACAGCTCTAGAACGGCCATATTTGCACACACGACTATGCTACCGCACAGCCGGTTCCTGCGTGTCCTACAGCTCTCGGCACTAGGTCAAGCACGACCGTATGCCATAGTTAAGGTGTTTTGATGCCTCTGGCCTCACCACCACAATGTTTGTCATCACCCGAGAGCCCGAACGGCCCTTAACCATAGCTCCATGGCTCCAGAACTGCCATATTTGCACACACGACCGTGCTGCCGCACGGCCGGATCCTGTGCATCCTATGGCTCCTGGCACCGGGTCAAGCATGCCCGTACGCCATGGTTAAGCCATTTTGATGCCTCTCTCCTCTCCACCATAGAGTTTTCCATCACCCAAGAGCCCGAAGGGCCCTTAACCACGGTTCCACGGCTCCAAAACTGCCATATTTGCACACACAACCATGCTGCCGCATGGTCGGTTCCAACGCGTCCTATGGCTCCCGGCACTGAGTCAAGCATGCCCGTACGCCATGGTTAAGGCATTTTGACACATCGGCTTCTCTACCATAGTATTTGCCATAGCTCGAGAGCCCGAATGGCCCTTAACCTCGGCTCCACGGCTCCAGAACTGCCATATTTGCACACACGACTTTGCTGCCGCACGGCCGGTTCCTGCGCGTCCTACGGCTCCTCGCACCAAGTCAAGCACGCCCATGCGCCATGGTCAAGGCATTTTGACACCTCTGGCCTTTCCAGCATAGCATTTGTTGCCGCCGAGAACCCAAATGGCCCTTAACCATGGCTCCACAGCTCTAGAACCGCCATATTTGCACACACGACTATGCTACCGCACGCCCGGTTTCTGCGTGTCCTACGGCTCTCGGCACTAGGTCAAGCACGACCGTATGCCATGGTTAAGGCATTTTGACACCTCTGGCCTCACCACCACAATGTTTGTCATCACCCGAGAGCCCGAATGGCCCTTAACCACAGCTCCATGACTCTAGAACTTCCATATTTGCACACACGACTGTGCCGCCGCACGGCCGGATCCTGTGCATCCTATGGCTACCGGCACCGGGTCAAGCATGCCTGTACGCCATGGTTAAGCCATTTTGATGCCTCTCTCCTCTCCACCATAGAGTTTTCCATCACCCAAGAGCCCGAAGGGCCCTTAACCACGGTTCCATGGCTCCAAAACTGCCATATTTGCACACACAACCATGCCTGCCGCATGGTCGGTTCCAACGCGTCCTATGGCTCCCGGCACGAGTCAAGCATGCCCGTACGCCATGGTTAAGGCATTTTGACACATCCGGCTTCTCTACCATAGTGTTTGCCATAGCTCGAGAGCCCGAATGGCCCTTAACCTCGGCTCCACGGCTCCGTAACGCCATATTTGCACACACGACTTTGCCGCCGCACGGCCGGTTCCCGCGTCCTACGGCTCCTCGCACCAAGTCAAGCACGCCCATGCGCCATGGTTAAGGCATTTTGACACCTCCGGCCTCTCCACCACAGCATTTATTGCGGCTCGAGGACCCGAATGGCCCTTAACCATGGCTCCACGCTCTAGAACCGCCATATTTGCACACACGACTATGCTACCGCACGCCCGGTTCCCGCGTGTCCTACTCTCGGCGACACTAGGTCAAGCACGACCGTATGCTATGGTTAAGGTATTTTGACGCCTCGGCCTCACCACCACAATGTTTGTCATCACCCGAGAGCCCGAACGGCCCTTAACCATAGCTCCATGACTCCAGAACTTCCATATTTGCACACACGACCGTGCCGCCGCACGGCCGGATCCCGTGCATCCTATGGCTCCCGGCACCGGGTCAAGCATGCCCGTACGCCATGGTTAAGCCATTTTGATGCCCTCTCCTCTCCACCATAGAGTTTTCCATCACCCAAGAGCCCGAAGGGCCCTTAACCACGGTTCCACGGCTCCAAAACCGCCATATTTGCACACACAACCATGCCGCCGCATGGTCGGTTCCAACGCGTCCTATGGCTCCCGGCACGCAGTCAAGCATGCCCGTACGCCATGGTTAAGGCATTTTGACACATCCGGCTTCTCTACCATAGTGTTTGCCATAGCTCAAGAGCCCGAATGGCCCTTAACCTCGGCTCCACGGCTCCGAACCGCCATATTTGCACACACGACTTTGCCGCCGCACGGCCGGTTCCTGCGCGTCCTACGGCTCCTCGCACCAAGTCAAGCACGCCCATGCGCCATGGTTAAGGCATTTTGACACCTCCGGCCTCTCCACCACAGCATTTATTGCGGCTCGAGGACCCGAATGGCCCTTAACCATGGCTCCACAGCTCTAGAACGCCATATTTGCACACACGACTATGCTACCGCACGCCCGGTTCCCGCGTGTCCTACGGCTCTCGGCACTAGGTCAAGCACGACCGTATGCTATGGTTAAGGTATTTTGACGCCTCCGGGCCTCACCACCACAATGTTTGTCATCACCCGAGAGCCCGAACGGCCCTTAACCACAGCTCCATGACTCCGTAACTTCCATATTTGCACACACGACCGTGCCGCCGCACGGCCGGATCCCTGTGCATCCTATGGCTCCCCGGCACCGGTCAAGCATGCCCGTACGCCATGGTTAAGCCATTTTGATGCCTCTCTCCTCTCCACCATAGAGTTTTCCATCACCCAAGAGCCCGAAGGGCCCTTAACCACGGTTCCACGGCTCCAAAACCGCCATATTTGCACACACAACCATGCTGCCGCATGGTCGGTTCCAACGCGTCCTATGGCTCCTGGCACAGAGTCAAGCATGCCCGTACGCCATGGTTAAGGCATTTTGACACATCTGGCTTCTCTACCATAGTGTTTGCCATAGCTCGAGAGCCTGAATGGCCCTTAACCTCGGCTCCACGGCTCCAGAACTGCCATATTTGCACACACGACTTTGCTGCCGCACGGCCGGTTCCCGCGCGTCCTACGGCTCCTCGCACCAAGTCAAGCACGCCCATGCGCCATGGTTAAGGCATTTTGACACCTCCGGCCTCTCCACCACATAGCATTTATTGCCGCTCGAGGACCCGAATGGCCCTTAACCTTGGCTCCACAGCTCCAGAACTGCCATATTTGCACACACGACTTTGCTGCCGCACGGCCGGTTCCTGCGCGTCCTACGGCTCTCGGCACTAGGTCAAGCACGACCGTATGCTATGGTTAAGGTATTTTGATGCCTCTGGCCTCACCACCACAATGTTTGTCATCACCCGAGAGCCCGAACGGCCCTTAACCATAGCTCCATGACTCCAGAACTTCCATATTTGCACACACGACTGTGCTGCCGCACGGCCGGATCCCGTGCATCCGGGCATATTCCCAGGTCTCCCTTGCACTAGGTTAATCTCTAATATGTCTAATCCATAGACCTTATGTGCGCCTCATGCTTGGTGTGGAAGGCACTTTGTCAACGGATACGCTACCTCAAATCCGTATGTATTTTGCACATTTAATTTCACCTTCAGCGATAAAGGCTGTCGAATGAGGTGAAATTTCATTTATTATGTTTGTTCTTTGGTGATTCCTTGGCTCCTTAGCTGCGCTATCGCCCCATTGTTGTCACAATGTAGATTCAATGGGCTAGCCACATTAGGAAACACACCAAGATCAATGAGGAAGCCGCCTGTTCAAACACCTTCCTTTGCGGCGCCACGAAGCGCATGTACTCGGCTTTCTGTTGTAGAACGGACCTTGTCTCTGCTTGAACTTTTCAAAGCCTTCTTGCACCACCATTTACCATGAACACAAACTTGATTGGATTGTGAATCATCTACATCGGTTTGGAAGCTAGCATCGTGTAGTAACCATTTTTACAACCGGCTCCTCCTCACCCTCATAGATCAAGGGAACTCATCCTTGGTCCTTCTCAAGTACTTAAAGGATGTTTTTACACCAAAAGCGTCCGGTGACTCTCACCGGGATTGCCTTGGTACTGCTTTCGCAACACTTAGAGCATATGAGACATACGAGGCGAGTACATATCATGGCATACATGATGGAGCCGGCTGCCGAAGCATATGGAACCTTACTCATGCGTTTGCGCTCTTCATCGATGAAGGACATTGCTTGTCGCTAAGCGCATACCATGTGACATAGGCAAGAACCCTTTCTTGGGCCCTCCATGTTGAGCTGTTTCAACACCTTGTCAATGTATGTATCTTGGCATAATCCTATTAGCCTCTTGATCTATCTCTATAGATCTTAATGCCCAAGATGTATCTTTGCCATCTCCTAAATCCTTCATAGAAAAACTATTATTCGGTGAAGTCTTCTGATTGCAACATAGGAATGTCATTCCCAATCAATAGTATGTCATCACATACAAGATTAGAAATACAACTTGCTCTCGCACTAGCCTTTTGGTAAACACAAGGCTCTCTTCTTCATTCGACGGAAGCCAAACCCTTTGACAACCTCATCAAAACGAATGTTCCAACTCTTGAGATGCTTGCTTTAACCCATAAATAGATTTCTTAAGCTTGCATATTTTTCCACATTATTTGGATCAACAAAACCTTGAATTTGTATCATATACACGTCCTCTTCAAATTTCCATTTAGAAATTTGTTTTAACATCCATCTGCCAAATTTCATAATCGAAATGGCATTGTGCTAGAATGATCCGGATAGATTTAAGCATCGCTACGGAAAATAACAAGTAAGTAGTCAATTCCTTGAACTTGAAAACCCTTTGCGATAAGTCGAGCTTTATAGGCGTGAACATTTCCGTCCATATCTTTCTTCTTTTTATAGATCCATTTGCACTCGATGGGTCTAACACCATCGAAGGCGGGTCAACCAAGTTTCAAACTTGATTATTTCCCATGGAATCTATCTCGGATCTCGCTGGCACTCTTTGCCATTGCTCGGAATACGAGTCCATCATAGCTTAACGTATGTTGCGAGTTCATCATCGTCCAACAATAACGGATCCCCACGCAATTGCGAAGTCTTGCTGATCTTCGTGGTTGTGGAAGTGTTTCGATGGCCACGGGCATCTCAACTTGTTCTCGTTTACATTAGCATCACTCGTAGAGTCCTTCTCGAGACGGCTCATCTTGAACTTCTTCAAGATACACCTTTTGTCCACTCTTCTCTCTTTTGAGAAACTCTTTCTCTAAGAAAACACCGTTTCGAGTAACAAACACTTTGCCCTCTCGAGCGGTTGTAGAAGTAATATCCTAAAGTTTCCTTTGGATATCCCACGAAAAAACACTTGTCCGATTTGGGTGTTAGCTTATCGATATAAGCCGTTTGACATAAACCTCACAACCCCAAATTTTAGAAAAGACAAACTAGACTCTTCCCGGTCCATATCTCATATGGTGTCTTAACTACGAACTTAGATGGTACTCTATTCAATGTGAAAGCGGCCGTTTCTAGAGCATATCCCCAAAACGATAAAGGTAGGTCCAACTGGCTCATCATAGACCGAACCATGTCCAACAAAGTCCGATTACGCCGCT
>JAENPR010000811.1:0-292464 GCA_018135685.1 Themeda triandra
CTTCATCAAACTTACTGCATCAATAAAAAATTGGTTAAATAATGTGGTTTCAATTTTTCGCCAACAGATGCTTAGACCCTGGCCCTTATGTAGCATTCAGAGACGTAAGACAGTACATGCACCACGCCAGTTAGATGGCAAGTATATGAAAACATTTGAAAAAAGAAGCCACTATTGTTGATGCTGTATTATTATGACATGACAACCGTTCTATTAACGGTTGCTCCTCAATTTTTTCATCATATATTTCATAAAATTTCATTGTTTAAATATAAAAAAGTCTTGGCACTCCTCATATCAGGGTTTTTTTTTTCTGTCACATTAGAAATTGATAGATTGGGAGTACAGGGTACAAGTTTTGGCGAGCCCACACCTACAAGGTTATCCTTTTGAGCTAGTTAATTAGATCTAATAATTTGTTGGTTGACTATGAATAGCGCTCACCTACAAGGCTATCCTTTTGGTTGGAGCAAGAGGTATTGACCAAACCTACAAGACTTCCTTGCGTTGTCTTCACATGATATCAACATATTTTGAAACATAAGAGTGTTGACCAAAATTGATAGCGATTGCTTAGCTGCTGTGAACTGATTGGAAAGTGATGGGAGCAAGATGTGTTGTAAGTCGGCATATATGTGATACAGTGATGGCATGCGTATAAGAGAGGTAGGCCGGTTGGATAACACAGAGCAAGTGAAGCCGGAAAAATGTTTTGCTTCCGGTTGCATTGATAGACCCATTGCTTCTACACACACCATGGCCTTCAGTCACCTGATTGCCAAGCCACAATTCCATCTCCTGCTGTGGCTTCTTCTTTCTCCTCCCCTGGTAGTGTCACGGCTGCTAGTGTCCCTGCCAAGGCCAATACAGCCAGAAGTTCCAAGCACCAAAGCAAGGGCACCACTGGATTGCCCTCCTGATAGCATGTGTGGCGACATACCCATCCCTTACCCATTCAGCACTGTGGAAGACTGTTCTTGGAATGAATCCTTCGCCATTTAATGCAACCACACCTTCAACCCTCCAAGGCCATACTACCGTGAGTATGAGGTGAAGAAGATTACAGTGGAGACTGGAGAGATGGTTGTTTCCGCCCCAATTGCGCAAGCCTGCTACAACTCATCCACCACGACCACCTCAAGTAGAAGCCCTTGGACGTACAACTTCACCGGTATGAGGTGAAGAAGATTACAGTGGAGACTGGAGAGATGGTTGTTTCCGCCCCAATTGCGCACGCCTGCTACAACTCATCCACCGCGACCACCTCAAGTAGAAGCCCTTGGACATACAACTTCACCGGCTCACCATTCCAGATCAAAGCGGAGAGCAACAAGTTCACGGGCATCGGCTGTTATTCTCTGGCGTTGCTCGGGGACAGGGAAGACGGGCATGTGGACGACAGCTACTACTTGAGTCGCTGTGTGACGACCTGCACAAGCCTGGACGATGCTACCCTAGATGGGGACAAGTGCATAGGGCTCGGGTGCTGCCAGACGCCCACACTACCAAGGAACCTTGACATCATAACGGTTCATATGGGCAGCATTGCCAATATTGCGTGGAAGTACAGCAGCTGTGGCTATGCATTCCTGGCAGAGGAAGCCTGGTATGTACTTAAATATATGCCCCGAGCAATGATGGACCCAGGAAAAAATTTTAGCTGGGGCGAAATCACCAAGAAGCGCAGCGTGTGGCGAGGGTGCGAGGCGAAGGCGCAGCGTGACAGTGGTGTTCGGGCGGAGGCGAAGGCAAGGGCGCGAGGCGAAGCCACACTGCGTGTGGCATGGGCGCAGAGTGGCGGTGGCGGTAGCATTTGGGTGGCTCGATGCGGCGATGCGACCAACAGGAAAAAGGATTGGGGAATTGCCCAATTGGTGATGCTACTTGGGCCCTTAGTGGGCTAAACTGCCTATAACAAGCCCAGCAGGCCAGCAAGGAGCCGAGCAGTAAGGAGTACAAACCCTGCTCCTCCTTCCGTCGTACTCGTACGTCGCGGATACGCGGACTCACGGCGTCGCCGCTTCTGCCGCGCGCTGTCGGACATCGATCAGAGATGGAGAAGAAGCTGAAGGCCTAAAGATGTACTCCGGGGATGTGATGCTACGGCGCCGGTAGCTGGGGCGGCCGCCCCACCCCGCCTATAGGGTAGGACCGTCGTTGGCCCCGAGTATGCACAATGAGTTATATTTGTTGCATTTTTTATGTCAAATTGTTTTGTGCATTCCATCCACGATTCTTATTGCTAAAATTTGAAAAGTGAAAATATGTTTCTGATGTGAAGCTCTTAATGAATTATGATCAAGAATCCACTTCCTTGGAACATATATATTATTGTCTCTTGTAGACACCGCACTACTAAATTTTGACCCTACTGCATCACGTCCCCTTGCATCAAACTCAAATCTGATGCAATAGGTGGCTGCTATTGCATCAATATTTGGAATCTGATGCAACATGTGGCCGTTATTGCATCGAAAAAGAGTTGGATGCGATAGTAATTCATGTCGATGCAATAGGTATGATCTATCGCATCATTTGCAACAAGGGATGCAATAGGTAGAAATTATTGCATCAGACACATTTGGTTGCGTTAATATTGAATTTTTGATGCAATATGTAGGTGGTATTGCACCGATTTAGAATATGGATGCAATTAGGAAGTACTATTGCAACAGATTTGTGTTTGATGCAACCGGTATTTTTTGAAAGAAAATTGACTAACGTAAAAACACCATGTGGATATATATTAAGTGAATTGTTAATTTTTTATTAAAAAATAAACTTCCACCTAATAATTGAATTGTTAATTTTAAGGAAAAATTTTAAAAATAACTACTGCAAGGGGCTAGGTAGAGGAGTTGAACTTGTGCCCCTAGGAGTACCCGAGGGGTTGGGTAGAGGAGTTGAACTTGTGCCCCTAGGACTGCCCAGGTCGTAGATAAACCACTAGGCTAGTTATATGTTGTTGCATAGACTAGTATATTTTTCTTTTACTATTATCTAATCATATTTTGACTGGACATGCATAAGCTAGCCCGACCGATAAGCCTTTGAAAGCCTATCAGCCCATGCCATCGGCCGTCTTTACATATAGACTCGCGAGGGCACAACTGCAGTGCAGGTTGTCCGGGTGTGTTTGGGCCGGTTTTATTTTATTTTTGTTGTTGACGGTCTGTGTTGGGCAAGACCAACAGGTTTTGATGTGGCTAAGCCTGCTCTTCCAATCTAGCAAATGCCGATTCGTTTTCTTGACGGTCGCGGCGCCGACGCTTCCTCCCATCTCGATCAAGGCGACACGACGCACATGCGGCCACAGACCTACGCTGAGGACGGACCGACGCTTGTGGCCTACGCACACGCGGCCACGCACGGACGCCGAGGACCGACGCTCTCCTTGCCCCTCCCAATGTTTCCTGCAAAAAACTAGTACTTCTGTGCTACATACCATGCGTCCAAACCCATATACGTATATATATGCTCAAAAATAAAACCTATATACGTATATATCACGTATGCACGTGTACAAACTAGAGAGCCGAACCGTCCCTAGTCTGATCGTCCGAGGGGCAAGGGCCGAGACGCATAGGGAGTCGTTCTCGTTTTTTAACAACTCCATCGGTGTGTGAACTTTTGCTGCTTGTAATTTAGGTACAACTTCAGCCGGAATCATCTTAATGCCACAGGTGTGACACCTTTTGACAAGGGTGTTCCCCTGGTGCTTGACTGGGCCATACCTATGTCGAAGAACAGTGCCTGCCGAAGCGTCAACAGCACCCACAACGAGGTCAGGAATGGCAGCTGGTACCGCTGCAGCTGTTCCAATGGGTACACAGGAAATCCGTATGCCATCGGGGGATGCAAAGGTATCTATTTTTTTTATGGTCTAACATTTATGTATATACACTCTTTCTGTATATATCCATATTTGCACTTGTTTATGGTATATCTCTTAAATTGTATCATACATAACCAATAAGTGCAACATAGTTAATTATTATCGTGATATTGAACCAAAGTAAAGAGAAAAAATATGATTCATTCTACCAGGTCTGCTGGGGCATAGTTAAAAATGACATTTTGCAAACATTTCAAGATTTTTATGAAGGTAAAGTAAATGTAAGTAGAATGAATTATGGAATCATAACTCTTCTACCTAAAGTAGTTGATGCTACCAGAATCCAACAATTTAGACCCATTTGTCTTCTTAATTGCTTGTATAAGCTGCGCACTAAGACATTGACTTTGAGATTGGAAAAGATAGCTGAAAAGTTAATCCATACCAATCAGACTGCCTTTATGAAAGGTAGAAATATCATGAGTGGCATCATGATTCTGCATGAAATTTTTTGCATGAAACAAAAAGGAAAAAACAAATAGGAGTTATCTTGAAGTTAGATTTCGAGAAAGCATATGATAAAGTAAGTTGGTCCTTTTTATTTGAATGTCTTGCTGCTAGAGGTTTTAACAACAAATGGTGTGACTGGATTAGACCAGTTGTGACAGGTGGTACTGTGAGTGTCAAACTTAATAATTCCATTGGATCATACATTAAGAGTCACAAAGGGGTGAGGCAGGGGGATCCCCTCTCGCCAATACTTTTTAACTTTGTAGCTGATGGTTTAACCAGAATGGTGCTTATACTACAATATGCCGATGACACAATTGCATGTCTAAAACATGATGTCCAAAATGCTAGAAATCTGAAATTGCTTTTATATCTCTATGAGCTCATGGCTGGACCTAAGATAAATTTCCATAAAAGTGAGATCATTACCATAAATGATGAAGAAGGATGGGAAGATGTCTATGCAGAATTGTTTAACTGTCAAATTGGGACATTCCCTATTAGATACTTAGGGGTCCCGGTAAGCCCAAGTAGGCTGCATGTAGTGGACTGGATTCCACTCACTGAAAAAAGTGCCAAAAAATTAGATGTACGGCAAGGGAGTTCCATGTCTATTGCTGGAAGAACAACTTTGATTGGCTCAAGCCTGAATAACACCCCCATATACCATATGTCCATTTACTTACTCCCAAAAACCATTGTTGCTGAACTAGATAAAATTAGAAGGAGATTCTTATGGCAAGGTGGGAGTAGTAAAAGAAAATATCATCTAGTCAAATGGGTGAAAATATGTAAGCATAAAAAGAAAGGGGGCTTGGGGATTAAGGATATCAGGAAAATGAATGTTAGTTATCTGTAAATGGTGGTGGAAATTGGAAAAGAAAGATGGTCTTTGGCAACAAATTGTGAAATACAAGTACTCGAGAAACAAAACTGTTAGTAATGTACACCATAGGTAGAATGATTCTGCTATATGGGCTGATCTACTGAAAGTAAAAGATGTTTATCTTCAAGGAAGGAAAATTAAAGTTGGGGATGATAAACTTGTTTTGTTTTGGTGTGATGCTTGGTTATTTGATAAGCCCCTATGCATACTTTTTCCTGACTTGTTTAAACTCTGCCTGTTACCGAATATCATTGTGCATGATGCACTATCTGATTTGGGAGCTGTGACATTTTCAACATGGTTGGTTGATGATCTTAGATAAAGTTGGGATGGTATAGTTGACCAAATTTTTGGGTTCCCTTTATCTGATACTGGAGATGTTGATGTTGGCAATTGGTCCAAATGGGAAGTTTACTGTTAAATCATTATACAATGCCATGACAAAAAATGAGGTGGAAGATATCATAAAAGAATCTGGAAAGGGAAAATCCCTTCCAAGATTAAGATATTCATGTGGTTAGTCCTTAACAATGCAATTTTGACAAAAGATAATATGATAAGAAGAAAATGGGATTGCTCTCCCATGTGTCACTATTGTGATGAAAATGAAAGTATCCAGCACTTTTTTTTTGGCTGTTCTATGGCAAAAGTTGTCTGGTCTATTATGGCATATGTCATTGGTGCTAATAACATCCCTACATCATTCCATCAGTGTTGGGATTGGTGTGAGCATTGGCTCCCAAAGGGAAGACAGTTCCATGTATTGGGCGTTGCTGCTGTCTGTTGGGCGCTTTGGAAAACCCGAAATGATATTTGTTTTAATGACAAGATTATCAGCAGCCCTGCTGCAATAGTCTGCTATATCTGCGGTCTTATGGGTTACTGGACAGGTCTATTCGCAGTGATTGACAAAAGCAACCTAGAGACGGCTGTTGAAGCAGTGCTTCACATTGCAACCAAACTAGTGGCCAAGGAGAAGAAGAGGAAGCTGCAAGCGTTGGAGGACGACCAAGACAAGAACATGAAGTGAAGACGGTGGTCGTGGCATAAGCTCATCTTTTGGCTTCTGTAATGTTGAGAGAGCTATGTGCTTTGAAACTGTAATCTTTAGATGTTGCATTGTCGCTACCCTCTGTGAGTCTTCAGGCTCAGGTTTCCCCCATGTGTGGGTGGTTAGGCGTAGCTGCCTTGAGTAGTTTCGTTTCTGCATTCTGTCTTGTCCCAAAAATGCTACTCTGACTTCGTATTTCCGTTCTAATGGACTGGGAATGGGGTTTCCTCGCATCAAAAAAAGTTGGTATAATATGTCCACAATTGATTGACTTGAACCAATATGAAAGAACAAAAAAACATTACATTAGCTGAGTCGTATCATATTTGTAAGTATTTATATGAGAATGCATCAATGGTTAGAAACGGTGATAGATTAAAGTACCCTAAGTATGACACAGGCATGTTGACGAACAAGTGGTACCACCTGCCACGTGCCTTCATCTTAGTTGGCCAAGGGGCCAGTGATTATTACATTATATTATATTTTGCTGATCCCAGCAGGGCAGAACCAGAATATAAAATCTTGAGAAATTTTAGAATGGTTGGAAAAAATATGGACCGTCCACAAAGCAAGATCGGATGGTGCTAAAATAAGAGGTACCAATGTGAAAGTACCAAATTGGTGGGGATAGTACTAGATTGTTTGGGGCCAGTACCAAGATTAGTGGGTTAATTTCCAATTTTTCTGAATTTATTATTTTTTCGGATAAGGGTAATTCAGCATTTCCTTCATAGACTTCTAGGGCAAAACTGGAATCTCCCTTTCCTTCTCTCTCGATCTCTGAATCATGTCGAGACGGAACAGCGCCTAGAAACCTTCCGGCGCCAAACCGGTGTCTGAGCAGGAGGAGGAGAAGGAGGTGTTGTTCGCCGTGAAGCTCATGTGTCGTGTCCGAGGCCCGGGATGTGGCGCACAAACACGACATCGCCATGACCACCGTCGCGGTCTGGCCCGACGGCACCGCGGTGGCGGATGAGGTCGTCGGCGTCGGGCTCCAGGAGCAGGTGCGGTCCATAGCGAGGAAGTGGTGGCGATGGAGTTGCCAGGAGAGCTGGCCGCGCACCAGAGGGTGCTCCAGATCGTCGGCGACGACGGCGTGCTGGCCAGGGTGGTGCTCGGACAGCAGAAGGAGAAGGACAGAGAGCTCGACGCTATATGCAATTGGAAGAAGATTTGGAGTCAATATTATCTTCATGCTGCGAGCAGTTCTGCATAGGAAATGTATGTCTCGACGCTACAGTCGTCTTTGAACGCCTACCGGCGGCGAGTAGTCCAGAGTTTCAGGCAGCAGCGAGTACCGGCGGAATTAGGAATCCAGCCAAGGCGACCAAAAAAATGAACCCCACTTGAGAGGTTGAAGGGTCTCAATTACTGATATACCCCAGATAATAAAAACGATCATTGTGTAGACAATCTTCCTTACTAATTTACTAGAAAATAAAAAAAATAAAATTACCTAAAGGTACCATGGTACTTTCCCAACCATTGTAAAAGAGCTCTAAAATCTTATATAGTCCTTAGATGCATTCATGCTATAATTCTGGTTGTAGTAACATCTTCCTCATATATATTATGGATTATACAGATATAGACGAATGTGAAGAACTTCGCCAGTCTGATCCTATAAGATACAAAGAACGGTATCACCTTCCAAGTGGTAGCAAATGCATCAACACTGAAGGTGCCTACAAGTGGGATTGTAATTTTGGCCGTGTCGGCTCTGAGTGCAAGCCAATATTCTCTGCAACGACTGCTGCCATATTAGGTGAGAACAAGAGTAAATCAAGCTTGTCTACACCATTGTATCCACTAAATCTAATATCCAATTTCTGTTTAGTATTTTAGTAACATACCCAATTCCAATCTGCTGGTGAAAAACTCCCATAAATCCTAATGCCATTTACAAAAGTACCCACCTGAAAAGAATTCAGTTGAAGTATGTCATATTTTAAGCCATCGGCCAAAATTATTGGCTCACAATCTGTTTTTCATCAGGCCTAGCTATTTTTGTTGCATGCTTTCTTCTCGCACTTCTATGGAAGGAGCACAAAAGGCGTGTGCGGAGAGGCTTCTTCAACAAGAATGGCGGAGAAATTTTAAAGCACATGAACATCAATACGTTCACTGAACTGCAGCTGGAGAAGATCACAAACAACTATGACACTCCCATTGGAAGAGGCACATTTGGCAAGGTCTATAGGTGAACCACCCACAAGAACCTCCAAGTGGCAGTTAAGCGCTCCATTCTAGAAGGCGAGAAATATTGGCATGATCATGACCTGGTGAACGAGATTGCAGTGCAGTTTGAGATCAATCATGCAAACCTTGTTTGCCTCATCGGCTGCTGCCTCGAGACTGAGGTTCCCATGCTGGTATTCGAGTACATCTCCAATGGCAGCCTGCACAACAAGCTCCATGGCCCTTCTAAACCACGTGCACTCCCATTATTAGCACGTTTGGACATTGCCATTGGCTCTGTCAAAGCTCTTGCTTACATGCACACGCATGGTGGGTGGAGTCTTGTGCACGGGGATGTCAAGACTGCTAACATCCTCCTAGGTGACCACCTGACCCCAAAGGTCTCGGACTTTGGGTCAACCAAGCATGTTTCCATCACAAGGCGTGCCAAATGGTGCCTGACGGGCGACATGAGTTACATTGATCCTATCTATATGAAGACAGGTCATTTCACAGAGAAGAGTGATGTATACAGTTTTGGTGTGGTGCTCCTCGAGCTCATTACAAGGCAACAGCAGCCTTCCTGTTGATTTTTTGAAGGCCTACAAGGAGGATGGCAATGGATGGAAGATGTACGACAGAGATATCATCTTATTTGAAGGCGATGCTCAATCTCATTGTCATGTAGATTGCCTTGATCAGATAAGCATGCTAGCAGTACGATGTCTCAAGGAAGATGTGGACGAAAGACCAACAATGGCAGAGGTAGTGGAGGAGCTTATGCAAGTGAAGTGAAGAGTTTGCAGGGACTGATGTTATTTGACTAGTGGCACGTCGATGAAGCAAGCAAGCTTCCATGGTGTGCGCATGCTCAATATGTTATACTAGTATTGACAGCTAGAATTTTAGAGTTGATTTTTCCAAATATTCAATGACTGTTTATATGTAATTTCTCTTCTTGTATTGGTAGCATTGATGTAAGGCCAGCTTTAGCAACGTTTCAGTGGCTGTTCTTTCACATTTCTAGTGAACATAAGCATTTGCCTAAGTGAATTATGCATGTATAGATTGAAAATCAACAAGCAGTAATATCACGATGTGATTTGAATCATTGAGTCCGAGCATGGAGACCAAGATCTGTGTGTTTCCCTATGGCTGGGCACCACGGAATCCTAATTTTCAGTAGTCCGAGGAAAAATAGCATTACACCTTTTTTCTTTTCTCACATCTGCAAGTAAACCAACAGCATGGTTTGCCTTCGCCATATCATTATACATGTTGATAGCAAAAATTGTCCAACGTGCTTAATGGACTGTCATCTTGTTTTATTATCTCATACGGAGCAGGCTTGGAGATAACTTCTTCTAATCGAAGAATAAATTCCACCATTTAATTTATTTCGTTGAAGTGATCGAATAACGTACAGTACGGATGCATTGTTTAGTTTTTCGAAAGGTTTTTCGTCATGGAACGTAAAACAAATGTACAACGTTTCTTTACATTTTCCCATCTACTTTTTCTCCTTGTTTTTTGTCTCTTGTGCATAACTGGTGGATCAAAGACAACAAAGCTCTAGAGCGGTCCGGCTAGCTAGGTAAACCCATATATAGCTGTCGCACGCTACAACAGGGTCCCTCAATAGCATCTGGGGTTTTGGCATACTAGAGTCCTCATCGGTGTGTCTGGTCTGTCACTGGTGGCATCGCAGCCATGGCCTCCTCGTCAATCCGTGCTGCCAAGGGACCACCCAATCGTTGCGTGCATTAATCGGTGTCTCGCGTGGTTGCCGGATCAGGAGCTCCACAACGCGTCTGTCCTAGCGGGCATGTAGTTGGTGGCCCAGGGCAGTCTCCATTGCTGCAGAGGATCCTTTAATTTGGCTTTGGTTGGCTCCTCGAAGCAGCAGAGCGGCGGTCTGTCACCATGTCCATGTGAGCCAAGGATTTTTTTATCAGTAAGAAAAAGTTTCGGTCCCCGGCGATAAATGCGAAATTTTAGAAATATCGGGTCAAGTTTTAATTTATTTATTTTTTAAACTTTGGCATCAGTTCTTTAGAAAAAACCCTCTAATCTATTGTCCATCACAAATTTATATAACATTAATGAAATAACACAATATTTTATAGAAGTAGAGTCATGGTAAAAGTCGAGCTGCGGTAACACTTGTATAAAATTTGTTTGGTCCTCAGCGAAAAAGACAATATTTCGAAAATTTCGGCGATATTTCACCGAAATTGTAAACCATGCTGTGAGCTACTGACCCGGTTACCCAAACAAAGAGTTCACGGAGAAACAAAATGCAGATTTGTGCAATAGATAGTTGCAAGCTCATTTTTGTTTTTTTGATAATCAGATATTTGCAAGCTCATGACAAGTGAATAATGTGTGACGTATTTTTTCTCCTAGAAAATTTGTAGTTAAACGTCCTCTGTTCCTCTGCCCCTGTTTTTGATTTGTTTTTTCCCCTTGTAACTGAACTTGTTGCTACCTTTTTCTTTCAATATTTTTTTCTGCAGGCGACCTGGCCCCTCCACGTTCGTCAGAAAAAAAAAATTGTAGTTAAACATCATAGAAAATCCACGGCCCACTTAGTTCCCTCTCCTCCACCACTTAGTTCCCTCTCCTCCACTCTGTCACTTTTGGGCCTTAATTCCACCTTTCCAAACTGTGGTAATAATAAAAAAAACCCAGAGTTGCAGAGGAGGTCCACCAGCAAACGTAGCACCCCGACCCCCCACCCCCCCCCCCAAAATCGAGAAAGAGGGCAGCCTCGCCAGCGGCATCTGGGCCACCCGTCCTACCACCGCCGGACGCCATCTTCTCCAGCTCTCCAGCCGTGGTCATGCTCGACAAGATTGCGTACATCGGCGACGATCTGATCAAGAACGGAACCTTCGCCCAGGCCATCACACGCACGGGCGCGGCCATTGGTGTTTCCCTATGGCTCACCGACCCAGCGGCCGTCTCCCACCTCTGCTTCCACTGCCCGTCGGGATCGGCCGGCGGCGGCGGCCTCAAGGTGACCAACATCATGGACGAGCCCTCCGTCATGTGCTCCGGCAAGGACGTCCTTATCATCCGCGTCATCTACAACCCCGGCGTCAGACCCATCGCGTCAATCCAGGAGATGGGTATGGCCGACTGAACGTGTTCCACCCGTGGGAGATCGGGTTCTCTCCTGGCGACAGCGAGAGTTTTCATCTGGCTGTGCTTCGTCCTAAACCACACGTCCACCTACAGTACAATCTCCACGTCTTCTCGTCCAAGACCAACAAGTGGACCGCTAGGCTGGTGATGCGTGAGCCGCCATGGCCTGGGTACACGGACGACGACTACCTGGAGCATGAGAGTGAAAGGGTGTGTTAGAATTGATCTCTCTCCCTAATGGACCCAACGGCCCATTAGGGACCTTGACTCGCTCCTGATCGGGGGAGCCCAACCCAACTAAGGGTTAGGGGGCCCCTGTCATGCTGCACATATAAGGGAGAGGTGGGGCAGGGCACTGACCACGAGGTTCGCTGTGATAGCCGCCGCCCCACCTGTCCTAACCTTAGACCGATCTCCAGAGGGTGTGCAGCCAGTGACCGGAAGTCTCCCACCGCTGCCACTGCGTCTACAGCCGCGCCATGGCCGATTCTCAAGGTGGAGCAAAGGGCGTTGACAGTAACTCATAGCCTAACCTAATCTTCTACCTCTTGCTCTACTAGATCATGTATTAGGTGTTTAAATCCGCCATATTATCCTTCAATTAGTGCTGTCTCGGTTAATCTTACTGTTAGCGATCCTAATTAAGATGTCCTAATTCTATCAGGGTATCAGCCTAACTAACAGTGAGTATTAGCCAGAGTCAGTTAGCAATTAGAAGAAGATGATTAGATTAGAACTTCGATTAAGACATTAGTCACCCTAATCACCCTAACCCACTCAGAATCAGATCGTGGGAGGGGACAAGAAGAACCCTAACCCTAATCCAAAGAAGATTCAACCGATCACAGATCGGGAAGAGCCAAGCCTAAGAAAACCTAAGTCAGAAAGACCCGGATCGGGGGTAGAATCATACCTACCTTCTCGTCACTGTCGCCGGCAGCATCAGTGGCCAGCGCGGGCGGGTGACAGGCTCGCCGGCGGTCGGATCAGGGCCACGTCGTGGATCTCCCCGCGAGCGCGCCACAGGGCACCACGGCTAGCCTGCTCGACGGTGGCGGCGCCGTCTCTTTTTCCCCCGCCGCCATGGCTTCGGCTTTTAGCCCCCTCTCCAAGCCACCACGTCGCCCGCAATGGGCGCGAGGTTGGTGGACGCGTGCACGGGTGCGAGCGCGGGTGAGCGCGCTCCGTGGCGGCGCGGGTTGCTGAGCGGCGGCGGCCACAGCGCCTGCTGCTCCTTCGGTTGCGGCTCATGGAGAAAGAAGGGGAAGGAGAAGTGACTTAGGGTTTTCGGTGGGAGACAGGCCACTCCGGTTTTGTTCCTCCGAAATGAAAGGACAGCCGTCTGATGGAAATGGACGGCGCAGATCGGCCGCCGCCGACCGGGCCACTTTTAGCCTAGGCGGGTGCTGGAGGTGGTCCAGATTCCTGGCCCAGGCCCACGTTAGGGCTTGGCGCCGGATCGGCTGCTCCCTCGCCCGCCAAAAGGCTTGCGGGGCCGGGATGATTTCTGGCTGGCCGGGCGCACATCAAAAACAAAAAAAAAAGGGAGGAGGCCTTGTTGGGTCGGCCCATTTAAGCCGCTAGGCTTTAGTTTGGCCGCGGGCCGTTTAATTTCGTGGGCGGATTTCCTGATCGGGCCGTTTGGCCATAGAGGCCCAATCAGCAAAAGAAATTGTTTTATTTTTTTCCAGGAGTATTTAGAATAAGTTTTAGATGAATTTAGTTTCAAATCTCTGTTAAATTTTGATCCAATGTGATAAATTCTTTCAGAGAGAATATTAGACATATTTCTGGAAACTATTATTAGAATATTTTAGTCACGTTTTCCGCTGCTCAGTAATTTATTGTTTTTAATTAAATTCAAACCAACGGCGAATTTAATTTTAAGGCAATTTTAAGTTTAGAAAATTTTATAATATTGCTATCTTCGACCAACGTTGATAATATCAATATTATAATTATTTAGTCTATCAGTTAATGCTTAGTATTTAATGAGTTTCTAAAGTTACTTCTCTGTTAAATTTTAAACCAACGGGATAAATTTTCAGAGAGGGGGAGATTAGAGATGCCACTAAAAATTAGTATTAATTAATTTCGAACCAACGGGAGAAATTAATTAGAGAGCAATTATTGAGTTTTAGAAAAATTATAATATTGCTATCTTCGACCAACGTTGATGATATCAATATTATAATTGTTTAGCCCATAAGTCAATCTGTATTATTTCTACTCTCTACCCAATGGTGATGTAGAATTAATATAGAAAGGGATTGTATGTATCAATACTGATCCACGTTGTTTTAATACTTGCAATTTTATGATAAGATATCAGTTTCATCTATTAAGTTATCTCATCAACTTTGTTTGTGCATTTCAGATTTACTAAAGAAATTATGCACTAAGAAATACACTGGTGGTGGTATTAGAGAGCACATACTAAGTATGACAACTTTGGCAGCTAAGGTTGCATCAATGGATATGGTACTTCAAGAACCATTTATCGTTCAAGTGATTTTAGCTTCTCTGCCAAAGGAGTTTAACACCTTTGTTATCACCTGCAACATGATGACCGGTGTGAGGACCATACAAAGGCTCATGGTCATGCGTGTGCAGGAGGAGGAAAGACTTAAGTCCGATAATAAGAATGTCAAACCACAAGGGAAACCGAAGTGGAATGGCAGCTCCTCTTCGAGTGCTTAGACAAGTAACAGGCCACAAACCTCAGAGAGCCAGAGGCACTAAGTAATTGGCAAAGAATGAGATTCCATACAAGAATAAATGGAGCCGTTGCAGAGTTATCTTAGAATTATTAGATGTTTTTGTATTTAGGCTATCCAATGTACTCTATATTCTCTATTTGCATGGAAATTTACTAAGTTTTATCAGTTCGATGATGATGAATTGAATTGCTATTTTCAAGATAGCAAATGTAAGATACTATTTTACAATAAGTGTGTTGGTCTTGCCTTCAGACAAGACAACCTTTCTTCAGTATTAAGAATGTGAATGTTGTATTCTATGAGAATAAGAAAAAAATTTCTCGTCTACGCATGTAAGCGTAAGAATGTTCAGTTTGACTCTTCGAAATTGTGGCTTTGCAGATTAGGCCACATTTCGACGGGGAGAAAAGATAGATTAGTCAAAAGTTGAAATTCTTCCGCCATTAGAACTCTCAGAATTAGATCAATATGTTGATTACATTAAGACAATTAGAAGAAATTTAGAAAAATTTAAGATATTCAAGGCAGAAGTATAAAGATCAGAAAATCAACACAATAAGAAGATTAAAATAGTAAGATCAGACCATGGTAGGTAATACTATGGGTGACAATACCCCGTATGGCCAAGTTCCAGGATTTTGCAAAGTTCCTACAGAAAAATGGCATAGTTGCCTTAAGTATCCTATGCCGAGAGCCTCGAGTCAAAAGAAGTGGATGAAATAAGAAACCATAACTTAATGAACATGATAAGCTACTCTACCTTACTGATAAGCTTGTGGATGGAGGAGTTAAAACCGCTATTCACATTCTTAATCGAGTACCAATAATTGAGTCGGTGCCTAAAAACACTGTATAAGTTATGACAAAGTATCCTCACTTAAGCATTTAAAGGTGTGAGGTTGTCCAGCTGAGGCTAAAATTCTTTAACCCAAATTTAGAAAGATTAGAACCTAAGACAATCAGTTGCCATCTTTTATGGCTACCCAGAAAGATCGAAGTACTTTCATTGTCCTAACGGGCATACAAAGTTTGTAGAAATAAGACATACTAAGATCTTAGAAGATCATGTGATCAGGGGGAGCAAGGTAGCACAAAAGATCAGTTTAGAGGAGAAAACGGTCTACAAGCCCTACTCCAACGTTCTAAGAACCATACTTTATGCTACCCGTTGCTGCTACACAAACGGTATAAAACACCGCAGTGCTACCACCTGTTGTTGGTTCTTCCTTGCCGACAATAAATAAGAATTTTGGAACCTGTCCTTCATGAGCCATTAGAATCTCAAGTCGAGCATGAGAGGAACAATAGCAGCCCCATATGGCGCCAAACAATAAGAATATTGAAAGATCACAAAGAGTTAGAAGATTAGCTACATCAGATAATTATGAAGGTTTATAAAACTAAATAGTATCATATAGAGGATGATCCCACCACATATGAATAAGCCATGAGAAGCATGTTTTAGATGTTATAAAGGATATGATAAAATTTAGGAATCCCAAATAATGTTTTGGGACTTATTACATATTCCTAAAGGATCCAAGACAGTAGGCTGTAATGGGCTTACAAAGCAACAAGTGACTCTCAAGGGAAAATTAAGAGACAAAAGACGCGACTCGTGCCAAAAGGCTTTAAGCAATGAGACTCTCAATCTCATGTAAAGATTCTTTAGAATTATAGTGACGCTAGTAGCACACTAAGACTTGGAGTTACATCAATTAGATGTAAGGACGACACTCCTTAATGGGGATCTACGATTAGATGTTTACATGGCACGGCCAAAAGGTTTTGTCATAGAAGTTAAAGACAACATGGGATGCCAACTAAGGAAGTCCACTTATGGATGAAAATAAGCTTAAGACAATGCTATTAGTGATTTGATAATACAATTAGAAATTTTGGGTTTAAGGCAAAATGTAGAGGACAATTGCGTTTACGCAAAGTTTAAGAGTGCTAAGTTCATCTTCTTAGTTCTATATGTGGATGATATTTTGCTAGCAAGCAAGGATGTCAGTCTACTAATGGACATTAAGAAGTTCTTGTCCTCGCATTTTGACATGAAAGATTTCGGTGAGGTCTCCTTTGTTCTGGGCTTGCGATTCATCGAGATAAGAAGGGGTATTAGGACTGTCTCAAAAAGCATACATAGGAAAAATTCTTAAGAAAAATAATATGCATAAGTGCAGTCTATCACCTGCATCCATTGTCGAGGGCGATAAGTATGGAAAACATTAGTGTCCCAAGAATTAGATGGAGCTCGAGCAAATGAGATAAGTACCTTATGCTTTAGCTGTCGGAAGCTTGCAATATGCTCAAATTTGTACTCGCCCTGACATAGTTTTGTTACCGGGTTACTTGACAGATATCAAAAGAATCCAGAGAACACTGGAAATTAGTAAAGATAGTTCTGCATCATTTGCAGGGCACAAAGGCTTCATGCTAAGTTATAGTAAGACCGATTCAGATTATGCGGGGATGAATAAGAATCCACGTCAGGTTAAAATTCACCCTCGTAAGTGGAGCTATGTCGTGGAAAAGCTCCAAACAAACCCTCGCCACATCATCGATGATGTGCGCTGAGTTTGTAGCATATCATGAGGCCTCGGGGCAGGTGAACTGACTTAAGAAGTTCTTACCCGGATTAAGAGTGATAGACAGCATCGAGAAAACCACTTAAGTTATACTATGATCACAATAATAGGTCAAGTGGTGCTGCCAAACACATTGACACTAAGTACTATGTTGTGAAGAACAAAGTTCGGGATTATGTCATAAGTCTTGAGCATGTAAGTACAAGACAACATATTAGCGGATCTGCTCGCAAAAGGCCTACCACCCAACGTGTTAAGAAAACACGTAGCTAGCATGGGGTAAGGGAAAGCCTATGATTCCTGAACACTTAGGGCCCGTTAGTTAGAACTCTGTTTCAAATTAGAGAGATGTATTGTAGCCGTCAAATCCAACGGAAAATTTTCTGTGATGATGAAACGCGCTCTACGCATTTCTTTATAATGAGACAGAGCTAAGTACTAAGCATTTAAGTTAAGATTAAGATAAGATTAAGGTAAGTTATTAGAGATCAAGGGGGAGAATGTTAGAATTGATCTCTCTCCCTAATGGACCCAACGGCCCATTAGGGACCTTGACTCCCTCCCTGATCGGGGGAGCCCAACCCAACTAAGGGTTGGGGGGCCCTGTCATGCTGCACATATAAGGGAGAGGTGGGGCAGGGCATTGACCACGAGGTTCGCTGTGATAGCCGCCGCCCCACCTGTCCTAACCCTAGACCGATCTCCAGAGGGTGTGCAGCCAGTGACCGGAAGTCTCCCACCGCTGCCACTGCGTCTACAGCCGCGCCATGGCCGGCTCTCAAGGTGGAGCAAAGGGCGTTGACGGTAACTCATACCCTAACCTAATCTTCTACCTCTTGCTCTACTAGATCATGTATTAGGTGTTTAAATCCGTCATATTATCCTTCAATTTGTGCTGTCTCAGTTAATCTTACTGTTAGCGATCCTAATTAAGATGTCCTAATTCTATCAGGGTGATCACGCTTGGAGGAGGGTTGCTGGGCTGGGTGGATCTCTGGCGTGGTATTCTGATCTGCAGCGTTCATGACACACAACCTGTCGTGCGATATGTTGAATTTCCCAGGCTGATGCATGGTAACATGTCGCAGTACCTACAGAATCCGGCACGGACAATTTGGGACGTCACCTTCGCCAACGGCATCATCAAGTTAGTTGAGATGGAGGATCACATTGCCGGGCCACTCACCTCTGGCTCAATGTTGGAGACAAAGAAAATTATCAGTGCCCGCAACACAGAACCATACACGCCTGATGGTTGGAGTAGTGTCACATGGTGCAGAGAGCTGTCTTCAGATTCTTGGAAAGTGGACTGCACGGCATATGTTAGCACAAGCTCAATCTTGTCCCAGATGAGGCCCAACCACTCTGGGAGTTCAGCACTGAAATCCTTCAAAATGGCTGGCCCTCTCTGGAGTATGCAAGGTGGTGGGGATGTTGTTTACCTGTTGGCCAAGGCAGATTCTAACGACAAGATTGGGTGGGTAGTTGCGTTTGACACTAGAAAGAGCACATTGCTTGGCGCTACTCCATTTAAGGCAGAACGAGCTGAATTTTTCAGTCTAGCATACCAGCCCTTTGCACTATCCAAATTGACTCCTTCAGGTAATTGTAGAGGAACCTGGCAATTGTCACGTAATTGCACATTGCAACAGAATCAATTTGACCTCTGATTTTTTAGAAGTTTTTTGGCTGTCATTGTTTTCTCTGTATTTGCACGTACTTTTTACTGACGTATCATGGTTTTTTCCTTGATTAATGACGTAGCACAATGTTACTACTGGCTGCCACCTGATGACATCCTTGTTCATACAAACGCAGCCATTGCGAACTTACAGTTGCCTACGTTTGTTTGCTACATCCCAGAAAGGCAGGAGGACTCAAAGGATAATACAGAGAACTCAATGGTAGGTGTTTCTCAAGGAGTTGCTTTCACCTAATAAGTTCGACCTTATTTTATTTTCAGAAAAAAAAAAGGTTTCACCTTAATTCTGTGCTAGGTCCTTGTGGAGGGGGTTAGATACCGACGTTACTGTCAACCAGCTGCAGGCCACTGTTGCTTTGTTTGGAGAACTATGTTTCCTGAAGATTTGTACAAATGAACAATACGGTCTTGTCGGTTTTGTCCGCAGGTTTGTGCATTCTTAATTTCACTCTGAATATCTTGCTCTGGTTATCGTAGCTATTTCCTTATGATATTTTTTTCTGTTTAGGTCGTGTGCTGAGCAGGCAATCAATTCATTAAATGGAGCTCAGATTGGTAGGCAGTGTGTCCGTGTTTCATGGGGGCGTGGCAAACTAAACAAACAGGTGTGCCACCTGATCCAGATTATGCTTCTGTATCTTTTCACTACTTCCTATCTGATAAGTAACTGAAATGGCTGATCATCTCTACAGCGGCCTGAAAGGATGCGCAGAGAGTGTAACAGAACCAGGTATCATCCATATGCACACTACTATGGAGTTCCCTGTAACAAGAGTTTAATGTGCTGGATGAGGAAATTACGAACGCGAAGATGTATTGCACATTCCCAGGCAGCTGATTTGCGCGTTCCAGGAACCAACCACATACTTTTTTTTAGAAAAGGAGGTTTCTCCTGCTTTTGTATTTCAAAAAGCATAATATTCGTTTACAATTCAAAATACGAATGCGACTAAGCGCTTAACCATCCATTACACACTGAAAGTTCCCCGGATATTGACTTAAGCCACTACTACTAACCACATCCGGTAGCGAAACTGGTGTTAACACTGGATTTTGGTCAACATTGAGAAGATGATAGGTGGACCCAGCGCACAGCAGGAAGAGTATTCAGCAAACGATTGAGCGGTCAGCAAATTCTCAGTGCTTCGGCAAATGCCCATGCGGTCGGCTATCCCAGAAGGCGGTGATTCCATTCGGGAAAAAGAAGATGGCATGAAAGGATGACTCAGAGGAGGAAAGACGTGATGATAGAGGACTCCAAAGAGAATTAAAGCTAGGAGTCGTAGTTTCCAAATTTTGTTTAATATTTCGTAGTCTTTTAGGACTCATGTTCAGCCCAGGGTATAAATATAAACCCCGGCCATTGTAAGAATATACACAATCAAATCAATACAACCGGCTCCGTGCCAAGTTTTGAGTCCCTTTTCGTCGTGTCGTCGAGTTCTTCGAGAGGAGTCATCGATCCGTCGACCTCCGTAAGTACCGGCAACCTTGCTATCATGTCTAGTATCATGCGGTGGATTTAGATCATGGTGCAAGTAGTCTTGTTTGTCTCGACTGGATGGCCGTGCGGCAGACGTCTGCTTGACAATCAGGAAGTCTTCGCTTATGCTTTGTTTATCTCGACTAGATGGCCGTGCAGCAGGCGTCCGCTTGATAGCTTAGCAGAGTAAGAAAGTTATCGGCTCTATTAGATTCGGCAAGATCTAGTAGATTCATCAAGTTATCACGTGTTGCACTGTTTTTAATGTTTTATATATTTGCAACACTTTTTTGCCCAATCTAGATTGATACGCTTCGGCTTTTGGTTATACGCTTGTATAGCCGAATTAGATCAATCTAGGTTGCTACATGTTGTGGGTTCATGCATGTTAAAGTGTATTTAACCCTAAGAGAACTAGGTGTCGTGCGGCAGATGCAGGTTTTGTTAGGTTTAGATCACGTTAGCTTGTCTGTTCCTTCTTCATGGACCCCAATTCGGCAATCTTGCCGAATATGGTTGTGCTTACACGAGTAGTGAGTATTTATAGATCTATTCGAGTATATGCATGCTTTTAGCTTCTTATTATTAGATTGTATCATGCGGTGGATTAATCTGGTCGTAAGAAGTGGTGTAGACTCATAGCGAGCGGTATCATGCGGTGGATTAACTTGCTTGGGTTTATGCTTGACGGGTTTATGAAGGCTAGACGTGCGGCAGACTAGTTGAATTAGCCTATGCATGCGTTATTTGAATAGAGTTATATTTACGAGTTACCTGTTTAATATTTATCATGCCTTGATGCTGTCATTGGTCTAGAATTCATGTTTCTATATGATATATGATGATCGATCTAGGCTTGTTCAAACTTGTCTTCTCAGACATATGCATTCGGCAATCAACGTTTTATGCTTCTTATTTCATATTTGCCGAATGATCTATGAACATGCTTTGGCAGACAGCTTCTATAGCTGTATATCATCGTAAGTGGCTTCAGGGCCGTAAATATGGAACTGTATGGTCTCACCCGGCAGTTTTCAGTTTTATTCTCACAGTTTTATCCCTTGTCGGCTTTTCAGGTCAAACCGACTGGCACGTCATTGGATTCCAAACCGTCCGGGCACCCGATTGAAGCCACGCTTTCCGGCTTGCTGTGTGTGAGGCGCAGAGAGCCACATTTTGCGCCAACACACTTTTTGGCACGCCCGGTGGGACGCACTTTAGTTCGAGATGGCTGACATCAGCAATAATCACGTTTTGGATGTGACCATGGAAGAGTTGCTAGAAAACTTCAGGGAACTGGTGCAGCAGGCATGTGAGCAATTCCAACAGAAGTGTTTGATGTCCTTTTCCAAGAACAAGAGCAACAAGATCATCCAGAAACAATCACTGCCAAGGGTTCTTCTTCCACATCAAACTGATTACACTGAAGAAGAGGATGCTCACAAGATGGCAGCACTGGTCTATAAGGCTATGGGAGAAACCATGACAAACCATCATACAGCTTTTCTTAATACCTTTCGGGCAATCATGGTCAGTACTTTCGGTCCAGCGGCCGATAAAGACTTTGAAGAAAATGCTGGCCCAATCAGCGGATCAACACTTTTCAATGTACCTAAGCATCAAGAGAAGCCTGCTGGAGAAGGAGCAGCATCTGCCTCAAACCAAGGTGGATCGGCTCCTAATGAAAAACAACAGCATCCTACCTATGGCCAGGTTACATTTGGTACAACAGGAGAAGTGCCATCATCAGCCATCAGAGTATCTCCAGCGGCAAACAGGTTGCAGAAGAGCATGTATGGAGATGGATATCAGGAGTTTACTGATTACAATGCTCTCAATGCTATGCCGAATCCGGGATATAAGAGTGCTTCAGGATTGCCTTCTAGAGGACAGATGCAAGGAGCTCAAGATTCAAGTGTTGACATGTTGGTGCACAAGATGGCCGATATGATGCAGAATCAGTTCGGCTTGATGCCCAAAAGATAATCCTATTCATACCAATCTCCTTATCCAGAGTGGTACAATAGAGTGGCACTTCCTCCTAGAGTAAAGCGTCCAACAGACTTGACCAAGTTTTCTGGTCAAGATGATACCAGCACTGTAGAGCACATCAGTCGATACTTGATGCAACTTGGGGAAGCTGCTGCAGATGAAGCTTGGAGGATTCGATATTTTCCTTTATCTCTCACAGGACCAGCTTTCACTTGGTTCACATCTTTACCAGCTCATTCCATTGGTACGTGGGCCGATCTGGAGCAGAAGTTTCACTCATATTTCTACATGGGTACCAATGAGAAGAAGATGGTTGATCTGATGACCCTGAGGATGAGAGCAAATGAGACATCATTGGAATATCTTCGCAGATTTAGGGAGACCAAGAACGTGTGCTATTCCCTGGATATACCAGATGATCAGTTACCAGGAATGGTTATAGTAGGCATGTTGCCGAATATCAGAGAGAAACTATTCGGCATGGAGTTTGATGACCTTGGCCAACTTTCACAGCGATTGGCAGCTATGAGTAATCAAGCTCAGGGGTTCAGGAGAGATGGTCGCTTTCAGAAGAACAATGCCACCAATGAAGTGTATCAAGGCTTTCTGGAAGAAGCAACTGAGTATGTTGATGAAGATGAGATAGCCGAGTGAGCCGAATTGGGCAAAGGAGCCTACACAAGTTAATCGAAGATTGGTTGAGGCAACAAAAGGGAGCTTATGATTTTGATGTTACTAAGGCGAGATAAGCTCTTTGCATTGTTGGTGAAGGAAGGTCACATCAAGTTGCCGGAAGGACATCCCATCGCGTCCGAAGGTGTAAAAGACAAAAAATATTGTGGCTACCATAACACTAATTCTCATTCCATCAATGATTGCCGAGTGTTCAGAGTGCGGATCAGAGAAAGCTATTCAAGAGGGGCACGAGGTTCGATGGCAAGATGAAAGTTGATGATCAACCTTTTCCACAAAATATGATCTCTTTCTCTGTGGGCATGGTCTCTGCAAATGATCCCTAGGGAAAAGGCAAGATGAAAGTGCTGACTTCTGACAGGGCAAAGAAAAGTGGTGCTGTTGATCCTGATCGGCAAGTCTCCAGTGAACAGCTGCAGCAGCGAGTTCGGTTCCAGAATAGCCGAACCGAAAGGGGAGAAACTTCCAGGCCCAGGGTAACATCACGCATCTTGCTGAATAAATGGCAGAGAGAGAAGGAGAGAGGATACTATGAAAAGCAAAGGTTTGTGGAAGAACGCTAGAGGTATGAAGAAGAAATGTACCGAAGGGAACAAGAGGCATACATGAGAGAACAGGAGCAGTCTCATTGGGGTTGTTCATTCTTTAAGCATTGGGGTTCTTCAAGCTGCCTGCTAGAAACAATTGTCCTGAGTGCAGTGTCCAATACTCAGAGTATAGGCAGTCTCGAACCAACCGTCGTCCCATTCATGAAAGGCTTGGAACACGTTTTCCTGAGGACGATCGGCGCTTAAAAATAGATGGTTTTGAGAATCAGCAAAGGAAGAGATTTGCAGATCAAGGTTGGACTCATAATAGGATGCATGATGAAGAAGAAGACTCCTATGAGTATGTGTGGCAAAAAGGACAGTGGTGTCCTCCAGGTCTAAGGAAAAGCCAGAAGAGAAGAGTTCAACGCTTGAGAAACCAGGAACTGAAACAAGCAGCTGCCGAAAAGAAGCAAATATGGCACCCTAAGGAGAAGCCCGATGAACATGGTCCTTCGGCTGACGCTGGCATGACTTTCTTCCTCCCATCAGAGTTTATAGCTCCCGAAAGCCAAGAGGTCCAGGAAGAGGTGTACTCTGATTTTGATGAGAGTGAGTATCAAGATTTGATGGCTCAACTTGTGTTGACACAGCGAGCAGTTTTTGACAAGCCGGCCAAGCATCATCACTTGAAGCCACTTTATTTGAAAGGGTATGTCAATGGCAAGCCTCTGACCAAGATGTTTGTTGATGGAGGAGCTGCTATCAATATCATGCCATATACAACCTTCGAAAGCTTGGGATGACAAGTGAGGACCCGTGAAGATCGATATGATTCTCGGGGATTTTTGGCAATCCTCGACACTCGTGGAGCTGTGCATGTTGAGTTGATGATTGGCTCAAAGACTTTGATTACTACATTCTTTGTCATTGATGGCAAGGGGGCATATAGTCTACGCTTCTAGGAGAGACTGGATACATGCCAATTGCTTTGCATCCCCTCAACTATGCACCTAATTCTTATTCAATGGATAGGGATGACATTGAGGTTGTTGGTGATGATTCGGTAAGTGTTGCTCTTTCGCAGAGCCGCTTACTTGGGAATATGATGGCTTTGATTGTTTCTCGATAAAGAGTGGGAAGAAGGTCCGTGAATGTTTTCAACAGGGATCAACAGCCGATCCAAGCAGTCGGCTCTCACAGTAATTTTTAATGGGTAACCCAATCGATGGCAACAAAGGAAAGCTGGGTCGTGGTTTTATGTCGACCGACAAGTTGGAAGAAATAGATATTGGTAATAATTCTAAGCCAAGGCCGATGTATATTAGTGCAAATTTAGACCTAGAGTACAAATCAAAGTTGGTAGAACTGTTGAAAGAATTCAAAGATTGTTTTGCTTGGGATTATACAGAGATGCCTGGATTGGATCGTTCTATCGTTGAGCATCGATTGCCTATTAAGCCTGGATTTCGTCCCTACAAACAACCTCCACGAAGGATCTACAAAGAGGAGGTGTTGGCCGATGTGAAGAAGGAAATTGAAAGATTAATAGAGGCAACTTTCATTCGGCCACGTAGGTATGCAGAGTGGATTTCAAACATAGCACCAGTATACAAGAAAAATCGAAAAATGAGGGTCTGTATAGACTTCAGAGATCTTAATAAAGCCACTCCTATGGATGGATACCCGATGCTAGTCGCCGATTTGCTAGTAGATGCAGCAGCGGGTTATGAGGTTATCAGTTTTATGGATGTGAATGCTGGCTATAATCAGATCTTTATGGCAATAGAAGATATCTCAAAAACAGTCTTCAGATGTCCTGGTCATATCGGTTTGTTTGAGTGGATAGTCATGACATTTGGGTTAAAGAATGCCGGAGCAACTTATCAAAGAGCCATGAATTATATCTTTCATGAGTTGATCGGCAAAATTGTAGAAATTTACATTGATGATGTGGTGGTCAAGTCTAAGAACCTTGAAGGACATTTAGCCGATTTAAGGAAGACTCTGGAGTGTACAAGGAAGCATGGCTTGAAGATGAATCCAAACAAGTGTGCCTTTGGAGTATCGGTTGGTGAGTTTTTGGGATTTTTAGTTCATAAAAGAGGAATTGAGGTTGGAAAAAAGAGCATGGAAGCAATAGACAAGGTTGTACCTCCAACTAATCTCACAGAATTGGTCATTCTTTGGGCAAGATCAATTTTGTGAGGAGGTTCATATCCAATTTATTAAAGAGTTTTGCCTTTTTCTCCACTTTTGAAGCTCAAGAAGGATCAAAAATTTGTATGGGGTGACATACAAAAACAAAAGGCTTTTGATGAAATCAAACAGTATATGAAGGCACCACCTGTGCTGGTACCTCCGCAACTTGACATGCCTTTTAAGTTGTATGTGGTGGCCGATAGCCTGACAATAGGATCGGCCCTCATGCAAGAATTTGAGGGAAAAGAAAGAGTGATAGCTTATCTTAGCAGAAAGCTGCTGGATCCAGAAACAAGGTATTCGGCTACAGAAAAACTTTGTATGTGCTTATATTACTCATGTACCAAGTTTTGCACTGTTTGTTAAATGCCGAATGCGTGGTGGTTTCTAGTTTTGATGTAATCAAACATGTGTTATCAATGCCAATTTTGAATGGGAGAATTGGCAAATGGATTTTAGCATTATTAGAATTTGATTTGAAATATGAATCGCCAAAAGCGGTGAAAGGTCAAATTATTGCCGATTTTATTACCCAGCATCGGGATCTTTCTGTTGATGCGATAAGCATTGCACCTTGGGCTTCATTCTTTGATGGTTCATCTTGTAGCAAAGGTGGTGGTACTGGTATTCTCTTGATTTCCCCACAAGGAGTAACTTTTGAGTATGCATTTCCTATTGAATTTCATGTTACTAATAATCAGGCGGAATATGAAGCACTGCTTAGAGGGCTTCGGCTTCTTACAGAGGTAAAAGCCGTTGCTGTTGTAATCTTTGGGGATTCTGAGCTGGTGATTAATCAATTGACTGGTCAGTATGAGTGCAAGAATGACATATTAAGAGAATATTATGAAGAATGCCGAGAACTCTTGAAGAATTTTCTGGTAGTAACCTTGCATCATATCCCTAGAGAGCACAATGAAGAAGCAAATAAGTTAGCTCAAGCTGCTTCTGGATATCGAGAGAATCGGGAAATTTTTGCTATAGAAGAAGGTGTTTTAAATACTGATCAAGTGGAGAGTGATTGGAGGTATGATATTACCAATTATCTGAAGAATCCATCTCAGAAAGTTTCCCGAAAACTTAGTTACAAAGCCCTCAAATTTGTACTTCTTGATGATCAACTGTACTACAAATCTATCGATGGAGTGTTGCTCAAATGTTTGAGTCAAGAAGAGGCCGAAAAAGTTATGTATGAGGTTCATGAGGGCTTATGTGGAGCACACCAGTCAAAGCATATCGGATGAAGTGGATAATTAGAAGAACTGGTTATTTTTGGCCGACTATGTTGGAAGATTGTTTTGAATATTACAAAGGGTGTCACGATTGTCAGAGATTCGGCAATATTCAAAAGGTTCCGGCATCTGCTATGAACCCCATAATCAAACCTTGGCCATTCGAGAGGATGGGGTATAGATTTGATTGGTCGATTAATCCTCCTTCTAGTAAGGGACACAAATTTGTGCTATTGGCCACAGACTATTTTACCAAGTGGGTTGAAGCTATCCCTCTAAAGAAGGTTACATCAGAAAACATGATCAGTTTTGTCAAGGAGCATATAATTCACAGATTTGGAATCCCTCAGACTATAACAACTGATCAAGGAACTCGGTTTACTTCTTCGGAATTTTGCAATTTTGCCGAAGACATGGGAATTAAGTTATTAAATTCTTCTCCATATTATGCACAAGCCAATGGCCAAGTAGAGGCATCAAATAAGATCATGATTAAAATCATCCAGAAGAAAATTGATGAAAAGCCAAGGAGGTGGCATTTGGTCCTCAATGAAGCGTTGTGGGATTACCGAATGGCTTGTCATGGGTCTACTCAGGCATCTCCTTATGAGTTAGTTTATGGGCATCATGCCGTATTACCATGGGAATTACAGTCAGGTTCAAGACGAGTTATGCTGCAGAAAGATTTGGCTAAAAAGGACTATAAGAATCTGATGATGGATGAATTGGAAGATTTGCATTTAATTCGTCTCAAAGCATTGGAAAATATTGAGAAAAACAAGATGCGCGCTGCCAAATATTATAACAAGAAGGTTAGAGTGAAGCAATTTACGAAGGAGACTTGGTTTGGAAAACTATATTGCCGATTGGAACAAAGGATAGGGAATTCGGCAAATGGTCCCCAAACTGGGAAGGACCTTTTTCGTGTAATAAAATGTGTGCCTGGCAATGCATATATATTGAAAACCTTGTTCGGAGAGGAGTTTACTAGATCTATCAATGGAAGATTTCTTAAAAAGTATTATCCCAGTGTTGAAGTTGGTTCATGAAAGGAGATCGAGTTTGAATATGAATAGCCGATATTGTTTATATCGTCTCTAGCACAAAATAGCCGATGCAGTTTGTATCATCTTTAGTACAAAAATTATCGTGTATAACCCAGGTGGCTTCAGCATTTTTCACTGGTAGGTTTATCGGGAGAAGAGAAAGGTGAAGTGCAGTAAATGAAATTCCGAGTGACATGACATGTCGGTTGCGACGCCAGATCAAGATCTAGTCGGCTAATGTGACGTCATGCGTTCGGGAAGCTATCTTTCGAGAAACTGTCGCAAATCAAAATCCTGCTGAAGGCAATCAAGAAACAAGAACGAGCATTCTTGAAAAGATAGTTTATTTACATCAATCCGTCCTAATACAAACTACTCATCATCATCATCAAATAGTTTGTTGAGGACAGATTGGGGGTTGGTGGATTCAGCAAGGGCAGCAGCATGATCCTCATAGACCTCCAGACGCTCATCGATGTCGTCGATCTCGTCTGGGCGTCCAGCTGAGGGAACCCGACCGCGGGACGGAGTAGTCGTCGTTGGTCCGGGACGACATCGCCGCCGGCCGAGGGAGACGCCAAGGTGCACACCTTGGATGACAGCCTAATCAAGACGACCGTGCACAGCTTCAAGGCGTGCTTCGGCCATCTCCCCACGGGCATTCACCCTGTCGGCGACCTCATTCGCCACCACCTTCAGACGATCGACCTCTGCAGAAAGTGCTGAACAAAAAACAAAGTAAGTCGACAAGCAGATGAAACCAAGATGAAGAAATCTAGCCAGAAATATCAAACCGATGATGGCATCGGAGAGTTGCTTCCGCTGATCCTCCCATTTGGCTTGCTCAATGCCGTACTTCTTGGAGACGACCTCCAGCTCTTTTCGAGCATCGTCCCTCTCCCGGAGATATAGAACTGCATCGGCATGAGCATACCGAGGGCCTTCTGGCTCCGCCGGACCCCAAGGGTTGGGGTGATACGAGCCGTCAGACTCGGGGGAGCCCGGCGGATAGGCAGCAGGCTCGCCAACGCCCGGTTGGGTTGCCGTTGCTGGAGGAAGGAGATGGTAATGGCCGGTGATCCCCACGCCTCTGGAAGGATGAAGAGAAAAAATCAAGATCGGAGAAGATGAACAAGAAAAATAGCCGCAAGGGGCAAGGAACCGATTCTCACCTACGGTACCGGCGGTTCGGCGCACGACTCCCTTTCGCCTCCTCATCGGCGGGACGCTTGCCGCGGTTGTCGCCGTCCGCCATCGGTGAACTACGAGTTAGGGTTGCTCTCTACTTTGATTTGAGCAGGGAGATGAGAACACGGCAATGGAAACTGCTCGATTGGAAGTGATGATGAAAGACGGAGTGGGGTCATATTTATGGATACTGAGAGCATACCCCGAGAAAGCCAAACAACGAAATAGGGTTTTCACACTCTTGAGCCATTACTGGACCGGGCCGGATCCGAGTAAGTCGAAGAGATTGTTGCTCCAAAAAATAGTTTTTGTTGCAATCGGGAAACCAATGATTCGGCTAAATTGAGAAGGATTTTTAAGACTTGTCGCCTCAGAATCGGTAAGCCGATGCATTCAGCTAAAACAAGATCAAGAGATAAGGGAATAAAGCTTTCCTTTTAAAAGAGGAAGAGTACAGGCATTCGAAAGTACAAATTGTTCAGAAAATGCAGAACTACATTTAGTTACAAGCCGATGGTTCACTTAGTCAAGAAGAGTTTGATTACATCTATAGCATCAGTCCTAATTCGGCTAACATCATCAAGCACCTTCCAGTCCTCCTCTTCGGAGCTTTGGATTTTGGCGAGCCTGGTCTTGATCTGCTGGTTCTCTTTGATAACAGCTGTTATCTTTGCCTTGGCTGCTTCTATGGAGCTTGGCAGATCGGCAACTTTGGCTTTATGAGATTGAATTTTGGCATTTAACTGAGCCAATTGAGCTTCCAATTTGGTCTTCTCTTCCTCCATGGCTTTCAGTTCAGGTTCCGAAGTCACCAGGGAATCCTTAGCGATGAATGCGAGAATGAAGCTCTTTGACTTGCTGTTCTTTCACCAGATTGTCATTCTGCAAAGTGGCTCTAGTAGTTATGCTCTTGCTTGCCCTCCTGACTGTGGCAAAGTGGTCATCAAGGTGTGCTACAGATTCCAAGGAAGCCCTAAGAGTAGGAGGAATCTCTTGATCAATGAGCTCAACGATGTCCCTTATCTGGTCTGCATCTTGAACCGAGGTGGTGATGTCTTTATTTAGAAGACGAATTATATCCCTCAGCCGAGCTTGATTTTCTGCTGACAAATGCTGCTGTGATGAAGCCTCTTCGTCTCTCTCTCCAATATATTCTTCAACAATGAGAGAGTAGCTGGCTATCGGCTGAGTATTGTCCTTTTGAAACAAAAGAAGGGGAAACTTTTAGCTGAATGAGTCAGTCTGCTACAGAATCATTAAGGAGCAAGATATTGCCTCTTGTATAAGAACTTCATCAGGGTGAGCTGTATCTAAGCTTGCTTGGGGATTCTATGTATCTGAAGGAGGACTTGGAGCCTGATGAGCAGAATGTCCTTCTACTGCTTCCTCTATGGGATCATCTAAATAGAAGGTGATGAAAGATAAGAGCAGTAAATAAATAGAGGAAAGGAAAGTGATGAATTGAGAGTAATTGCTAGTATGGCCAGTAACTTCATGATGCACTGCATTGTCAGAAGAATGTTCAGGAGAACCCATAACATTTATTGGAGTATTGTCTAATCCTTGAGGGTTAACCTGTGGCTGTTATAAGATAATGAGTACAACAGAATCAAGGCTATTGCCAAATGAAGAGTGAAAAATTCATACCTTGGGTGGTAAGTTGGCTTTCTTGGACCTTGGCTTCTTAGTTGTGGTGGTATCATTGCTTGGATCAACAGGAGCTTTCCTTTTGTACTCCTTTAAGGGTGCAGATTCCTTAGCAGGGATTTTCTTGAAAGCTGCCAAGTTTGGAGCATTGAATCCAAGAGCAGGAATAGGCCCAGCTTGGCAATATTGTACTTCTTGAGGGAGGATGGGGTCAATTTCCTGTCAAAGAAAAGTAATCAGAATAAAAGAAGAATCAATGAGGAGGGTGTCATAAGAAAATTACCTCACTGTCAGAAGCAAACTGAGGATGCAGATCTTGGCATAAAGGATGCACTAGCATATTGAAGATGTGAGCATGCCACTCTTTCCACCAAGAGACAAATAAGGGATGAGCAGCTTCTATCGGTCCAAGTGGAGAAGGTTCATATGTTGGCAAATCCCATCCAAACTCAAAAACTTTGATGGCCTCTATGCTATCTAATATTTTTTCTCTGAGCCTTATGATGCTGGAAAAGAACAATCTTGGGGGCAACTGGCTACATCCTAATTGTCTGGCTACCATGTTTGGGTTATAAAACCCATAGTGTGGGGGTATTAACCCCTACACTCATACAGTATGCCTTTAGGTCTGCGCGGGCCAAGTCTTGGCCCAAGAAGCACAAGACCGACCAGGGCCCAGACCTGGTCGGGCGCCTTGGAAGACAAGGAAGGAAGGTCCAGAGGATCTGGAAAACCTGGTCGGCAAGATAGATACCGATCTATAGAGGTCGGATTTGATGTAAATACAATTCCTTATTTGTAGCCAAATCTGGCCAGGATATCTGGATATGTAACCCTACCTCCCGACCATTATATAAGGCGGGTAGGGACCCCCCTCCAAGGCATCTTAGATCCCACATACAACAATCAACACACAGGACGTAGGGTATTACGCGATACGTGGCCTGAACCTGTCTAAAAACACCGCGTCCCGTGTGCTTGATAACATCTTGTTCGCCATCTAGCGTGCCTCCACCAATCAATCTACTACCGTCGGTATACCCTAGGTAGACTGCCGATGATATTTCGTCGACAGTGGCGCGCCAGGTAGGGGGTGTGCGCATAGATCTTAAGATGAACAAGATGGTTTCGTTCCCTGCATCCATGGAACTCGACACCATCGCTCAGATTACCTTCGGCTCCTTCGACTCCTGTGGCACCTTGAAGGATAAGCCGGTCGTCGAGGCAACTGCACTCGCCATTCAGGCCCCAACACCACCGGCCGATCAGGCCTCCGGCCTCGTCGAGAAGCTGCTGGGGCCATCTCCTCGACTGTCGATCCCGCGGTATCAAGGGCGCCGGATTGATAATTCAGATCTGATCGAGATGATCAACCGCCATAGGGAAGGATTGGTGGAAACTCTCGCCCTCACGGAATCCGCGCTTAAGCAACTTGCCGACCTCCGAGTCGATGATGGTTTCATCCCCGTACAACGGCGGAAACGCGGCAACGCTCAAGGATCCCGGTCAGATCCAGATCTAGTCAGATCGGATCGCCCGAGACGCTCGCAACCCCGCCCACCATGCCCTATTTCCACCGGCGATTACAGTAGCCCTTTCCTATTTGGGCTAAAGAACTCCGCCGCATCTTACGAGGAGCTCTTCCCTCCATTGGATCTTCGACGCAGCGGCACCATACAACCAGAACTGACTCCGCCCCACTTCATCAACATGATCATCTCAAAGGACTCCGGCGCCGCTATGGGGCAGCCGGCCAGCACCAACAGCTCCGACGTTCCACCGCTCCCCTCCACCGTCCAAGCAGCGCTCGACGCAGGATCTCCTGGACAACTCCTCGCCGCGATCGGCTACACGCCCCCGGCTCCCATGGAAACATCGAGCTCCATGACGACGCAAGTCTCGCCAATGGCACTGGAAGTCGACCAAGGCGCCGAACACAACGCGACGGGAGAAGACGCAGCCCAGGTGGAGCCTGCACCAAGTCAAGAAGATGTTTACATCGAGATCCCACCTGGATTCGAAAGTACCGTATTCATGGTCAGCGCCGATGAGCCAACTGTCGACAACGAAACTCCCGACCAGCGGCGCGACCGTCTAGCGTGCAACGCACGACGGAACACCAGACGTGAGCAAGCGCGGCAGGACGCAGAGCGCCGAGCCGACCAGGATCGGCACATCAACCGCAACTTGGCCAACGAGTTCGATCGGTCGGGGAGCGCAGTGGTCCCAAAACCCCAACCGCTAACATAGCGTCGCCAAGAGTAAGCTGGAGGCGCTAGCCAACACTCCGGGGTACAAGAAATCCTTGATCACCCGACCGCCGAAGGACGAGTGAACCGCATGCGCCGAGCTGAGCGACCTTCGGAGGCTCCAGCGGCGTCCGCGCAACGCAGCCGCCGGCAGCGCAACTCGGATCTGCGTGAAGGCTCCACAAATCACGATCCAAGTCACCGGCAGGCTCACTCTTCCGACCACTCCACGGATTCCAGCTCCGAATCCTCCAGTCGCGACGTCCGTTCTGTAAACCGTGATCGACGGCGGCGATCGCCGGACCAACGCCGTCGCGACGACCCGCCGCGCCGCCACCGGGAACGACGTGATCACCGTGTTTATCACGACGACGACGAAGTCGACCAGTACCGACGCAGAGACCGTCGCTACAACGACGAGCGACGTGATGACGGAGGCCGTTTCGAGATTCCTGGCCCCAAACCATACTCCGAGCGACTCCGGGAAGTACGCTGGCCACAGAACTTCAAGGCCAGCGACGTAAAGCCATATGACGGTCGCAAAGATCCCGACCAGTGGCTCTTCCTGTACGAGACCGTAGTCCGAGCAGCAGGAGGTGACGAACGCATGATGGCAAACTATTTGCCGGTCGTTTTGGGTCCTTCCCACCAATTGGCTCATGCGCCAGCGCGAGGGCTCAATCCATAGTTGGCCCCAGCTACGTCAGATGCTGGCAGAGCACTTCAAGGCAACGTGCCATCAACCCGGCTCCAAATACGCCTTGGCCCAGATCCACGACTATCCCAACGAGCCACTCTGCGACTACATACGCCGTTTCAACGACGTATGGACAATAGTCGCCGACATCACACAGCAAGAGGCTGTCGAGCTCTTCATCAAGGGTCTCACCCAAACCCGCAACGAGAAGTGCAAGATCGAGCTCCTCCAGACCCAACCCAAGACAATGGGCGAAGCCCTGAAGATAGCAGGCGAATGGACACGTGTCGACGACGCCCTACGCCCAGAAAAGGGCGACGGGCCTTCACGACACAACAATCGCCGCGACGACGACGACGACCGCGATCGTGACTACCGCGGGCAAAGTCGCAGAAACCGTGATGACCGTCGCGACACCCGTCGCTATGAGTGGCGCAGCCGCAGCCGCGAGGATGATCGGCAAGGACGCAAGAGATCAAGACAAGATGACGGCCAGCGCAATCGCGGAAACCGCGTCCACAACGTCAATAATCCGGACAAGCCATATGACGAGGACTACGACAAAATCCTCAGTCAGGATTGCCCAAGGCATCCGAACAAAGGCCACACCTTCAGTCAGTGTTGGGGTTTCGCTAACATCTTCAACAAAGCCAACACAAGGCGACCGCGCGGTGGCAACAAGAATCAGAAGGGCAACAGGAACGCTGACAAAAACGTCAAGCAGGAGAAGGATGACGACAACTCCGACGACGACGAGCGCCGAGAGTTCAAAGAACCCGAGAGGAACGTCGCGGTCATTTTCGGTGGCAAATTCGCCACCAAATCCCAAAGGGACAAGAAGCTACTCCGACGGGCCATAATCGCCTTCAGCAAAGCTGACCAGGAACCCATTGCAGACATAAAGGCATCTGCCTGGTCGGAGCAGCCGAATTCGTTCAGCCGAGCAGACATGTGGGCACGATGGGAGGACTCCGGTCGTTTCCCCCTTGTCCTCGACCCCGTCATCCAGCACCTTCGTTTCAAAAAGGTACTGGTCGACGGAGGCAGCGCCCGAATATACAATTCCTACAGACTTACAAAGAGCTCGGCCTCAAGGCAGAAGACCTAGAACCCTATGACTCACCATTTTGGGGCGTGATGCCAGGGAAGCCATCCATGCCCCTTGGCCAAGTCACCCTACGGGTCCAGTTCGGCACCAAGCAACACTTCCACTCGGAGTTCATCAACTTCATCGTCGCCGACTTCGAAGGCGTGTACCATGCCATCCTCGGCCGACCAGGTATCGCCAAATTCATGGCGGTCCCCCATTACGGCTACATGGTGCTTAAAATGCCCACCAAGAAGGGAATTCTTTCTCTACGCAGCAACATCCTCATGGCATGTAACTGCGAATCTGCCTCGTTCGCTGCCGCCGACCTCGCCGACCTCCGAACTCGCATGACAGACATGGTGCTGGAAGCCAAGCCTATCCCTCCGGCCGATCTCCAGATACCGCTCAAGGAGGCAAAGCGCTCCTCCCAGAAGAGTCGGGACTACAAAGAAATCGAGCTCATCCCGGGCGACAAGAAGAAAACGGTCCTCATAGGGGCCAATCTATCCAGCAAATAGGAAAGCGCGCTCATCCAGTTCCTCCGGAGGCACATCAGCGTGTTTGCATGGAAACCAGCAGACATGCCAGGTGTTCCCAGGGAACGGGCCGAGCACTTCCTGAATGTCTCCGAAACCGCCAAAGCGGTCAAGCAGAAGCTCCGACGGTTCGCGAACGACAAGAGGGAGGTGATTAGGGTAGAACTACTAAAACTCTTAGCCGCAGGCTTCATAAAAGAGGTGTATCATCCCGATTGGCTCGCCAATCCGGTACTTGTATGAAAGAAGAATAAACAATGGAGAATGTGCGTTGATTACACCGGTCTCAACAAGTGCTGCCCTAAAGATCCCTTCACCTTACCGCGAATCGACCAAGTCGTCGACTCCACAGCGGGTTGTGAACTGCTTTCTTTCTTAGATTGCTACTCCGGCTATCATCAGATATCCCTTGCCGTAGCCGACCAGGAAAAAACGTCCTTCATCACCCCTTTCGGCGCCTATTGTTATAAAACAATGTCCTTCGGCCTTAAAAACGCCGGAGCTACGTACCAACACGCCATCCAAAATTGCCTAAAGGATGAGATAAGAGATCGCCTAGTTGGTCACAGGCACCATTAAGTTCAGAAACCGCAACACCATCAAGTCGCAGGCCCTCGCTGATTTCCTTGCTGAGTGGTCGGACCTTACCACTCCGAGGTACGAGTCCAATCACGAGTATTGGGAAATGTACTTCGATGGATCATTGAAAATCGACGGCGCCGGAGCCGGAATACACTTCACCGCCCCATCCGGGGACGAGCTCAGTTACGTTCTGCGCATCTACTTCCTGGCATCACAAAACGTCGTCGAATATGAGGCCGCGTTACACGGTTTACGCCTCGCTGTAGAGCTCGGCATCAAGCGGCTCATGGTATATGGCGATTCTCTCCTCGTCGTCAATCAAGTAAACAAGCTATGGGACACCACCAGTGAAAAGATGGAAGCCTACGTCGCGGCAATAAGACAGCTAGAAAATAAATTCTACGGCCTCGAATTCCATCATGTAATACGTGATAACAATGAAGCTGCCGACAAGTTGTCAAAGCTCGGGTCCACCAGGGCCGCCATCCCACACGGCGTATTCATCCACGATCTGATTGAGCCATCCATCATGGAGGCATCGGATGTCCCAATTACATCCCCGACGAAGCCGGATTTCAATCCCCCGCGCCCCCGATCACCGAACAACGCAATAACCGACCAAGTGGCCCTAATGGACATCGGCAGTAACGATATGGTTACTCCCGACGCCGCGTACGACCACGCACTAGAACCACAATCTCAGCCACCCAAGGCGACGCCGATGACCACCGACCAGTCCGATTGGCGCCTGGAGTTCATCCGCTACATTACAGATGAGGATGTGCCTGATGATCCTATTCGCGCGAGCGTGTTGTGCGACGCAGCAAACACTACGTCATCATGGACGGCGAACTCATGCGAAAAAACGCAAAACAAGAAATTCTGCAAAAATGCATAACGCAAACCGAGGGCATAAAGCTACTCGATAAGATACATTCAGGCGAGTGCGGCAATCATGCCGCCTCCGTAACATTGGTCGGCAAAGCATACCGTGCCGGATTCTACTGGCCAACCGCCGTGGCCGACGCCGAGCAGGCGGGTCCGACACCGTGTCAACCGCCAATTCTTCGCCAAGCGGATACACGTACCCGGCCCATGAGCGCGTTGACGGTTGTTAATGATCAATTTTATATGTCAATCGAGAGAGAAAGAGGGGTATAATCTGTTCACCACCATAGACTTAGGGTTTAAACCGACGGATTCCACAAGTTTTGGTGAATATGTGTTTTCGCGGGGATTATCAGGAAAACATCCAAGGAGGCCCACATGTCATGATTACATAGAGAGAAAGACCGAACGGGTAAAATTGTATATTCTAGAAGACTCCAGAAGGCAAACCCTGGAAGCGGGGACCCACCTGGCAGGGTGGTGGGTCGGCCGACTCCTCTTTGGGTCGGCCGATCGCCACCTCCACCAATCGGTGGAGGCTCGCGGATCCCGCCTCCACCGACTTTGAGGAGCAATAATTATCGTCCGTTTAGGTCGGTTTGATCCGATGGCCGTGGTGCATCCTAGGGGCTATATATTCGAGCCCCCGGCCCTCGGCTAAAACCCTAATTCATTCTAGAATTCATTATTCGGAGGTAGCCATCGGCAAAGCCGGGGTTTAGAGAGAGATCTCCACCGAAGGAGAATTAGAATAGATACTCTAGATCTTCAAGTTCTACATAGGTTTAGACTAGATAGAGGAAGAATCGGGCGCTTTGTGCTCGGAATTCCGGATCTTCATCATCGAATTTGGTATTATCTTGTATCTATTCTTGTGACTTTATTCTAAATATCATTATGTTTCTATTTATTATGTTCCTAGTTTATTCTAGTTCTACATTTGATATGGTTATGATTGGTAATAAGTTTATGTATATGTTTGCAAAGCGCTTAGCTCTCTTCCCGGGGGTTAGGTGGTAGATTTCATGTAAGCATGGTGCTTAGATGCCGTTTACTCCGCAAATGCACCCTATCGGCCGGGTCGTGTGGTAGATCGCGGAAGTGACAGTTCCGTTGAGTCCTTTGTATTCCATCCCCCGTTGGTAGGTCTAGCAGAACCAAAGTTGCGTAGTAAGTCCTGCTATGTCTTGGCTTGTTATAGCAATGATCCTTATACATAGATGAAAAGTCTTTTGTGCTGTATAGGATAGTGTAGAGTTGGAGTAGATGAATGACTTAGTAGATTAGAACATACATAGGATTTCTATTTCTTGTGCTAATCAGATGTCAACCTACCTTTTGTGAGTAGTCTATATCTAATCTCTCGTGTGATTTAAACCCGAGCTTATTACTTTATATTCCCTTATTTATCATGGTTTACCCCTCTGCCAAAGTATGTGACTGTGTAATCAATCACTCATAAGTAGTCGTGTTTAGCAAGTTCATCTCGTTGTTTAAGTCCGTAGTTCTTTCCTTTGAGCTAAATATAAATAACGATACCTGGAATACTTCCTGGTAAAATGCTACGATGGTGTATTATCCGTTCGCTTGCGGATCCCATATTTTTCTTGATTAGAGGAGAAGGTTTCTATACCAACACTTCGGCGCCATGCTAGGGATGACAACTTAGCGTGAGTGGTGTTAGAGGTGTCAACAAGCATTTTGGCGCCGTTGCCGGGGAACGGAATAAACTTTTAGAGAAAAATTGCTTAAGCGAGATACTTAGAAAATGAGTGATTGTCACTAGTCACCTCTACTTTGGCAGTTCACCCCCGTTGTTTTTCTTTGTCTATATTTTATACGGGGTATTAGCAGGATTGAATCTCGATTCATTCAAAACTCTCGATCATCGAGTCGGTTCAATCAAGAAGGAAGCTCGTCACCAATCAAGATGGTCGAGAAGACCTTCTTTGGAGTTCTCTCGCTCCAACAATAGAGAACATCCGCACCGGTCCAAAGAATAGAAAATAATATGGAGTTTGAGCTCAAGCCAAGTCTCATCAACATGGTGCAAGCTATCCAATTCGGTGGAAAGGTACATGAAGATGCAAGTACACATCTACAGGACTTCATGGAGATTTGAAGCACCATCGCCATAGATGGAGTTGAAGAAGACCTCATACTTCTTCGCCTCTTTCCATTCTCACTAGTGGGAAGAGCGAAGCGTTGGTTTTATGCAAATAAAGAAGATATCAATACATGGGCGAAGTGTTCCAAGGCCTTTCTAGCAAAATTCTTCCCAATAGGCAAAACCAATGCCTTAAGAGGAAAGATTACCAATTTCCAACAACAGAAGACGGAGACCATGTCGAAGCATGGGAGCGTTTGCAAGGATATATCCAAGATTGTCCCCATCATGGAATGGAAGAATGGTTACTCATGCAAGGTTTCCATCATGGATTAACTCCGAAGACGCGTGAGCACCTAGATGCAACTGAAGGATCATTTTTATCACTCACTCTTGGGAGAGCTAAAAGACTCATGGAGAAGATAGCAGATAATCAAAGCTAGTCCCAAGACAACATTCAAGATTGTCACCAAAGTGAAGAAGCAATAGAAGAAGTGAATGCATTATCAACCAAGATGGATACCTTACTCCATTGGCTTGACCGAGGGCCAAGTACAAGGAAGATCAAAGAGCAATTGAAGCAACATATAAGCGAATTCAAGTCCCATCGTGAGAAAGGTTCCACATTGGGTGCAACCATCCATTAATCAAGGTACTCGGTCGAGGTAATTATGCAAAGCAACCTACTTTAAGAGAGTTGGTTCTACAACAGTCCAAGATCAACTCATCTATGGAGGATAGGTTTGCCGCTAATAACAAAATCTTGGAAAACTTAAGTATTAAAATGGATAGTTTCTCCTCTCGCCATCAATGATCAACTAGAGTTCAATAAAAAAATAGAAGAAAAAGATAGCCAAGTTGGCCGTTGCATTGCCTGTTGCCACTAACCCCGGAAAGGTGAGATCTATTACTACAAGAAGAGGGAGTTCCACCAGAGATCCTCCCTACCCAAAAGGAGCAAAAAGGCCAACCGTGCTACCACCAAAGGGCGAAGAAGAAGACTTCCAACCTGAACTAGAAGTATTACCACAAGAATCGCACGAAGCCGTACAAGATCGGAAGCAAGACAACAATTTCGAGATACAAACTACCTACCATTCCCTAGGAGGAAGAGAGGACCACAATGACAGATGAGCAGTTTGGTAAGTTTGTGGAGGTAATCCAAAAGTTATATGTCAATATACCTCTGCTGGATGCCATACAGGTCCCCACTTATGCCAAGTACATAAGAGATATTCTTAACAAGAAGAGACCACTGCCATCCAATGAAGTGATCAAGTTAACCGAAGAATGTAGTGCGGCCATCCTCAACCAACTACCGAAAAGTAGAAAGATCCAGATGTCCCACTATCGACCGCACAATTGGAGATCAACATTTCAATAACGCACTCGTGATCTTGGAGCAAGTGTCGGTGTGATGCCCGCAGCTAGTCTACTACAAGCTCAACCACACCGCACTTGAGCCAACATCAATGTGTCTACAACTAGCCGACCAATCGGTTCGTTATCCGTTGGGCATTGCTGAAAACATCCCGATCAAGATAAGAGAATTCTTCGTGCCGGTAGACTTTGTAGTAATGGATATGCATCCAGACTCAAAGGTATCACTCATCCTTGGAAGACCCTTCTTGAGCACCGCCAATGCACACATTGATGTCGGGAAGGAGAAATCAAGTTCACTATAAATGGGCAAGAAGAGCAATTCGCATTCAAGTCGAAACAAGAGCTCAACAAATCCGCGAAGATGGTAGAAGAAGATCGAGACAAGTACAACCACCGAGACGAGGATGCATCTCTCGGGAGCATCAGCGGAATAAATAAATTGGAAGGTCCAGTTCGGAGGACTTTAAATTTTCGAATCCTCGCCGGAAGGTAACTCGGTATTTATCCGCATTTTAAATTGCATCTCTTATAATTTTCTTAGGAATATTTATTTCCAGCATTGCATTATAAAAATTTCTCAGCCCCACATAAATAATTTTACGGTGTGTAACAACCCGTCAAAAATATTTTATCGTGGTGGCACAAAAATCTATCATTTTATGCATTTAAATTAGTTTACCTTCATTTAAATTTCTGCATTGTTTATAATTTTTATCATGGCATTTAGTGCTTGGTGGGTCCCTCACCATGGGTCCCACATGTCATAGACTACACCTCACATACATCAAATCACATAATTTCATCCACTTCCACTCACCTCCACTATCCTCTCTTTTCCACCGCCAAAACCACTCAACCGACCAAAATTTCTGGATGGAGGAAAGATCACGCAATAGCATGTGAAGTAGTAGCCACATTGGCCAACCTGGTGGGGCGGCCGACCCCACCATTGGGTCGGCCGACTCCCCCCTTCCTCCTCTATAAATAGGCCTCCTCCCATGGCTTCCATGCACCACCCACATTCCAGAATTTTAGCCAAACCTTCTGCTCTCGACTTCGTGTTTCCTGGAGAGAGTTAGAGAGAAGAGGAGAAGAGTAGGAAGAGAGAAGAAGTGAGAGAGTGAGCAAGAGTCTAGTAGCAAGTGAAGGGAAGGGATAGTGCTGAGTAGATGACCACAAAAATTAGTGGAGATGCTGTCCAAATAGGATAAAGAAAATCTAAAATCTAGGGGAGGTTGTCCAAATCAAGACCTGAAGTTTAGAGCTTTTTGTCATGAAGAACGACTAGCCTCGGACCGCCGACTGACAGCTAACCACTAACCTTGTGCTAATCCTTCTCTCCACTAGTGTTTGTTTTTGTTTCTCTTTAGCAACTTGCAGGATGAAGGGCGTCTTCAAGGGGATCTCGGGAACCATCCGGAACATCAGGACAAGAAGTGCATCTCGCCAAAGCTCGGTGGCTGGTTCCGACATGAGTGTCGACCCACCACCAGAAGCACCAGAAGCACCTGTAGCAGCACCTGCACCACCACCAGCATCTCAGAGAGTCCTCATGAGAACAGCTGACCTTGCCCTGAGAACTACCCAGGAGAAGGATGTATACAAGAAGCTCAAGAACAAGCGTTTCATCCACACGCCAGTCATCGATCCAACACTTCTGCTAGCGACAGGTATGGCTCAAGAATTCGACACAATTTTTCCACTAGTTGGTTGGACTTCCTTTGCAAACCTCACTGAGAAGGGGATTAGGCTTTTGACCATAGAATTCCTTAGCACCCTTCGATACACGGACAATGGAGTTTATTTTAGAATGTTTGCTCTAGAATATTTGTCTCTTGGAGAAACCTTAGTGACCTCCTAGGTTTCCCTCAAGATGCCCTCATGGATTTAAATGCAGCACTAGGTGATTTTGATGCACATAGGTTTTGGAGCAGCATTTCTAGAGCACCGTACCACTTAGCACACCGCACCGCAGCCATAGAGCATCCTACGCTTAGATTTTGCACCGTTGGATAGGAGCCACCTTTTTCCCACGATTTGATGAGAGCAAGATCAGAGTAGCCGACTTACAGTTGCTATATGCAGCTATCAAGAAACAGAAAGTGTCTCCTGTCCATCTCCTAGTGAACCATTGGATGAGTGTCCCTGGTTACAAAGTAGGAAGTGTGGCCATTTGCTCGCTTATCACTCGCATTGCCACAAGCTTGAAGTTATTAGAGGGAGCTACTTTTGAGTACATTGAACATCATAGAGAATTTTACGACCTCTATACTTTTGGCCAAGGTCACTTGCGAAAAAGTGAATGATGTTTATTATGCAAAATATGGTGATGCTGCGATCCGTTTACCTAACCCGGAACTAGCTTTGTATCATGTGCAAAACTATCATGTTGAGTTGCGAGCGAGAACCGGTGAATGAGAGAGCACCTCGAAGAGTTCGCTCGTAGAGGGTGACGGGAAATCGTGAACCGTTTGGCGTGGTGCCGAAACCGCCCGAGAAGAATCAGCACATGCCGGTTTCAATGAGTGGAATGTACCTCAAAGCACCACTCACTAAACTCATGGGTGTACCCACCACAAAACCAACCACATCAACCATTCTATGGTTACTACCCATCATACAACACCCCAGGAACATCAGAGCCAGGACCATCCGAGCCAGGACCCTCACAACCGCCAAGATACTACCACTGATGAAGAAGAAGAACCCCACCATGACTTTGAGCCACGTCGCCACTCCGATGCCACCAGTTTCATTTTCACCCAGCAGCACTATGATGAACAAGTAGCCTTCCGAAGATAACACTTTTTTTGCCACTCACGAATCGCCATGATCGAGGTGGAATGACAGCTCCAAAGTGGAACCGAGAACACCACCGGACACTAGGCACCATTCAAGAGAGCCGGGAAGAAGCCGCTTCCATGCCGCATGGCTTGGTGGACTGTTGCACATCCACTATCCACCACCACCACCGCAAGGCTAGCTTGGGGGAGGACCCCACTATCAAGATAAGTATTTCTTTCCGTTTGTTTCGGTTTGTTTGTTTTCGGTTTGTTTGCTTTTCTTTGGTTTGTTTTATGCATTGAAAAAAAAAAAACAATAAAAATTTGCTTTGTTTTAAGTGTGTTTACATTTCAAGTTTGCCTTAAGATGAAAACCAAATAAAAAGAGTGTGTAAATTTGCTTTCAATTCAGTTTGCTATAAATAAAAATGTGTAGACTTGAGGATTGCATGATGGAAATGATGAATAGTTGCTCTGCTCTAATTCTTTGCAAGTACCTAGCTTTAAATTTGAGTTCTCCCAAGATTTAGATACACTGTTTGACAACTGGATTTACTCTACACCTGAAAACTGTGGGAGCATATGCTTAAACTAAGTCTAGGTAGTTGACGGACATGATATGATGATAGTCCGATTTCTTGTTCATTGTGTTCCAAAGTGCCACTAAATTCTGGAGATTTGTTTGTGAAAATTATAAATGATTCATGATGAGTTCCTTATATGACGTAGAGTTAAAATTCCTACCACTGACCAAACCTGATCATTAGAATAGGAAGCCTCCTCATTTGTTTAGGGCTCGTCTTTGTCGGCATTTGTGTTGTATCCTTATGAACTCATCATACTGCTAAATCTGGTTTCACACATTCACATGCACCCCTGCTACTTCTACCCCGGAAGTACGCACCACAAAAAGCCTATTATTATCCATTGAGATTGTTCTACTCTTACACGAGAGTGAACACCCAAAAATATTCCCCTGTTCCTTTCGCTAGCCACTTGATCCAAAATCAATGCTCCAAGTGTTCCATTTGTTCCCAATGTGAAGTTGTCAAGATTGAGAAGTATTCCATTCAAGAAGTAATTCATTCCTTTTTGGGCTGCAAGAATTGTAAAAAAAAAAAAAGAGAGAGAGAAGAAGAAGAGAAAAGAAAAAAAGAAAGAAAGAAAGATTTATGAGCCCAGTCTTTGTCAAGTTTCCAAATTCAAGTTCCAAGAAGTTCAAGTGTTGAAGTAGTTCCAAGTTCCATCCAAATAAAGGAGCATTGATAATTCCTTTGTGCACCCCTTCTCCTCCCACAAATATTTCTCTCTATTTCATATATATCATCCACATATAAAACCACACATGCACACACCGATTGGTTGTATGTTGAGTTCCTTCGGATCCATGGTTCGATCAGGCCAATGCATTAGTTCTCCACACCTATGAGCTCCATATAAACCTTTATTAGAGTAGGGTGAGAGAGAGAGAGAGAGTGAAGGCTCATCTATAAATGCCTTGAACCACAAATACTACATATTCTGAGGATAAGAGAGAAGGCATATCTCCTTTCAATGCCTTAGAAAGGATCCAAAAATACCACATATTGAGAGACTTGAAAGGGTTGTATTAAGGAACTCGAGTTTTATTGAAAATCTTGTAAAAACTCGAACGAGAGGTGGAACAACGAGCATGAGACAACAGTGCTTGACTTAATTGTTCTGTCTTTCAACTACTCAAGACCCAAGTGCGAGGTAAAAGCCCCATGGTTGAAAGAAACATGAGTAAGTTTGGGCGTTATGATAGTTCACTCTAGTCTGGGATGAATTCTTGTTTAGAGCATGTGTGTCTCTGTTAAGCATGAAAGCATTGCAGCAACTCTGATCCATCTTCGTAGCTATTTGCTCGGGGACGAGCAAAGGGTAAGCTTGGGGGAGTTTGTTGACGGTTGTTAATGATCAATTTTATATGTCAATCGAGAGAGAAAGAGGGGTATAATCTGTTCACCACCATAGACTTAGGGTTTAAACCGACGAGATTCCACAAGTTTTGGTGAATATGTGTTTTCGCGAGGGGATTATCGGGAAAACATCCAAGGAGGCCCACATGTCATGATTACATAGAGAGAAAGACCGAACGGGTAAAATTGTATATTCTAGAAGACTCCGGAAGGCAAACCACGGAAGCGGGGACCCCCGGCGGGGTGGTGGGTCGGCCGACTCCCTCTTTGGGTCGGCCGACCGGCCACCTCCACCAATCGGAGTGGAGGCTCGCGGATCCCGCCTCCACCGACTTTGAGGAGCAATAATTATCGTCCGTTTAGGTCGGTTTGATCCGATGGCTGTGGTGCATCCTAGGGGCTATATATTCGAGAGCCCCGGCCCCGGCTAGAACCCCAATTCATTCTAGAATTCATTATTCGAGGTAGCCATCGGCAAAGCCGGGGTTTAGAGAGAGATCTCCACCGAGAGAATTAGAATAGATACTCTAGATCTTCAAGTTCTACATAGGTTTAGACTAGATAGAGGAAGAATCGGGCGCTGTGCTCGGAATTCGGATCTTCATCATCGAGAATTTGGTATTATCTTGTATCTATTCTTGTGACTTTATTCTAAATATCATTATGTTTCTATTTATTATGTTCCTAGTTTATTCTAGTTCTACATTTGATATGGTTATGATTGGTAATAAGTTTATGTATATGTTTGCAAAGCGCTTAGCTCTCTTCCGGGGGTTAGGTGGTAGATTTCATGTATGCATGGTGCTTAGATGCCGTTTACCTACAAATGCACCCTATCTACGGTCGTGTGGTAGATCGCGGAAGTGACAGTTCGTTGAGTCCTTTGTATTCCATCCCCGTTGGTAGGTCTAGCAGAACCAAAGTTGCGTAGTAAGTCCTGCTATGTCTTGGCTTGTTATAGCAATGATCCTTATACATAGATGAAAAGTCTTTTGTTTGTATAGGATAGTGTAGAGTTGGAGTAGATGAATGACTTAGTAGATTAGAACATACATAGGATTTCTATTTCTTGTGCTAATCGAGATGTCAACCTACCTTTTGTGAGTAGTCTATATCTAATCTCTCGTGTGATTTATACCCCGAGCTTATTACTTTATATTCCCTTATTTATCATGGTTTACCCCTCTGCCAAAGTATGTATTTGTGTAATCAATCACTCATAAGTAGTCATGTTTAGCAAGTTCATCTCGTTGTTTAAGTCCGTAGTTCTTTCCTTTGAGCTAAATATAAATAACGATACCGGAATACTTCTGGTAAAATGCTACGATGGTGTATTATGCGTTCGCTTGCGGATCCCATATTTTTCTTGATTAGAGGAGCAGTTTCTATACCAACACTTCTGGCGCCATGCTAGGGATGACAACTTAGCGTGAGTGGTGTTAGAGGTGTCAACAGCTGCAAACCATCACGGCCTCTTGGCCCTTTTCGTGTTGGGGTCTAGACATGATCGGTCCCTTCAAAAAAGCTAACGGCGGATTCAGATACATTTACGTCTTGATTGACAAATTCTCCAAGTGGATTGAATACATGCCGCTGGTAAAAGCTACCGCCAAAAAAGCAGCCAAGATGTTAACGGACATTATCCACCGCTTCGGCATTCCCAACTCCATCATCACCGACCTCGGCTCCACGTTCACAGGAAGCAACTTCTTCGACTTCTGCGATAGCAAATCTATCAAGGTAAAATACGTGTCTGTCGCCCATCCACGGGCCAATGGACAAGTCGAGCGAGCAAATGGCATGATCCTCGACGCTTTGCGTAAATGTCTCTACGAGAGACGATCGACGAGTTACACCCCGGTCGATGGCTCAAAGAGCTCCCGGCCATAATTTGGGGACTACGTACACGGCCGAGTCGCGATACCGGCGTTTCTCCTTATTTTATGGTGTTTGGATCCGAAGCGGTCCTTCCTGAAGAAATTGCTTTCCACTCTCCACGCGTTGAATATTATGACGAACATACGTCGGACGACGCCGGGCCTTAGAGGTCGATTCCATCGAAGAAAAACGCCTTGAAACGTGCGCGCGAACGGCCAAGTATCTGGCCTCCATGCGCCGTTACTACAACCGCAATGTCAAAGAGCGTTTCTTCGTGGTCGGCGACTTAGTCCTACGACGAAAGCAAAACCTCGCCGGCATCCACAAACTCGCCTCCCATTGGGAGGGGCCATTCATGGTCAAAGCGGTCACCAGGCCTACCTCGTATCGGCTATGCACCTTGGATGACCCTCCGATAGAAATCCCAAATTCATGGCACATCGACCGATTACGGAAGTTCTACCCGTAAAGACTAGTGCTAAGAGTTACATGTATCCGTCTTATATATTCTCGATTCATGTCGATTGAATAAAGATTATTCTTGTTTCATCTTGATTTCATGGCACTTTCGGTTCCTCTCCTCCGTTTCACTATGACCTCTCCATCTACACCTAACGCCACAAGCAAGCTCATGAGGAAAATTAAAACGCCCGGCGAGAGACGAGACGATAACCCGGTACAATGTAACAAAGTTACGACGCCGATCTGCGTCACATCACACAAGTTATTAAAATGACCATTGCGAGCAAAAGATAGGTTTCCTATGACCAACACTCGGGGAACTATGCGGATATTCTTCACCATCGCCCTAGACGTCTCCACTGAGTCGCGCCTGACTTCCTCCGCCGCGTCCACATCGGTGCCCGGTGCCACTCCCTTCTTTAGAAGATCCAGGCTGATGGTCGGGCGGTGGGAGCGCACCCGCGCGAGCACATGCGAGCCCACGTGCTTGGCTCCCTCCCGGATGAACTCCGCAGACGAGCCCAAGACGCCCGCCTGCAACAACGACAAGCCGAGCGGTGTCGCCGACGTGATATCTTCCGCCTCCTCTTCCGCCGGCACGTTCGGCACGGGAGCGATACCCTCGACGAGCTCTGTCACTTCTCCCTGCATGTGTCTTGGGCATCCGCTCGGGGCATGGACTTGCCCCTGTGATTCCCGAAGGCGTCCCGCACACCAAGAACAAGTGTGAGCTCCAACCCGGACTATGGCAAAGCCGATCCAACGAGCGGTCTTTACCTTCAAAGTCTCTCTCCGGCGCAAAGATGACGGGCGGCTGCTCTCGCCTTGTTTTCGCATCTTCTCCACCCTCTCTCCGCCTGCTCGGCACGCTCCTCCGCGTCTACGTGTCATACAGGCCATGGTCACAGCAGCAGAAATAGAAAAGTACAACTTTTCGTGCCCAAGATAATACTTACCTTTCTTCTGCTGCAATAGCTGCCTCACGTGTTCCGCCGTCTCCTCCTGCTCGGCTACACGGGCCGTCAGCTGCAAGTTTAGCCCCTGCACGGAGCCCCTCAGCTGCTCAACCTCATTGCGCAACCGGGCATTCTCCGTCGCCGCGGCCTTGAGCTGCTCCAGCGACCGTTTTCGTCGGTCGGCCACTCTGCCGACACTCTATTCGCCACGAAAATGCCGTCAGTAGGAACCTCCCCAACATGGCTACTCGACAGCGACATCATGCTCACGATTGATTACACGAACTGGGCGCGCGACGGCCGGGTCACCATTTGCTCCATCTGGCGCATGGCGTCCTCTGGAATTTCATCATCCATGGCTGCTCCAATGGCTCCATCTCCTGATCCCTGCCCAGGTGTTGACGGCATTTAGACCCTGTTTTCATCTCATGAAAGCCGTCAACATTGGTCACATTCAAGAGCTACACCCAGCAAACAAGTAGTGATATAGGTGCAATTCACTTGGTTCCACATGTACATGTCACTATTTGGGTGCGGTACAAACAGTACTAATCAAGCCCGAACAAGCATGGATGGAGCAAATTTGAGCAAGCTCTAAACGAGCAAGCAAGACAAGTGACAAGTCGGGACGCACCGGGAGGCTGCCACGTGGGCGGAGGCCCAAGGCCGAGTCGCCCGACTGCCCTTAGTGGCGGGACACCTTGGCACTTCGGCCAACGCCACTGGACCTTCTAGAAGGCCGGTGGGACCCACTGTCGGCCAACCATAGGTCGGCCGACCGGGGGTTGGGCCCCACTTGAGGTCGGTTTGCTTCCACCGCCTTCTGCATGATCGCCACATGTCCTACACCGAGCATCGTCCATTCAAGTCGGTGGGAAGGTCGGTTTGATCCAAGGGTGTAGAAGAGATGTCACGCGGATCGGCGCGTGGCTTATTTGGAGTAACCCCTACTCCATCTCCCCTATAAATACCCCCCTCTAGCTTAGTCCAAAATGCACCATGTATCATAGGAAGAGCTTCTATTAAGCTATAGTGTGAGAATAGAGGGAAGAGAGTGAGGAGTTCCAGCGGAGGAGTCACGGCTTTGTCGGGAGTCTTCTTCCGGGAGCGCCTCGGCGGATGCTTGTCTTCTAGTAAGTTTACTATCTAGTTGCTTTCATCGAGTACTTTCGCATTTACTTTACGTCTTAGTTTATCTTAAGTGTACACCCTTTCTGTGGCACATTGCTCTCTCCGAGCGGGCGTATGTCGGGCTCTTGAGTGAAGTACTTTAAACCCGGCCGTGTTTAGAGTAGTAGAGATAGTGTAGGCGCGGTGTCTAGACTAGATCTGCCGGTGTGAACGTCGGCTGCACCCGAGAACGCCCACAAGTGTAGTGTGACGGCCTTCCGTTGGGACCTTGGAGTTCTCCTGAGCGTGTTGTTAGGTTAGATTGTAGGCCTACTTTGGGGGTCGCTTCGGGTGCGTTATTTTAGCATTGTCTCGTCCTTCGGCCCGCGGTAGAAAGATAGAGTTAGTGCTCACGTACCCTTAGGATAAGCTAAGTTAGAACCGAATACTAGAATTACCTCTCGAACCCATCCTAAGCCCTTTGATCATTGCTGACGACATCCCTTGGCCTAGTTAGTCCACTTCTCGTTCCCGTGGAAAATACGATACGGAATACTCCGGTGAAGTGCTACATTGACTACCCGTCCGCTTGCGGTAATCCCATTGCCACATCTCGGTGTCAACAAGCATTTACGGCGCCGTTGCGGGAACGGTAGCTGGTTAGTTAGAGCCATAGTCGTCAAATTATCCTTGTTAGATTAGAATCCTATTTACCTATCCAATGGATCAAACAACCCTTTTTGATTATGCGGCTCCAACGGGCGCTGAGTTGGAGCTGCCTAGTTCTTCTCAGGCTATTTTAGCCGCCCGCTATGAACTTCGCCCGAGTCTCATAGCGATGGTTCAGGAGAATTCCTTTTCAGGAGTAGGAGATGAAAACCCATACACCCACTTACGTGATTTCGAGCAACTCTGCTCGTGCATTCACATCCAGGGGATGAGACGAGTTACCCTTAAGTGGAAGCTTTTTCCGTTCTCTTTAACGGGAAAAGCTAGATGCTGGTACTCTCGTTACGTAGGTAGTGTAGACGGAGAGTGGGAGAAGTTACAAGCCAAATTTTGCACGACCTATTTCCCCATCTCCCATGTAGCCCGTCTCCGCGAGAGATATCCTAAACTTCCAACAAGAAGAGAAGGAGTCTCTAGGTGCGGCATGGACACGAATCATGGACTTAACGTCCTCCGGTCCAGACTTAGCCATACCCGAGCCAACGTTAATGCAACACTTTTATCTCGGCCTTAGGCAAAGTTCCGCACAATTCCTAGATCTAGCCTCGAAGGGAGCATTCCTTCATTTACCCATTAGTGAAGGTAAGGTAGTCCTAGCAACCATACTAGACAATACCCCTACACCGATGATCATAGTGAAGCCCCTGAGGAAGACCAAACCCCTAGGGACGAAACCTCGACAGCCCAAGCTGACGAGCCTGAACCACAAACACCTCCAAGGGAAGAAGTAATTCACCCCTTGGAATATCCCTTGAACATCGAGACAAACCTTTTTGCCGATTTTGGCAATGTCTCGAACCAACTCGTGCACAAGAAACCCGATAGAGACCCAAATAAGCACATCTCTTCACGCTTAGAGGCACGTTACCTTAAGGCAACTACCCAAGAGCTAATGTCCGTCATGAGCAGCGAATGGCCGAGAAACGAGAGGTGTCGTCGATGTCATCGAGACTTCTATCTGTTTCACAACCATTCCTGTGTCATAGGTAGGATCTCTATCGAATCCCTTTACGACCCAGTAGTAGGAGCGAATGTAATGTCTAAAACTTTAGCAACAACACTCCTCGGTGAGGAACCGTTAACTTCCATCGACAAATTTCTCAAACTACCGTCACGGGAAATTAGTCAAAAGTTACGATCTTGCACGAAACGCATTAGTCACCATTAACAAAGTAAATGTCCTCCTAAATTTCTACATCTTTGATGTAGAGGACATTGACTTGTTAATTGGATATCCGCTCCTCGATTTACGAGTGACTTTCGAGCGGGTACGTTAGGGTCAACTAGGGAAGAACACGAACCTTTCGGTTCCCTTTGTCGGTTCAATTAATACCAAATCAGAACCACACCCCGAAATTGACCCAATAGAGGAGGTAATGGTGGTAGCCCATATAGAGGCATCAATGCCTGATATACAAGAAGAGGCTGAGGATTACATCGAAGAGCCAGAAACAAACCCCGACCTAGACGAGCCCTTAGAGCTAGATGAATCCGAACCACAACCTAAACCCTCCATAGAACTTAAGCCACTTCCTTCTGGGCTTAGATATGCCTTCCTTAACGGTGATAGAGACAAACCAGTCATTATTAGTGATCAGCTCTCTGAAGAAGAGACCGCTAGACTTATCGCCGTTCTAGAGAAGTATAATTTGTCTTAGGATACTCCCTCCAAGACCTTAAGGGGATTAGCCCCGCTCTTTGCACACATCGCATCCCAATAGAACCTGACGCTACACCTTCGAGAGAGCCTCAAAGGAGGCTAAATAATGCGATGAGAGAAGTAGTAAAGAAGGAGGTCTTGAAGCTCTTGCACGCGGGCATAATCTACCCTGTTCCAAACAGTGAGTGGGTCAGCCCCGTACAAGTAGTGTAACACCCCGGCCCAGAGCTTAACAGGATTAATAGGATACTCATATCAACAAGTTGCAACTTCTTTTCCGGAAGCCCATCTAAGTAAAAACTCCAAAGTTAAGCGTGCTTGGCCTGGAGCGATGGGTGACCGACCGGGAAGTTCTTCCCGGGTGCGCATGAGTGAGGACAAAGTGCGTAGAAAAGACTGGTGTTGGTCTGTGAGGGCAGTCTATGTCCTAGTTAAGCGACCAGGTGTAAGCGGGCCCGGCCTCGGAGGGGCGGGACGTTACAGATGGTATCAAAGCCGACCCTTACGGTTTCACGGGCGCGTGTGTCAGTTGCGCAGGCATGGTGCGCATGGCTGGTGTGGATCCGGGGTGGTCGCTCAGCATGGCTCATGCGCTGGCACTGGACACACGGACGTGGCCAAAAGGGGGCGGTCCTGGCCTGGGGTTGACCGACGAGGGCGTCGATCTTCTAAGGGGGTGAGAATGTAACACCCCGGCCCAGAGCTTAACAGGATTAATAGGATACTCATATCAACAAGTTGCAACTTCTTTTCCGGAAGCCGTTAAGCGACCAGGTGTAAGCGGGCCCGGCCTCGGAGGGGCGGGACGTTACAGATGGTATCAGAGCCGACCCTTACGGTTTCACGGGCGCGTGTGTCAGTTGCGCAGGCATGGTGCGCATGGCTGGTGTGGATCCGGGGTGGTCGCTCAGCATGGCTCATGCGCTGGCATTGGACACACGGACGTGGCCAAAAGGGGGCGGTCTGGCCTGGGGTTGACCGACGAGGGCGTCGATCTTCTAAGGGGGTGAGAATGTAACACCCCGGCCCAGAGCTTAACAGGATTAATAGGATACTCATATCAACAAGTTGCAACTTCTTTTCCGGAAGCCCATCTAAGTAAAAACTCCAAAGTTAAGCGTGCTTGGCCTGGAGCGATGGGTGACCGACCGGGAAGTTCTTCCCGGGTACGCATGAGTGAGGATAAAGTGCGTAGAAAAGACTGGTGTTGGTCTGTGAGGGCAGTCTATGTCCTACTGAAACAACCTGATTTCCGCGAAGGGAAATCCACAGATTGAAGTGTAATATGACCGTTTAAATCACATTACCCGAATTCCAGTTGAGTACCAAATCCATACAACGATTAAAGAGAGTACAATAGTACGGGATTACAATAATTTATTACATCGCCACACCGGCGGAAACATGAAATATAAAGCAAAACGGCAAACAGCTTGAGGATGCGGAAGACTTCAACTCCAAATGACTCGAGCGTAGAACGAAACCCTCAGTCTGAGTACTCGTCAGAGTAGTACGAACCATCCGTACCTGTGTGCCAAAGTATCAGTACGATATGTACTGGCCACTCTCACCCTATGCATTGCTTTGGTGGAATTGGATGCAATTAAGGATATAACAAAGAGGCCTATATATATGGGCTGTGGTTTCCTATGCAGCGTTGGTCAAGTTTTAATTATAACAAGTATGTAATTAAGTTCATCAGGTTATCATCATCCCACACACCATCCCATATCCCACACCAATCCATCATCATCTCAATCTCATTCTCACAGGGCGACTAAGGCCGACTCCCTCTCGGCCCGTCTCAGCGGTCCACGACCGGATATCCATCCTCATGGCAACACCATACCAGGGGGAGAAAAGAAGACTCATCTCTCTATCTAGTGAGACAGAACACAGGACAGGTCCATAGCCTACAAGTAGGCTTATGTATCGATCGATCAACCAGACACTCTGCAGAGGTTCTACAACCCACAAGATCACCCTCATCGGCGAGCGCTCGCCTAGGCGATACCGACTGCTTGCTATAATAGAACGATGCCAGCCTACCTCTCAGTCCTGGAATACCCCTAGTACCTCTGGAGTAACTGAAACTGTGAAGTCACGTTCCCGATCCCGAATAGAGGGCCATGATCGTCTCGGGAGGGTGTGAGTCCACCAATGCCCTTACCTCCCTACACATCTCGCCTAGTAGTAGTGGCATCGCGCTACCAAGTAGTCCGGCCGTCTCCCCATTACAAGGAACATGTGGTCAGCGTAAAGGAGTCCCGAAGAAACCGAGTACTAGTAAGTCCTTAGGGATGACCAAGCGGGATGTCTCCAACGGGGTTACCGTTCGGGTGCCATCCCGACACCACGTGCCACCACAAAGACCTTCTCCCTGAGCGGCCCACGACAAGCCCACACCCAGGGGTTTCCTCAACCACCAGTATACCCGCCACAGGTATCCGCACAGGAATGTCCAGTCCATCCCAGGGCAAGACTCGCTGCATAAGCTCGTCGTATATCCCGGCTTGTCGACACAACCCTCACCTCCACGCACCCAAGACTCACGCAGCACTCTCTCCCAGGGTTATCCATTGCGGCACCACGTGCCTTAGTCCATAAATAAACAGTGGTTCCCACCACGCATCACATCAATGATATAAGGCGTAGTAGAAATAAATAGCAGCAAGTATACGAGTGTGCGTCTAGCCTATCAGCGGGTGAGCAGGGGTAAGGTTACGTCAAGGTAGTGGCCATCAAGTAAGAACTACCATGCAATCCTATCACAGATTAAATATAACAGCAATATAAAGCACTAGCAATACTATTCATTAGCCATGCATAATGGGATCTACGGGGGTGGGTGAGATGTGGCACCTTCAGAGTAGTCGTCGCCGAGCTCTTCCCTGTATTCGCGGTCCCCGTCAGACAGTTCCTCGCTCGACTCTGAAACGAGACATAATGGTCGCGTTAGCGACCCTATAGAGTTTGCACAAAGAACAAATGAACTGCAAAAAGATCCAAATGCACTCATAGAATGGCTTATGACATGGGGCTCGATTTTAGATGAATTTACATATAAAGATCATCATTTTTGGAGCTCGTATGAATTAGTTATGAATTTCCGAAGTTTATACTATTTTCTGAAAAAGATAAAAGGCTGATTATTCTGGTGGCGACACGTGTCAGCTCCTGGTTTCATCCATGTGGCACTGTGGGTCCAAGCTGACGTGGCAAAGGTGATGACGTGGTGGCTGACGTCATCATTGACAGGTGGGACCATGCTGACGTCATGATGACGTCAGTGTTGACTGGTCAACGGTCAATGTGGGCCGCTAATGGGCCGTTAGTGGGCCGGTATTGGGCCGAACCGGGCCGGATGGGCCGGGCCGGGCCCGCCACGTGTCAGTCTTGCACGCGTCCACGTCGCGGTCTGGGTTCCCAGCGGGCTCTGGTCCACCGCCCTGGTCTACGGTGGACAAGTCCGCGTGGTCCATAGACCACAGGCTCGGGTCCGGTGGACCATGTTCATTCCTCCCCATTCTGTCTTGGTCCATGCGCACCGGGTCCATGGGGTCAAGGAAACTGAGTCCATCGGTTCACTGATTGGCTCATGGTGGACGCGAGGTCGTGGGGCCAAGGCGCAGAGGCACGTCCCCGGTAGACCAGGTCCTCCCGCATCCATTCTCCTCCATCTTCTTCCCTTGTCCGCTCCAGAGCACGTCCTTGCCGCACGATGGCATGGCCGGTGGCGGCATGGCGGCATGTCCGAGCGAGCCGAGGGGGATCAGCCCTCACCATCGAGCGCAGCGGCTCCGCGATGGCTCGGCGAGCGAGTCCGTGGCCTCAATTTCTCCGGCGAAGTTCTAGAGACGGCTGGCTTCGACGGTGGCGGCGTAGCTGCGGTGGCGCGTCGCGGCGAGGACCAAGGATGCGGCTTGGGTTCAAATTGGATGCGGCAAAACTCGATTAGCTTCAAGGCGAGTTGATTTGGCTCATTAGCGGCGTGAACGAGGCACGGCGGCGTCGGCAGGTGCACGGCGGCGGCATGGCGGCACCCACGGTCTTTGGCGAGGCTCCGGCGAGGGCTCCCTAGGCTCCATCTTCTACGGGGCTGGATGTAGCAGTCCGAGGCGTGTCTCGCTGGCTAGGTCTTCCGGCGCAAGACGGCCGGAGTCGGGAGGGACTCCCGCGCCACGGCGGCGCTCCGCGGCTCGCCGGCGTTGGCACGACTCTCCGCTCAAGGGTTTCCCGGGGTCCTTTTCGACGACTAGCAGGCGCATGGCGGTCTCCGCGGCAAGGCGGTTCCAGATCCAGGGCTTCCAAGGTCCATCCGTGGCTCCGGCAGGGCGGAGCATGGCCTCGCCATGGGTGGCATGTCCATGGCGGGCGCAGGGCGGTCAACAGGTCCGGCGTCCTCCTGACGCCGTGGTTTCAGGAGCTAGGATAGTCTGTGGGTGTGTGCGCTGTGTCCAAGTGCCGGTAACGGCTCGGCCTACGCACGCTAGGGTGCCATGGCCAGAGAGCAGGGTAGAGAGAGGATGAGCGGCGGCGAGATGGGTGCTCACCGGCGTGTGACGGCGCGGCTCCGGCTTTAGCGTAGCATAGTCGACGGCGAGGTTGTGGAAGAGGTAGCAGCGGCTCGCGGTTCACTCGTCAGCGGCGGCAGCTCTTCCTTCCGGCAAGCTCCGTCTTCTCCAAGTCCGGCAGCGTCCGGCGGCGGCGCTCCGGCGTCCTTCTTCTCCCCGCCTCCTTCCTTCTCCGTTCCTCCCCTTCTTCTCCAATTGGGCGTGGCTTTCACTGGGTTGTGAAGCCGCAAGAGCGGCGGTGGTGGACAAGGAACCCTAGGGGGGGCCGGGCGCTGTTACTTATAGACCGGCGGCGGCGTGGTTGGTAGGGCGGACGGCGATGGCGGCGCCAGCGCGATCGAGCGACCAGGGAGCGCGCCACGTCGCGGCAGAGCGCGGACGGGGCCACTTGCCAGCGGGCCAACGGCTAGGGCTGCAGCAATTTTGGGCGTCCGTGAGCGCGCCTCCCGAAATTGCCCGCGGCGACAATCACATGTGCACGGGCGTGCGCGAGAGAAAAAGCGCCGCGGCCGTGGGGGTTTTGTGCCGGGCTTGTCGGCTGGGTGCGGTCCAGGTGGAGCTTCGCGTGGGCGTCGATGCAGAGGGGCTGGCATCGAGCGGCAGTGAATCAACTTGGCTTCCAAGTTTGCTCCGCCTCGGTCAAAAGCAGCGAAGAGGAAAAGTGGTGGGGCGCCTTGTGGCTTATGACAGGTGGGACCTGCCAGGGAGGGCGCGTCGCTCTCGCGTCGTGTAGCGGGGCGGCGGCTTCGACTCTCCTCGCGGGCCGGCGTGCCGATGGGCCGAAACAGGCGGCCGGGCCAAGAAGCAGGGATAGGAGTGGAAGGTTAGCGGGCCGGCTGCTCCTGTCTTCCTCGCGGGCCGGCGGCTTAGTTGCTGGGCCTTGTGTACCGATCGGGCCAGGAAGCAAAAGAGAGAGAGAGGAGAGAGGGTTAGCGGGTTGGGCTGGTTAGTAGGCCGAAATGCCTTTGCCATTTTTCCTCTTCTAATCCTTTCCTTTTCTATTTTCTATTTTAGCTTGTGGATTGGTGTGTTTGCATATTTGTGCCATGTCACATGTTTGGTACTTGTAGGGTGGTCTTAGGTGGTCATAGGCTAGGTTAGGGTATTATCCCCATAACAATAACACATATTGCATATTTATTTATTATATAAATAAATATGTTGTTGGTTTATTATTCAATACAAAAGAACCAATGAAATTCCAAATCAAACACATGTTAATAATTTTAATACGAATGCTTGAAAGTAAAATGCACATGCATCTAATGGGTTCATTAGGCAAGCTTTAGGTGTTTCAACTACATGACACTCAACATTACATGGGTTTTTAAGAAAAAATTTTGTAGTTGAGAATTTTGGTTGTTGGGATTTTCCGGGTTGTTACAAGTAGTACCTAAGAAAGGAGGAATGACGGTCGTTAAAAATGACAATAACGAACTAATCCCACAACGAACCGTCACGGGATGGAGGATGTGCATAGATTACCGAAAACTCAACAAGGCTACAAAGAAAGATCACTTTCCGTTACCATTCATCGATGAGATCTTTGGAACGGTTGGCGAAACACTCTTTCTTGTTTCCTTGACGGGTATTCGGGTTATCATCAAATCCCAATCCATCCCAGCGATCAAAGTAAGACGACATTTACATGCCCTTACGGGACATATGCATATAGGCGCATGTCTTTTGGCCTATGCAATGCTCCCGCTTCCTTCCAAAGGTGCATGATGTCTATTTTCTCAGACATGATTGAAGAAATCATGGAAGTCTTCATGGACGACTTCTCCGTCTATGGCAAGACCTTTGACGGATGTCTTGAGAACTGGAGCGCGTCTTACAAAGATGCGAAGAAAAACACTTGATCCTAAACTCTGGGAAAAATGCCATTTTATGGTTAGGGAAGGGATAGTGTTAGGACATAGAGTGTCCGAGCGTGGAATAGAGGTAGATAGAGCTAAGATAGAGGTCATAGAACAGCTCCCACCTCCCACGAATGTTAGAGGAGTGCGTAGTTTCCTTGGTCACACTTGGTTTTTATAGGAGGTTTATACAAGATTTTTCACAAATCGCTAGGCCTTTAACAAACCCGCTAGCTAAAGACGCACCCTTTGATTTTAATGATGAGTGCTTAGATGCGTTTTACTACTTTAAGAAAGCACTTGTCTCTGCGCCAATCATACAACCCCCTGATTGGTCGCTTCCCTTTGAGATAATGTGTGATGCTAGTGATTATGCTATAGGAGCTGTCTTAGGACAAACTAGAGATAAGAAGCATCACGCTATCTGTTATGCTAGCAAAACACTAACCGGAGCTCAGCTTAATTATGCAACCACTGAAAAAGAGCTGTTAGCCGTAGTGTTTGCTATAGACAAGTTTAGGTCTTATCTGGTAGGAGCAAAAGTGATCGTTTACACCGATCACGCTGCTCTAAAATACTTATTTACTAAGAAAGACGCTAAACCAAGATTGATAAGGTGGATCCTGCTACTCCAAGAATTTGACTTAGAAATAAAAGATAAAAAGGGAGTAGAAAACTCGGTCGCAGACCACCTTTCTAGGATGCAGGTTGAAGACAAACAAAGTTTGCCTATCAACGATTGTCTTCGGGACGACACACTTCTCAAGGTGTCAGCTACTCGCCCCTGGTACGCAAACATCGTCAACTATATGGTCTCTGGCTATGTACCTCCGGGGGAAGATAAAAAGAAGCTGATTAAGGAGAGCAAGGCACATCTTTGGGACGACCCTTACCTCTATAGGGTCTCGCCAAGATGGGATCCGAGACGGTATGTACCAAAAGAAGAGGGCATCTAGATTATTAGAAAATGCCATGGGGCTGAATATGGAGGCCATTATGGTGCATTTAGAACCCATGCCAAGATCTGGCAAAGTGGATTCTATTGGCCTACCATGTACTGGGACACCAAGGACTTCATAAAAAGGTGTGAGAGGTGCCAACGACACAGGAATATCAATACCCGTGACGCCATGCCCCTCACTAACAACCTTCAAGTGGAACTCTTTGATGTATGGGGGATAGATTACATGGGCCCATTCCCACCATCACAAGGATATGAATACATCCTGGTGGCAGTGGACTATGTATCTAAGTGGGTCGAAGCAATGCCGTGTAGGTCAGCAGACTCAAAACACGCCAAGGCAATGTTTCATGACACCATCCTTCCAAGGTTCGGCACCCCAAGGCTAGTCATCAGTGATGGAGGCAGCCATTTCATTGACAGAAGATTACAAGAGTACTTGAAAGGAATGGGGATAAGGCACAATGTGGGTACACCTTATCACCCCCAGACAAGCGGACAAGCAGAAACTTCGAACAAGCAAATCAAGAACATTCTGCAGAAGACTGTCAATGAGATGGGATCGGCATGGAAGGGTAGACTTCCCGATGCACTCTGGGCATACCGGACCGCATACAAGACCTCTATCGGTATGACTCCGTACCAACTTGTATACGGAAAGACATGCCACCTGCCCGTCGAGTGGAGCATAGGGCACATTGGGCCATAAAGAGGTGGAATATGGACTCGCCCTCGGCACCGGCAAACATCGGAAGATCCAGATCTCAGAGTTGGAGGAATGGAGAGAGCAAGCTTATCACAATGCCAGGATTTATAAGGAAAAAACCAAAAGATGGCATGATAAGCGAATCAAGCAAAAAGAGTTCCATCTAGGGAACAAGGTACTCATGTTCAACTCCAGGGTCAAACTCTTTGGCCATGGAAAGTTAAGGAGCAAATGGGAAGGCCCGTACCGGGTGGTCGACGCTGTGACACATGGAGCCGTGACGCTGCAAGACGACGACGGCAACATCTTCAAGGTAAATGGCCATCGCCTTAAGCTTTTCTATGAACATGATTCCGTACAAGAAGAATTAGACATGATAGATTTCGTATTACATACTAATCACTAAAATCTACGTGTTTATTTCATTAACATGCTAGCTTTAATACTTTACAAATTCTTAAACCGCATGTAACTTGGCTTGGTTAGAAATAGGGGTAGAATAGGAATTTCTAGGAACACTTGAGCACTTGGGAACTAGTCCCTAGGAGCCAGGTGTAGGTCGACCGACCTCGTGTTTTGGCACCCACTAGAACCCAGGGTGGTGCAGCCAAACCAGGACCTCAGCCTGGTCGACTAGACCCAACTAGGGTCCGGTCGACCGACCAAGTGATTCGCCATTTGAATTCGCAGAAATCCTTGGAACGGCTAGGGGAGCCTGTAGTTCAAATTTGAACTCAAACGGGGCAAAACCCCTGGTCGGCCGACCGGGCTTTTCGCCAATTCGAACTCGGCGAAGGAGTAGGATCGGTGGGGAGGCGTCTCCCAGGACGATCCCTTTCGAAATCTGCCGAAACCCTCTCCTCCACCTTGCCTTTAAAAGCCCCCTAGGACTCTCCTCTCTTCCCACAACACTCTAGCCTAGTTCATCACCTCCATTGCCCATTTGAGCCACCCTTGAGCATCATCCACCTTGCCATGGCGCCACCCACGAAAAACCACCAACTCGTCCTTCGCCCGGACTCACCCATGCCTCCGCGGTCGCTCGCTGCCGACATGGATCATGCCATGGCAGTGCACGTGATGGATCCAGAGCCGCTGGCCATGGTGCCACCGACGGGAGGCCTGCTGGGGAAAAACCCCTGGTCGGCCGACCAACATTTTGGGTCGGCCGACTAGAGGCGTGGTCGCCCGACCACCTCCCAGCGTCCTGCCCAGTCGGGACCATCATCGCGCTCGCTGACACCGAAGAGGACCCTCGGGAAATCTCCCGCGAGGTCCGCCATGCCAAGGCGACCCGTCACGGGTCAATTGGCGTTGAAGAACACGCCACCTGCAGGGGCTAGGGAAGCCCCGATCGTCGTCTCCGCCAACACCGGGGGCAGCTCGAGTTTCGAGCCATCCCGTACGCCGCACTTCCGCCGGATCAAGGGTCCTGGACCGGGGATGGGGAAGACCCTCATCCCACCATTGGACTCCGATGAGCGCATGGCCCTGAGGGAGTCGAATGACTCCACCAGCGTCTCCGTTCAGAGGCACATGTCTCCACCTCCTATCAGAGGCCCACCTGGGCACTTTGAGGATGAGGAGGAGAAGAGCGACATGGAGAAACTACTCCGTGTCACGGCGAATCTGAGGGAGAAGAATGAAACCCTCATGGAGACGGTGGCGGAGCTTAGGATTGCCCACATGGACATGCTAGATGCATTCCGTGACTTGCGCATTAGCAATAATGCGAAGGTCAAGAGGATTGCAAGGGCAATCGGTAGGGAGGATCTACTAGAGATCCCCTCTCCCTAGAATAAAAAAATAGTTTTTAGAGACTAGGCACTTTCATTTTTCAAAATTTCCCTAGTTGATTTCCCTTTTGAATTTTAAATTTCCCATTACAATGTAATAGTGCCTAGGAATTTGATTTTTAATACAAAGGAAGATTGGAAAGAAAAAGGTTGTTTAACCCTGTTGGTGCACTTTGCCACCAGCAGGGTATGTGCATTTTACTTTGTTTTTGCTGTGTCATTTTCATAGTGAACAAAGCCCAAGTGTGGGGGAGTCTGCCGACTCCCCAGAAACACGAAAAAATGGTGAAACCGGCACGGATTCGAGGTGCTGACGGTTCTGCAAGTTGACACAACGAAGGTCGACCCGAACCATCAGTCGGCCGACCGACACTTTGTGCCAATTCGGCAAACCGAGTACACTGCGCTAACCAGGAGACCGAGAGGAGTCGAAACCCAGGCCACGGAGCCTAGGTCCAGGTCGGTCGACCGGACCTGTTGGCCCTGGCCCACCAGCCAGCCTATACGCAGAACACACGGCGTGCCTGGTATGTCCCTCCTACTCCTTTCTCTTTCTTTTCAGTTTTCCTTATTTATTTACTTTTTAGCTTTTTTAAAAAAAATAATAATAAATAAATAAAATAATAATAAAATGAAGACTTGCATCTAGAACTTAAAAACGCCCCGATCTATGACATTTAGAGATAGAAGCTTTGCTAAACTTTACTCTTGCACATGATCATGCTAGTGGGTCAAACATTCTTAATAGGACCATCATATTGACTAGGTTGTTGATAAATGTGATATAATTCTCGGCTCATGCTTCATGCCTTTCTATCTAAAGTACTTAGATGGTTTAACTTTGAAAAATGTCATAAAACCATAGTGTCACTACTCCTCAATAGTGTTGAATTACCCACCACGGCCATATATATCAAACTTCCAAAAGCCTTCTACATAAGCTACTTGCTTGCATTGATGTTTGGTTAAGACTTGTAGAACCATTGTAGAGGTTTGTCGCGGCCCTAAGATCAAGATCCACATCACCAAATACGCTGCTTCTAATCCGGAAGTAAGCAGCCATGCTACTCCTATCCTGGGAGTACGCATCTAACTACCATCATCATGCTGCTCCTACCCTGGGAGTACGCATCTCACGATTCATCGTTTATGCTACTCCTACCTTGGGAGCGCGCATCATCATCCATACCACTATTATTGTGCTGCTTCTACACTGGAAGTATGCACCTTCACCATCTCCTAGATTGCTCCATACTCCAAAAGTTAGAAAATCTCTCTCATATCATCATTTCTTAGGTGAGACGTACCCCAAAAGGCTAGGCATCTATTGAGATAGTGCAAAAAAAAAAAGAGAGAGAGATTGATAATAAAGAGCTAGCCTTGTCTCAATAGAGTAGAAAGAGAGATAGCATCAAAAGAAGGAGCAATCTCAATCCATCATTCATCCAATTTCTTCTTCATCATCCATTACATTCTCCACTTTACATCTTGATCTGGGGACATGACAAGTCTCTGCTGTGGTCCAAGACCTTAATTTCTTAACTAAGACAATATATGCACTGCAAGTATGCTATTCCTTGACATACCTATTCAAGCTCCATATAAAGCCTTATTAGAGATAGGGTATTTTTAAAGGCAAATACATGATGTGCCTGGTGAGGATTCATACACCACTTGAGTGACTAGAGGTATTAGTTGAGGAGTAGGAATGACACATGTGCTTTATTTTCAAAAATCTATAAAAACTCTAAGTATTAAGGATATGAAATGAGTAGAGAACTGAGCCTAGAGAACTATTCCATTTGTTTTAACAACTGAAGGATTTATGCTAGACAGTACCACATAACCCACTTGAATGATTTTTGCCTGAGTAAACTTAGTACTTGCTGATATCTCAATAATGTTGTAGTATCTTTCTCTCTCTAAACTTTGCTTGAGGACAAGCAAAGACTTAAGTGTGGGGGATCTTGTTGACGGCATTTAGACCCTGTTTTCATCTCATGAAAGCCGTCAACTTTGGTCACATTCAAGAGCTACACCCAGCAAACAAGTAGTGATATAGGTGCAATTCACTTGGTTCCACATGTACATGTCACTATTTGGGTGCAGGTACAAACAGGTACTAATCAAGCCTGAACAAGCGTGGATGGAGCAAATTTGAGCAAGCTCTAAACGAGCAAGCAAGACAAGTGACAAGTCGGGATCGCACCGGGGAGGCGCCACGTGGGCCGAGGCCCAAGGCCGTCGGCCGACTCCGCCCTTAGTGGCGGGACACCTTGGCACTTCGGCCCACCGCCACCGGACCTTCTAGAAGGCCGGTGGGACCCACCCGTCGCCAACCATAGGTCGGCCGACCAGGGGTTGGGCCCCACTTGAGGTCGGTTTGCTTCCACCGCCTTCTCCGCATGATCGCCACGTGTCCTACACCGGCATCGTCCATTCAAGTCGGTGGGAAGGTCGGTTTGATCCAAGGGTGTAGAAGAGATGTCACGTGGATCGGCGATGTGGCTATTTGGAGTAACCCCTACTCCATCTCCCCTATAAATACCCCCTCTAGCTTAGTCCAAAATGCACCATGTATCATAGGAAGAGCTTCTATTAAGCTATAGTGTGAGAATAGAGGGAAGAGAGTGAGGAGTTCAGCGGAGGAGTCCCGGCCTGTCGGGAGTCTTCTTCCGGGAGCGCCTCGGCGGATGCTTGTCTTCTAGTAAGTTTACTATCTAGTTGCTTTCATCCGAGTACTTTCGTATTTACTTTGTCTTAGTTTATCTTAAGTGTACACCCTTTCTGTGGCACATTGCTCTCTCCCGAGCGGGCGTATGTCGCTCTTGAGTGAAGTACTTTAAACCCCGGCCGTGTTTAGAGTAGTAGAGATAGTGTAGGCGCGGTGTCTAGACTAGATCTGCCGGTGTGAACGTCGGGCTGCACCCAGAACGCCCACAAGTGTAGTGTGACGGCCTTCCATTGGGACCTTGGAGTTCTCCCGAGCGTGTTGTTAGGTTAGATTGTAGGCCTACTTTGGGGTCGCCGGGTGCGTTATTTTAGCATTCGTCTCGTCCTTCGGCCGCAGCGAGAAAGATAGAGTTAGTGCTCACGTACCCTTAGGATAAGCTAAGTTAGAACCGAATACTAGAATTACCTCTCGAACCCACCCTAAGCCCTTTGATCATTGCCTGACGACATCCCTTGGCCTAGTTAGTCCACTTCTCGTTCCCTGTGGAAAATACGATACCTGGAATACTCCCGGTGAAGTGCTACATTGACTACCCGTCCGCTTGCGGTGATCCCGTTTGCCACATCTGGTGTCAACACCAGGCTCCCTCGAGATTGTCTCTGGCTCGTCAGTTCCAGGGCGCATGCGAGGCCTCAGTGCCGGCGTATACGCTACCACCGCGCCAAGGTCACCGACTTGAGCAGTTGCCCCGGCACTTGCTCCCTTTCCAGCGGCGACTCCTGCTGTGGTCGGCTCAGCCACTGCCTCTTGTATCTCCCTGCATTCGATTAACACGTATCAAGTTTTACATTCGATCCAGAGCAAGGCCACAGAATGTTACAGTGCGATGGTCACCTTGTCGCAATGGAGAATGTTGACTGGAAACGGCCACGACGACGGCCGCGACCGCTCCCTCCCTCGCGTCCCGACGACCCGGCCATCTGCTCCACCGTCACGGCCTCGGTTTCGCCGACCACCGTCGTCGGCACCACGTCACTCGCCTCGGCGCCCTGCTCCGCTGTTGCAACGGCCGCGGTCTCGCTGACCACCGTAGTCCGCACCGCGCCACTCGCCTTGGTAGATGGCGTTCCCGGAGGCACTGCTTGATTGGTTTCAGTGACCATAGGCTGCTCGTCTGGGGGTGCTACCCGACTCTGCTCCTCGTCATGCTCGCCCGCTGCAGCTACCTCATCCTGCTGCGCTGGCAGAGGTGATGGTTCATGACGTGGCGAATTTACCGGCGTCGGAGGATCCGGCGCGCCTCCCCCCAGCGACCCCGTCGGGCTGCCCGCTGGTGGTGTCACGCTCGGCAACGGCTCAGCACGGGCCTTTTTGAACACCTGACTCAAGGGGATATTATCCCTTGAGTCCTCCGACGACGATCCAGCGATATGTGCCGTTCTCCTCCTCTTGGGCGCTCTTTTCGGCTTCGAGGGCGTCGCTCGGGATGCGGACTATTTGCCAACTACCCGGCGCTGCGCCCTTTGCGCCCGCGGCATGGTTCCAAGCACGGGCGCCTCTTCTCCGTCGCTCGACTCGCTGTCCAGGGCCGCCATACGAGCGAGACGCTCGCATAACATACGCTCACATCTCTGAGCTTCACCACGGGGCCAGTCTTCGGATGGAACGTCCGAAATGAAGATAGCTCGCTCCTGCATAAACAATGACGTTAGCATTCGTTATTTAAACAAGCAGCCGAAGTGCTGGATACAACAAGCAAGTTGGAGCGAAGAAACTCATCTCCATACCGCTGGCGGCGGATGGGCGTCTTGTACGGCGTCCGCGGCTTCTTCGGCGCCATCTTTGCGGGTCAAAGTTGTGAAAGGCCTCGCGACACCTTGTAGTCATCTCCGTCCCGTCAACTCCCTCCGGTCCTTCACGGGACGGGTTCGGCAACCCGCGGTACTCAAACATCTTCGTCGGCCTCTCCTTGCATGGCCGCAAGCGGCGCGCCACCGGTTACGGCCACCATCACGCCGTGCACTCGATCCTTGTTCACCGGCGCGGCGCAGGTCGTTCACTCCGCTCCATCTCCGTTACGGTGGGCTTAGCCGACCACTTCACATTCGGCTTCGGGATTAAGGCGATGTCACAAGGAACTCGGTCTCCCCTCCGGATTCTACCTCATGTAGAACCATTTGTCGAACCAGTTCTTCATAGAGGTGGAATGGGGATCGAAATCCACTGCGATTTCATCCCATCCCGGAGCACAATGTAGCAACCGCCTACAACCCGGGACCCACCGGTACCCTCCCCTTTCTTCTTCAAATAATAAAAATGCTGGAACAAGTTGAAGTTCGGCGGAATCCCCAGGAAAGCCTCACATACGGTGATAAACTCCTCCAATGTCACGACGGAGTTGGGATGCAAATTGCAGAGGGAAATCTCCCAATGATAACACAGATCCCGCACAAATGGGTGAACTGGCGACCCCAATCTTCGAAGAAAATAATCTTCCAACACTACAATCTCTCCATCGCGGGGGAGGGGGAACCGCTCACCTGACGGCGGCAAGCGCCAGATCCCGCTGTCGGCCGGCGGGAGCAAGCCTCTCTCCACCAGCGCCTGCAGCGACTCCGCCGTCGATTTCGTCGGCGTCCAGTGCTCTGCGAGGAACTTCCGCCTCGCCGCCTCCGACAGCTGCAGTTGGCCTCCTGCCATTTCCGCTCGGCCTCCTCTCCGTCGACCTTGGCAAGCTCGCTACGGCGCACTCACTGAGCGCCAGTCGGGGCGGTGTGCGAAGGCGGGTCGGGGCAGCAAGAGACCTGGCTGGATTCGATGCGCTGCGGCGGCGATGGTTAGGGTTTGGAAGAACGGAGCGCTCGAGAGAGAAGACGGAGAGTGTGGAACCGCTCAGAAATGAGGAGTGGCTGGGCAGCGGCGGCCGCTCGCCCTTATATACGAATCGGCGGTCCCCTCGAGTCCTAGGGTTGACCCACCCGGGACCATTTTCTAAATGGGCCGACAAGCATGGGCCTTTATTTTATTCTCTCGCTGACGCCTTCCTTTACTTGGCCTGACGCGCCACTTGATCAAAATGGAAAGGCAGATTCGCCCTACTTTAGGCGTTTCTGCCGAATGTTTTGTGACACACGTGGACGCACGTGCGCATAAAAACACATTTTTGATTTTTCTCTTGTCTCCTTGTGCTGTGACACATTTTTACAAAACACTTCTTTCCTCCGCTTTTTGTTGACCTAGCCGACCAGCATTCACTGGGGACTGAGTACAAAAGACAAAGTCTTTTCATCTCTCTTAACGAAGTTAAGATGGTCGACATTTTTCAGAGACGCATGATAACAGGAGACTTGGCCGACCAGCTAAGCCTCGATCAGAGTAATGGCTAAGTCATTTTCTCCTACTTCACTTTTTTCGGCAAACTACCATGCCTTTTGGAATGATGTAAAGCGTCAGCCAAAACACGATAAAGTCGTGGTCTCATAAGAGACTTTTGTGCACAGCACCCGTCCATCAATTTCGCGTATTACGCAAGGGTACATCAAAGGTGTATCATTTACCGCCTATTTAGCCCTACGCACAGCTGGGGACTGGAATTATGGTGTTACACCATTTTCCCCGTGGTAAAGCCACGGATATAGCGCTGGCCTTCCTTTTAACTCGACACATGGTCCCTGGGGTCTAGTCGGTACGCGAAGCTACCAACCATTCAACTAGCAATGCTGGTTTTCCCATCTTCAATTTTTCGCGTTTTTGCCATGTTCACTAGCCAGCAACTAAGTTGTGTGGCTAGACACAGCTAAGTTGTGGTCGATTTTTTACTGCTCGGCAAAGCCGGGGACTGCTCGGCACAGCCGGGGACTGCTCAGCACAGCCGGGGACTGCTCGGTACAGCCGGGGACTGCTCGGCAAAGCCGGGGACTGCTTGGCACAGCCAAGAATTGCTCAGTAAAGCTGAAGATAAACTACACACCATAATTTGATCCTGAAACAACGTGCTCCGCACCTTATATCAGGCTCGGGGACTACGTGGGCCCACATCACTTTGTAGTGACTTGGGCTAATTTTTCGGAGTAACAACATCCTCCACTCACGGCAAAGCCATACAACTACAGTCAAGAAACTTCTTTTCTTTCGACTGTGGGCCCACGTCATCAGATGTTGTGGAAGATTTTTTCTTTTTCTGGAGCAACATGCATCTTTCGACAACAACCTCAACTCGACAGACACAGTGGCCGGCTGCTCATTTATCTGGTTGGCAAACCAGCACTTCTCTGAGGCGATCTCCATGGATGGTCAGCAGACCAGCAATGAATGTCAACAACTTGAACAACAGCGCCAACCATGGAAAACTTCAAGCCTTACTGGTCGGCAGATGTCGAGACGGTGTTTTCCTCAAGATACATGATGCTCGGGGACTAGCTGTGGGGGTATTAACCCCTACACTCATACAGTATGCCTTTAGGTCTGCGCGGGCCAAGTCTTGGCCCAAGAAGCACAAGACCGACCAGGGCCCAGACCTGGTCGGGCGCCTTGGAAGACAAGGAAGGAAGGTCCAGAGGATCTGGAAAACCTGGTCGGCAAGATAGATACCGATCTATAGAGGTCGGATTTGATGTAAATACAATTCCTTATTTGTAGCCAAATCTGGCCAGGATATCTGGATATGTAACCCTACCTCCCGACCATTATATATGGCGGGTAGGGACCCCCCTCCAAGGCATCTCAAATCCCACATACAACAATCAACACACAGGACGTAGGGTATTACGCGATACGCGGCCTGAACCTGTCTAGAAACACCGCGTCCCGTGTGCTTGATAACATCTTGTTCACCATCTAGCGTGCCTGCACCAATCAATCTACTACCGTCGGTATACCCTAGGTAGACTGCCGACGATATTTCGTCGACACATAGGTGGGATGCAATAACCTTCCATGGTGAAATTCTGCTAGTAGGGTGCAAGGCTTGATGAAAGAATTGAAGATCTCCGTGGATACTTGATCTGAATAGCCAGACTCATAACTGAACTTGCAGGGCAGAGTCAAATCCTCATTTTCCCTATAGGGAAGCCAGATCACACTGTCAAATCCTTTGAAGAAAAGCTTGAAAAGATGGCCAATGTCTATGTCAATGGTGATGGATGATGCTGCTTCACCATATGTTTGGCAAGCTTTTTCTGTTGCTTCATCATCTTCAGCATAGTTAACTGAAGGAAAACCTAAGCCATGAAGATCCACAGAAACTATTTGGTGCATATACAGTTGCAGCCACATTTGAACCAACCACCAAGGGCCATTAACACAGTGTATCTCTCCATGCTGGCGCATCTGGACTGTGATTTGATGCATCATGTGGTAAACAGCCCCTAAGAGATATTTACCCAAGGGGATCAAAGTTCCTACAGCTAGATCTTCAGCCATTACCATGTGATTCAGAGTTGGCTCATTAGATTTGCTGCAGAAGACAAATCTACACAACCACATATTCATGAAAGCTCTGTATTCCTTCTCAGCCATAGCACCAGGTGACATGTAAGTCTGAATATATTTTGTCCATCCACCTCCTGATTTGACTGCCTTCTGGTTGCTGGTGCCCTTGTACTTAAAGGGATATACTGGTTTTGTCACATTCAGACCAGTCATCATGAACACATCAGCAAGAGTTATAGACATTGGGCCATGGCCGAAAATAAAAGCGTTGATAGCATCAGACCAAAAGTGAGAAGCTGCTATTAGGAGAGATTCATTCCTGGGAATTTCGGCTAAAGATAATTCTAAGCAGTGATGGATATCTTGGGATTCCCACAGACTGCTGTTCTTGGCTAGCATCCTGTGATACCAATTTCGCCATCCTGAAATTGAAGGGAGCGGCCAGGTCTTGAAGGTGCTCGGCCATCTGCTCGGTGGAGCAATTCCGGATTTGAATGGGATCCTCAAAGTTTCCTTCTTGATAAACTCCATCGGATTAGGGTCTCCCATTGGACCAAGGAAGTAAGAATCGGGACTCGCAGCGTAAGGAATCAAAATCTGATCCTTGTACTCCTTCAGAAAAGAACAGGGAGGAACTGAATCAGGAAGAGCCAAGAATCGGTTTGGGAATTGCCGAATGAGTAGGGTTACCTCTAGAATTTCCTCCTGGGTCACCATTGAAGGAGCAGAGTGAGTTGAGACAGTGCATATTTCTCAAGTGGTGGCAGCGACTGTGAGCAATGTTGACCTAGGTGAAGAGGACTTGTGGTCAATTTCAGAATAAAATCACTTTTATCCTGCAATTGAGGGGGCATGTGTTAACACTGGATTTTGGTCAACATTGAGAAGATGACAGTGGACCCGGCGCACGGCGCAGAAGAGTATTCAAAGCAAACGATTGAGCGGTCGGCTAATTCTCGGTGCTTCAGCAAATGCCCATGCGGTCGGCTATCCAAGAAGGCGGTGATTCCATTCGGGAAAAAGAAGATGGCATGAAAGGATGACTCAGAGGAGGAAAGACGTGATAATAGAGGACTCCGAAGAGAATTAGAGCTAAGAGTTATAGTTTCCAAATTTTGTTTAATATTTCACAGTCTTTTAGGACTCATGTTCAGCCCAGGGTATAAATATAAACCCGGCCATTGTAAGAATATACACAATCAAATCAATACAACCGGCCCCGTGCCAAGTTTCGAGTCCCTTTTCGTCGTGTCGTCGAGTTCTTCGAGAGGAGTCATCGATCCGTTGACCTCCGTAAGTACGGGCAACCTTGCTATCATGTCTAGTATCATGCGGTGGATTTAGATCATGGTGCAAGTAGTCTTGTTTGTCTCGACTGGATGGCCGTGCGGCAGGTGTCTGCTTGACGATCAGGAAGTCTTCGCTTATGCTTTGTTTATCTCGACTAGATGGCCGTGCGGCAGGCGTCCGCTTGATAGCTTAGCAGAGCAAGATAGTTATTGGCTCTATTAGATTCGGTAAGATCTAGTAGATTCATCAAGTTATCACGTGTTGCACTATTTTTAATGTTTTATATATTTGCAACACTCTTTTGCCCAATCTAGATTGATACGCTTCGGCTTTTGGTCATACGCTTGTATAGCCGAATTAGATCAATCTAGGTTGCTACATGTTGTGGGTTCATGCACGTTAAAGTGTATTTAACCCTAAAAGAACTAGGTGTCGTGCGGCAGATGCAGGTTTTGTTAGGTTTAGATCACGTTAGCTTGTCTGTTCCTTCTTCATGGACCCCAATTCGGCAATCTTGCCGAATATGGTTGTGCTTACACGAGTAGTGAGTATTTATAGATCTATTCGAGTATATGCATGCTTTTAGCTTCTTATTATTAGATTGTATCATGCGGTGGATTAATCTAGTCGTAAGAAGTGGTGTAGACTCATAGCAAGCGGTATCATGTGGTGGATACTTGCTTGGGTTTATGCTTGACGGGTTTATGAAGGCTAGACGTGCGGCAGACTAGTTGAATTAGCCTATGCATGCGTTATTTGAATAGAGTTATATTTATGAGTTACCTGTTTAATATTTATCATGCCTTGATGCTGTCATTGGTCTAGAATTCATGTTTCTATATGATATATGATGATCGATCTAGGCTTGTTCAAACATGTCTTCTCAGACATATGCATTCGGCAATCAACGTTTTATGCTTCTTATTTCATATTTGCCGAATGATCTATGAACATGCTTTGGCAGACAGCTTCTATAGCTGTATGTCATCGTAAGTGGCTTCAGGGCTGTAAATATGGAACTGTCTGGACTCACCCGGCATGGTCTACTTTTATTCTCACAGTTTTATCCCTTGTCGGCTTTTCGAGTCAAACCGAATGGCACGTCTTCGGATTCCAAACCGTCCGGGCACCCGATTGAAGCCACGCTTTCCGGCTTGCTGTATGTGAGGCACAGAGAGCCACATTTTGCGCCAACAACTGGCAATAGAGAATTTGCAGCAGCAGCACGCATTCCTAGTGCACCAAAAAGTTACTCCTCTTAGTCCATCATGACATCTCTCCATTTTTTTCCAAGTTTTATCATGTTCTAGAAAAGAGAGTGATGGGATAGTCAAAAAAAAAAATGCCAAGGGGTATATATGGACAAGGGTTCATAAAACAATAAGAGAATCAAAGATCTCCATTCAAAAAAAAAGTAAGGGAAGGTTGTATTTCAATTATAGCCCACACTCTCCCAAAATTTCTATCTATCTATAAGAAAGAGAGTCTTGATCCGAGGAGTAACCCAAAAATCTGTAGAAATAGGATCCATCATCCACTCCACACACTTTGCATATCTCAATCACGGTGTAAGGCCTGTGTCTTCATAAGGTTCGGTTTTTGACTTTGGCAATATATGTGATGCAAGTAAGCCCACTTTTCATACCTACCCAGAAGTCCACTCAAAAGCTTTAGTATTAGGTTATGAAAAAAGGAAAAACTCCAGAACATGTCCTTGGTAAGGAATTCATACACTTGAGTGATTGAAAGCATCATTTGAGGAGCAACAAGCTAGTTTTTCTTTGTAAAAATCTTTTATAACCCCAAGTCCCTACAACAAGGAAGAGTGAGTTGACTTGAAATCCAGATTGTTCCTTCTGTCAATCGCTATAAGATGATTTGGTAGACACCATGAATATTCACAGGTTCAGGTAAAGCTTGGAATATCCTAGATGCAAGTTAGCATCTTGGGAAATAAATCCATCTTAGCCTTCATTGCTTTACTCGAGGACGAGCAAAGAGCTAAGTATGGGGGAGCTTGTTCGCGGTTCTTAACTCTTTTTCTAACCCCACCAACATTAGTTTATAATTCACCAAAACACTAGAAAATAGGAGTTTATCTAACAAATTCCATAGTTTTGGTGTATGGGCTTGTTTTGCGGGACATCTCCGGAATATATGAAGAATGTGCCAAGAAATGAAGAATTATTTGTAAAGGAGATTATTTTAATTTTAGCTCACTTCAAAACAAGTCCACAAAGGAAAAAAGGCCAAACCGACGTCGATCTGTGAAATTCCCCAACATGGGCCCACCTATCAAGGTCGGTCAGGGGGAGGCTCCACCCAGGTGTGCACGCGCCTGGGGCGCGCTCGCCCCTGCCAGGTGGCCAGGCGGCCCCACCTTCCTGGAGGCGGTTTCTCCAATCAAGCGGATAGGTGGTGTAGGGGTGAATTTGTAATTTGAGCCCCCAAAATCGACCTTCTCCCCCCCCATTTAAGCATAGGCTCTCTCTCTCTCTCATATAACAATAAGTATTTTTTTCTTCAAGTTCATTTGTTCAACCTCCCACATTTCCACAAGAATACACTAGAGAGAGAGTAGAGCCACTACACCTAGCTCTTAGCTAGACTAGAAGCAGGGAATGAGAGAGGTCAAGAGAGGAGCAACTCTTCTCGAGTGTTCCCGGAAGCCTAGCTTCCATCGGGGCGGAGTGCCGGTCTTGTCGGCCTCCTCCTCGCTTGTACCTCTACAACATCTTACTATTTGAAGTAAGTGTTCATGTCTATCTCCTGGTTTTTACCTTTCAGCAAGTTACCTCTGTTGTTAAGTTCTTGCAGGTTCGTCGATCGTCCTTGTAGTGAAAAGTTCTAGTAGAGGACTTCTGATAAAGACTGATGTTCCTGTCCGACACTAGAACTATAATGAATAGTGTAGATGTGGTGTCTAAGCTAGGAGTTCCTTTTGTTTGCTTCGCACTCCACGGTTGAGCGGTAGGCGGCAGGTGGTGACAGCCCTGTCCGTCCTCCGTAATCCCCCACGTCTGGGTGCGGCGTAGAGCCAAAGGCCGACATCACCTGGCAGACCAGGTGCGATCCGGTGGCCGAAGTAAGGAATTAGCAACATAGCTAACCTCTCCAAGGATAAAACCATTAGAAAAGCCTTATTACCCCAGTATCACTCCCCTATCTCTGGGCAACATCGTTTAGAGAAAACCTACCCTTGCCATTCCTCGAGAGAAATACGATACCCTGCTTACCACCGGGCGAAGTGCTACAATGGTATTTCCATGCGCTTGCGGTTCCCATTTCCGCTTTCGCTAAAAAACAGCAACAATGCGCTCCATAAACTAACCATCAAATTGGACTAGGGGGCAAGAGGCCATAATGTTGTAGGAACAGATAGGGTGACGAGAGGGATGTGACGGACTACCCAAATGGAGGAAGGTGGCCTCTCACATCCAGCAGGAGAAGACACTGAAGAAGGCGATGTGGCAAGCTCCATGGACATGTCAGGGTCCAGGGGCAGGCCTCCACATACACAACACACCCGTCGCCCACGAAGTAGGGGGAGGCGTCCCCCAAGGACGGAGATAGATGAACTCATCAACAACATGGGTGTAGTGCACATCGAACAAGACGCGACACTGAACATAGCACAGCAAAAATGCCCAAATGGCGCAGGCAATACGAGATGAGGAAGTGCAAAGTTGGACCGGATGGTTCCAACATTATCCGCCACCACAGTGAGCAAGAGCCAAGCTTGGCGGAGATCCTCTCCCCCACTAAGGTAAGTATTCTATCTTATGTATTTTAGTTATTTATCTTATTGCATCTAAAAAATGAATATTTAAAATGCCAAAAAGATTTATTTATTTTCCCTCTAACTTTAAAAGACCAAAAATATTTGCTTATTTATTTCCCTTAGCACATATGCTTCATGAATGGTTATCTTTCTCTTGCTAATGATGAGAAGTTGCTTTGTCAATGTTTCTCCAGTACCTAGTATACAACTTAGTACTTCTCCAAGTATGGATCACTTAGCTTCCTTAAACCACAATGAACCTGAAAACTTTGTGGGTTGCAAATTTCTAGAACTGAGTCTAAGTCCTTGAGGGATATTAGATAGTGAGACAAGAGCTGCTATAATATTGTCTTAAGCATGATGATTACCGGAGAATTATTCTTAAAATGATCAAAATCTAAATTGTTCCTCAATGGTGATATATTCCTACCATAGCCACATATGTGTTGGCGGTCTTTATTTCATATCTAACCCCGCCAACTTAGGTTCATAGTTCACCAAAAACCACCTAGATAGGAGATTTATACTAATGAAATTCCATAGTTTTGGTGAACACTTGCTTTGCAGGTACATTCATGGAATATATATATTTTGGGCCAAAAACTAGAGAAAAGAGAATAAATATTTGAATTATAGAATGGGCCCAAAACCAAGACATGGAGAAAAGAAGAGAAAGGCCAAACCGACGTGCCAATGTGACGAAACACCGCATGGGCCAACTCCAGGCCCAGAACCAAGCCCGCCAGCCAAAGTCGGTGGCCGGGGGCGGTTCACCTGGCGCGGCCGCGCCCCTGGCGTGAGCGCGCCAGCCGGCCTGCCACCCGGCCCCACCTTCCTGGAGGCGGTGCATTCAATGCTCCAGAGGGCGGTGCGGGGGTGTTTTGGTCATTTGGACGCGCAGGAACCGACCATCTACACATATAAAAGCCCTTCTCTCTTTCATTTCACATATTCACTTTTCATTCTTCATTCTCATTCCTCCCTCTCCACTTCCACAAGTTTACACTAGAGGAAGAGTAGAGCCATTAGACCTAGCTTCTAGCTAGAATAGAAGTAGGGGAGTGAGAGAGGTCAAGAGCGGAAGTAACTCTTTTCGAGTACTCTCGGAGGCTAGTCTTCCACGGGGTGGAGGGCCGGATTTGTTGGCTCCCTCCTCACTTGTACCTCGGCGACTTCTTACGCTTGAAGTAAGAGGTTCATGTTTATCTATTTGTATGTTCCTTCTTGCAAAGTTATCTTTGTCGTTATTCGCTTGCGGTTTCGTCGACCGTCCTTGTGGCGGTAGTTCTAGTAGAGGACTCCTGATAGAGACGGATGTTCCTGGCCAACGCTAGAACTGTAATGTTAGCGTAGACGTGGTGTCTAAGCTGATAGTTACCTTCGTTTGCCTCGTACTCCACGGTTGAGGGGTAGGCGGCAGGTGGTGACAGCCCTGTTCGTCCCTTGTAATCCCCCACGTCCGGGTACGGCGTAGAGCTATAGGCCAGCATCACTTGGCAGACCAGGTGCGATCCGGTGCCCGATGCAGGTGAATAGCGGTTGAGTTATCTTTCTCCAAGGATTCGTCCTATAGAAAACCTCACTTTCCCAGTTATCTACTCTCTCCTCTGGGCAACCTAGCTAAGACCTAAACCTGACCATACCGTTCTTCATGATGTTTACGATACCCTGTTCATCACCGGGTGAAGTGCTACAACGGTCTTTCCGTGCGCTTGCGGAATTTACTGCTTTTGCTAAGAAATACCAACAAGCATTTCTGGCGCCGTTGCCGGGGAACGGTTGTCAAGTTTATCTCCGAACCTAGTTGCCCGTGTATCTTGTTCTACCTTTGCTTCTATTTTTATTTTCGTCTTACAAATGGAGCTACCAACCATTGCCAAACTGTCAGCTCCTAAGGGCGAGCTCGTTGAACCGCCACAATCCTCGAAGCCAATCACAGCTTCTAGTTACGAGCTCCGTCCTGGCTTCATAGCCATGGTTCGGGACCAAGCCTTTTTAGGTTTGGATTATGAAAATCCATATCATCACCTAAGGGAGTTTGAGCAACTCTGTGCATGCCTAACCATTTGTGGCATGTCACAAGAAACGTTGCGTTGGAAGTTGTTTCCCTTCTCTCTCAATGAGAGGGTGAGACAGTGGTACGACCAAAATGTAGGGAAAGTAAATGGAGATTGGGAAGAACTTCGTGACAGTTTTTGCGTCGCATTCTTCCCTATATCTCGAATCGCTTCCCTGCGACAAGAGATTCTCAACTTTTGACAACTAGAAAATGAAACCATAGGTGCAGCGTGGGACCGATTTCTGACCCTGACCAGGTCAGGTCCTGACTTGTCTATCCCAAACCACGTGCTACTGCAGCATTTTTGGTTAGGGCTTGGCAGAGAATCTGCCCTATTGCTCGATGCGTCTGCCGGTGGATCCTTTACACATAAGACCACAACGGAAGGAGAAGCTCTCCTAAATCATATTTTAGAGAACACTCCCCCGCTAGAACCTATCCGGTTTGAGCCTAAGCCAGTTAAAGAGGAAGTCTCTTCGGCAATAGCCGAACCTGTGATAGAGACTACCTCTCCCGAACCAGAAGCCGCAGAGGAAGTTTCCAGTCAAATGGAACTTCCTGTATTCGAGGACGAGTTTTTCGAAGATTTCGGAAATACCTCAAAATATGAATGTCATAGGAGACCACCAATCCCTGTCACTCCTAGCGATCCTCTTGATGATTTATTTCTCAGAGAATCCGTTAAGGAGTTGACCACTTTAATGAGCTCGAATGGGTAGGAGAAGGGGAGCTCTCGCCCTGAAGAATTTCGGATTCGTGTTCCTTCTTCAACCCTTCGTGCAAAATCCAAGGAGATTGGGTGGATGTTCTATACAATCCCACTGTTGGAACAAACATTATGTCAAAATCCTACGCATTTATGTGCCCAGGAGAAAAACCGCGTACTCCGATAGTCAAATCCTTTAGGGTAGCACCTCAGTCTGCTTTTAACGGACTTGGGATTCTGCACAACATAACTCTCCACCATCAAGAAGTTGAAATGGCCCTGGACTTTCACGTCTTTGACATCCAGGATTTCGACATTCTAATCGGTCATCCCCTAGAAAAACTCGTTACAAGTCCACCAAAAACAGGGGATTTAGGTGTGAAACTAGGGAGAGAACGATTCTCTATTCAAGTCACGCGAGCTAAAAACTCAGTGGCTGAACTCCCCCTAGTAAACCCCTAGAGGCCATGTCGGTAATTCCTTTTGAAACCCCAGAGATGTCTTTGGAGAGCGATGCTCCTCACTTTGTAGAAGAGGAAGACAAACTGGGAGAAACCATAGAATTACCCAAGGAGGAGAAACCGACACGACCTCCAGTTGAGCTTAAACCCTTACCTGCGGGACTACGCTATGCTTTCTTGGATGGCGATTCGCAAACTCCTGTCATCATAAGCGACAAGCTTAGCAACAAGGAGACTGCCGAACTCATCGCTGTGCTAGAAAAGCATAGGACGGTCTTCGGGTATTCCCTAGATGATCTCAAGGGTATAAGCCCAACCTTATGCACTCATCGCATTCCCATTGACCCCTCGAGTACGCCAACTCGAGAACCTCAGCGAAGGCTGAATAATGCGATGCGTGAAGTCGTGAAAAAGGAGGTTTTGAAACTTTTTCACGCCGAGATTATTTATCCCGTACCACATAGCGACTGGGTTAGTCCCGTCCAAGTGGTTCCCAAGAAAGGAGGTATGACGGTAATTAAGAATGATAAAAATGAGCTTATCCCGCAAAGAACCGTCATGGGGTGGAGAATGTGTATCGATTACCGAAAACTCAACACGGCAACTAAGAAAGATCACTTCCTGCTTCCCTTCATTGATGAAATGCTGGAGCGGTTAGCGAAACACTCTTTCTTCTGTTTCCTAGATGGGTACTCGGGTTATCATCAAATACCCATCCACCCCGATGATCAAAGCAAGACGACTTTCACTTGTCCTTATGGAACATATGCCTATAGAAGGATGTCGTTTGGGTTGTGTAACGCACCCGCATCCTTCCAACGGTGCATGATGTCTATCTTCTCGGACATGATTGAGGAAATAATGGAAGTTTTCATGGACGATTTCTCAGTCTATGGAAAAACTTTCAATCATTGTCTTGAAAATTTAGACAAAGTCTTGCAAAGGTGCCAGGAGAAAGATTTGGTACTTAATTGGGAAAAGTGCCATTTCATGGTCCGCGAGGGCATTGTCCTAGGCCACCTAGTATCAGAATGAGGGATAGAGGTAGACAAGGCTAAGATAGAAGTTATCGAGCAACTACCTCCCCCTGTGAACGTAAAGGGAATCCATAGCTTTCTAGGCCATGCAGGGTTCTATAGGACATTTATCATAGACTTTTCTCAAATCTCTAGACCCCTCACGAGCCTACTAGCTAAGGACGTACCTTTCGAATTCACAGATGAGTGCCTACAAGCATTCAATACTCTTAAGAATGCACTCATCTCAGCTCCGATCATCCAACCTCCCGATTGGACCCCGCCATTCGAGATCATGTGTGATGCTAGTGACTATCTTTGTTGGTGCGGTCCTTGGCCAAACCAAAGATAAGAAGCATCATGCAATCGCTTACGCTAGCAAAACACTAACAGGAGCTCAGCTCAATTACGCTACCACAGAGAAAAAGCTCCTGGCAGTCGTTTATGCTATCGATAAGTTCGGGTCTTACTTAGTAGGAGCAAAAGTCGTTGTCTACACAGACCACGCAGCTTTGAAATATTTGCTCACTAAGAAAGACACAAAACCCCGTTTGATTCGCTGGATTCTTCTACTCCAGGAGTTTGATCTTGAAATAAAAGATAAAAAGGGAGTAGAAAATACCGTTGCGGATCATTTGTCGCGTATGCAGGTTACTAACATGCAGGAACTTCCTATAAATGACTTCCTACGCGACGACATGCTACTAAAGGTGACGGACACCAACCCTTGGTACGCGAATATAGTCAACTATATGGTTGCCGGATATGTACCGCCCGGAGAAAATAGGAGAAAACCGCAAGTCGAAAGCCGAGACGGTATGTTCGGATGGTCTCAGGTGTGAGGAGATGCGTACCAGCAAATGCTAAGGCCTACAAATCATTGAGAAGTGCCACTCCACACCATACGGAGGCCATTATGGAGCATTCCGCACACAAGCAAAAATAAACGGCAATGCGGATTCTTCGCCGTCACCTTTGGGAACCCAAATCAGATCGGGTATGTTGGATACGTTGAGGAGGACACTACAAATCATTGAGAAGTTCGGAGGCCATTATGGAGCATTCCGTGCAATGCGGATTCTTCGGCCAACGATGTACGAGGACACCAAAGAGTTCATTCGGAGGTGTCGGAAGTGTCGATTCCAAGGAGGCATCACGGCTCGCAATGCAATGCCACTACACTACAACCTTGATTGAGATATTTGATGTGTAGGGCATTGACTACATGGGACCGTTCCGAAGTCCCAAGATTGCGAGTACATCTTAGTGGCCGTTGACTACGTATCCAAGTGGGTAGAAGCTATGCCCTGGAGACCAAAGGCAGAAAGCAGCATTTAAAAGTATTTGAAAACGATGCCAAGCACGCACGAAAGATGTTCCATGAAGTAATCTTCCTCGCTTTGGAACACCACGCATGGTGATAAGCGATGGGGATCTCACTTCATTGACAAAACATTCAGAACATTCTTGAAGGAGCTTGGAGCCAAGCATAACATAGCTACCCCTACCATCCTCAAACCAAGTGGTCAAGCGAGAGACCTCAAACAAACAAATCAAGAACATCCGCGTAAAACGGTCAACGATATGGGGAAAGGCTGGAAAAGTAAGCTCCCTGATGCACTCTGGGCATACAGGACCGCTTACAAAACCCCTATCGGCATGGCACCATTCCAGCTCGTGTACGGGAAAAGTTGCCACTTACCCGTAGAGCTCGAGCATCGAGCTTATTGGGCTATCAAGAGCTGGAATATGGATCTCAAATTAGCCGCGTAAATCGACAAGAACAGATTTCTGAACCGGAAGAATGGCGAGAGAAGGCTTATCATAGTGCCAAGCTCTACAAAGAGCGAACAAAGAGATGGCACGATCACCGAATCAAGCTCAAAACCTTCAAGCAAGGTGACAAGGTTTTGCTCTTCAACTCGAAGGTGAAATTATTCGGTGAAGGGAAGTTGCGGAGTAAATGGAAAGGACCGTACACCGTCAGCCGACACGTCAATTCATGGGGCAATCACAATTCAAGATGATGACGGTAACATCTTCAAGGTTAACGGTCAGCGTCTCAAACCTTTCCTTGAGTCTTCCCGTGATCTAAATATCAATGAAGAGCTAGATCGAATAGATTTAATTATGCCTTGATTTTGAGTGCTGTCACCTTTTAGGCTAGTTATTCTATTCTTATCAAAAATATTTTCAAATAATATTTTATTTTATCATAGAAATATTCCAGCATTTATTCCTAGACTTTCGATCTTTTTATAAGTGCTGGATATTTCAAATAAATGTTTTTACAAAATATTTTCTGAAAATCCCTTTGCTCCATTCAAAAATACGAAGTGAAACGTGAGCCTCGATCGCGCAACCGGTCAAAACACCACATTTTGGCAAACTTTAGACCGTTAGAGGCCACCGAACGAAACCCGGATCGAGCCGTGCCGCGCCTCTGGCGCGCGCGTGGAGTGAGCCGTTGCTCCCCAAATTTCGTCTCCTGATCCTCAGCCCTTCTCTGATGCTCACCATATGGAGTTTGATCCTATTGCATTCGCGAGAGACAGAGATGTCACCTTCACCTATAAATTGAGCCATCTCCTCCTCTCCTCTCTTCACAAAGCTCGAAGCCATTTATCTCTTTCTCTCTTGTTCATACTCCTACACCAGAAAGTTCTTTCTTCCACCAAGAAGCCATGGCCCTTGTTCCTTTCGACAAAGAGAAAGCTCTCTCTTTTGCCAAAATCTACTTAGAGAAGAGAGAGAGGGTTGAACATATGGCGGCACCGCTCACCATCGAAGCTCCGCCTATGACGCCAATGGCAAGGACAGAAGAGGCCGCCTCAACGGACAGCCGCCCAAGCAAGCGCCCTAGGCCTTCGCCTCCCGAAACCTCTTCTTTCAAAGCCCCCGAATTTTCCTATACCGTTCAAGGAGTTGATCGATCGGATGGAAGGCGTGGAAAGGGACTTGTGGGGAAAGAAGGAGGCGTATACACTCCTCGTCTCCTTCGCAACCCTCCAATTCAAGGGCAGCCCGCTGGTTTCTTTGGTGAGGCTTTGCCTCTACCTAAAGGGCCAACTAAGGAGGGGCTGCATAAAAAGATCAAAGAGCTTTCTAGTTACATTCGCTATCTTCGGGGTAGGCTTGCTGAAAGAAGCTCGGCTGAAATCATGCTAGAACAAGAAATTGACTCCCTTCACATAGAGATGTATGAGGAGTTAGAAGGAGTCGCCACTAAAATAGGAGTTGCTGACGTCCTCGAGCTTCCTTTCTAGAGCCTTTCGCTCCACCAAATAATTAGGCGCGCGCGTCGTTTTAAAATTTCAGCATTGTTGCATTTCCCTTTCCAATTTACTTTGTAATCGTGCGCCTATGCATAATTTTCAGTTTATAATTGAATAAATATATTTGTGTTCTCTCTTGTATACACTTGTTTTGTCCTATGTGTTGCACAAAAATCCAAGAGACAGGTACAAAAACAAGTGTGGGGGAGGCCATCCCAACCTCTCAAAAGAAATGCACAAAAATTCACGCCTTAAAAATCATCGGTTTGTGCATCTTCTCACTCCCTCCAAATGCTTTTATTTGTCTAGAAATAAGTTGGTTTTATAACTAAAAATTGGCTGCTCTACCTCTGTGTTCACTGATCGATTACGACTCGCATACTTTTTATTCCTTGCCAATATTCTATCTATCTGTGAGCAACTACTTTGTTTTTAGGGACCCCATGAATATCTAAGTTATTGTGGGATGAGAGGTAGTAGGATGATATGATACTTGTTTATCTCTTGCAGTAGACTTGGGTTTTTCTTTGCAAAAATATCAAAACTTATAGCATGTTCCTCAAGTGATGATTAAATTACTACCAGAGCCAAATATTAGTGCTACATTTATAAACCTTGCCACATAGCTGCTTATCCTTGCACTAAGTTGTGTCCAGTTTTATCGGATCATTGCGAGAGAAGTTTCATATCCCCAAGATCGAATATCACACACACACACCAAATAAAATCGCCGACTTTTACCCTAAAAGTCGCACACAACATCCTCTCATCCATCCACCAAAAATCGCTGACTCTTACACTGAGAGTTACGCAATCATCTTCACCACAAATAAAAACTCCAACCACTACACTCATGATTTTCTCTCTCAATATCATGCACCTACAAAAATTTGGGCTTCATTAGAATCAGTATTCTTATCCGAGAGAAAAGAAAAGAAAAGAAAGAAAAGATCTCCTCTATATAAGACATTCAAAAAAAAGAGAAAAAAAACGAAGAAGGATAAAAAGAAAGAAATATCTTTTTATAGGGAAGCCCATATTTTTCCTTCAAATAAAAAAGAGAGAGAACATGACAAAAGGAGTTCCACCCACATTTATATTCCACACACACACTTGCACAATTCGATCTAGGGCTATGTCCTTCCCTCCATTGATCCATGTTTTTGACACAACAACATACACAAGGTAAGCAAGCATCTCATCCATACCTATGAACTCCAGATATCAGCCATTAGAGGTAGGATGAGCAGCAAGGCAAAACGACCTTTGGTGAGGATCAAACACTTACAAATCCAAAAAGAGCGACTTGAGAGCATCACTTGAGGAACTCAATTGCTATCTTTTTCTTACAAAAAGTTTCAAAACCCCAAGTCTTGAAAGCAGGGAGACACGAGTTGACTTGAAATCCAGGCTGTTCCATCCCTCAATAAGCTCAAAGATTACTTGGTAGATACCATGAATGCTCATAGATAACCAGTGAGGCTTGGAATAATCTGTATGCAGGTTAATATCTCAGGAAGACAAACCACCTTAGTGACTTTTGCTTCACTCGAGGACGAGCAAAGCGCTAAGTGTGGGGGAGCTTGTTGGCGGTCCTTATTTCATATCTAACCCCGCCAACTTAGGTTCATAGTTCACCAAAAACCACCTAGATAGGAGATTTATACTAATGAAATTCCATAGTTTTGGTGAACACTTGCTTTGCAGTACATTCTTGGAATATATATATTTTGGGTCAAAAACTAGAGAAAAGAAAATAAATATTTGAATTATAAAATGGGCCCAAAAGCAAGACAAGGAGAAAAGAAGAGAAAGGCCAAACCGACGTGCCAACGTGACGAAACACCGCATGGGCCAACTCCAGGCCCAGAACCAAGCCCGCCCGGCCAAAGTCGGTGGCCGGGGGCGGTTCACACTGGCGCGCCGCGCCTCGCGCGCGAGCGCCCCGGCCCGGCCGCCCCGGCCCCACCTTCCCGGAGGCGGTGCATTCAATGCTCCGAGGGCGGTGCGGGGTGTTTTGGTCATTTGGACGCGGGGAACCGACCATCTACACATATAAAAGCCCTTCTCTCTTTCATTTCACATATTCACTTTTCATTCTTCATTCTCATTCCTCCTCTCCACTTCCACAAGTTTACACTAGAGGAAGAGTAGAGCCATTAGACCTAGCTTCTAGCTAGAATAGAAGTAGGGGAGTGAGAGAGGTCAAGAGCGGAGTAACTCTTTTCGAGTACTCCCGGAGGCTAGTCTTCCACGGGGTGGAGTGCCGGATTTGTCGGCTCCCTCCTCACTTGTACCTCGGCGACTTCTTACGCTTGAAGTAAGAGGTTCGTGTTTATCTATTTGTATGTTCCTTCTTGCAAAGTTATCTTTGTCGTTATTCGCTTGCGGGTTCGTCGACCGTCCTTGTGGCGGTAGTTCTAGTAGAGGACTCCTGATAGAGACGGATGTTCCTAGCCAACGCTAGAACTGTAACATTAGCGTAGACGTGGTGTCTAAGCTGATAGTTACCTTCGTTTGCCTCGTACTCCATGGTTGAGGGGTAGGCGGCAGGTGGTGACAGCCCTGTCCGTCCCTTGTAATCCCCCACATCCGGGTACGGCGTAGAGCTACAGGCCGGCATCACTTGGCAGACCAGGTGCGATCCGGTGCCCGAAGCAGGTGAATAGCGGTTGAGTTATCTTTCTCCAAGGATTCGTCCTATAGAAAACCTCACTTTCCCAGTTATCTACTCTCACCTCTAGGCAACCTAGCTAAGACCTAAACCTGACCATACCGTTCTTCGTAAAGTTTACGATACCCTGTTCATCACTGGGTGAAGTGCTACAACGGTCTTTCCGTGCGCTTGCGGAATTTACTGCTTTCGCTAAGAAATACCAACAATATGCTTTCAATGTTGCAAACCTTCCAGATAGGCTATTTGCTTTGTGTTGAGTGTTGTCAAGGCTTGTTGACCCTTGTTTAGAGACTTATCATGCTCCTAAGATCAAGATTACACACACACCACATATATATATGCTGCTTCTACACTGTAAGTTCGCAAAAACATGCCTACCATTTCCACCAAATAGGTTGCTCCATGCTCTGAGTGTTAGAATATCTCTCAACATATTGTTTAGTAAATAAGACACAAGAAAAAGGCTAGGCAAAATAAATATCATACATAGACGGACACATGAAAGTCCATGAAAAAAAATGCTATCCATGTCTCAATATCAAAGTAGAAAGAGAGATATTAGGAAATAAAGGAGCAACCTAGTCCACCATATATATCACACACTTGCACACCCTGATGTGGGAGTATGACACTTCTCTTCAAGGATCCGAGTTTTGGCTTCGCAATAAATGAAAAGTAAGTATTCCATCTCCTTTCATCCCTACCTTGAGCTCCACACAAGCCTTTTTAGAAGTAGGATGAGATAGAGAAGGCAACTTTTATCATATGCATTGGTGAGGAATCATACACCATTTGCGCGACATGAGAGAACCATATTAGGAACATTTTAGCTTTGGAAAATCGCTAAAAAACATGAATCGATTTACTATTTTCTATCGTTTAAATGAATTGATTTACTAGTTTCAGAAATTTAAGAACCGATTTACTATTTTGTATCATTTAAATGATTTTTATACGCTTTGGGAAATCGCTACAACTTAACTACGCATTCTGTGTAACAATGTCAGAAAACGGCAGAAAACTATAAAAGCATATATGTAAGAAGACATGTTCTATTTGAGATTACATACTAAAAATCGATGGAAAATGAGGTACTTTGCTAAACATTACTAACTATTATTTTGTTGACTCCAACAAAAAAATCAATAATACCATAAGGTGGTCTAAAAATTTAGGAATTGGTATGGGGTCATAACATGGGTGTATAAGCTTATCACAAAAATTTAAATCATTTTGACAAAGTGAAACTATATGTTGTTTAGAAATGGATCTCTCACATATGTGAGAGATTTACTCATTTGTGAATAATGTATATATAGTCCTACTTTGTTAATATGGTTTGAAAATTTTATGGCAATATAATATAACCATATTATGATCTCATGCCAAATTTTAGATTTTTCGGACACCATAAAGGTATTATTATTTTTTTCGGTCAAAGTAACCAAAATACTTATAAGCATTTCCTTGGCTGCCAACCTCCAAGAAAATTCAATAACCCCCAAGGAAATGGATATTTGACTGTTCAAAAATACACTCAAGAAAATAAGTCATTTCCTTGGCGGTGGTCCTAAACCGCCAAGCAAACACCCATATACCTTGGCAATTTAAGTTGATCGCCAAGTAATATATGTTTCCTTGGGAGTTGAGTACCCCAGCCAAGGAAACTGTCCTTTCCTTGGTGGTTTTATTTTGGCACTCAAGAAAATTGTTGGCCGCTAAGGCAATTCCAGTTTCCTGTTGTGGACTGAGGAATATATGCGGGTCATCTGCTGCTGTTAGTTGAAGTATTAGCAGCTGAATAAGAGTGCACGAAGGATGGAAAGTGAAGTCTCATGCACCAAGGGCTCCGAGACTCATGATTAGCGGGGCATGTCAGCGTCAAGGAAGTTCCTCACATGCTCTATGGAATAAGAAAACAGTCTTGTCAACTCTCTAATGTGCAAGCCGCTATCAACATATCCTTGTGTTTGACTGTAAACTGAAGTTACAATCATGTATTTTTCTTTTTTTTTTTTTTGAAACGGAACCGGCAGGAGAGCTGCCTATTGTATTAATAAGGAGGCCTAGACAGGCAAAGTACAACCAAATACATCTATGTACAACGGAGCCGAGCTCCAGAAACCTCGTCACAAGGGGTGGTTACATCAAACACACATAAAAAATTTAGAGACTTGTTTTGCTCCAGCCATTATCCAAATCCAAGCCTCATCCTTGATTTTTTGGAGGAGCTGCATTGTTGTGGATTCCTTGTGATTGAAAATTCTGGCATTTCATTCATTCCACACCTCCCAACAGACAAGAATGATGATTGATCGTAGGCCTCTCCTTGCTCCCGATGGTATACAATCCATGTTGTTCCACCAAGTTCGCATTGAGTCCCCTAGCACCCAGGCGGTTGGCCTCAACTCTTCATTCCCCAGCCATAATGCAATTCCATCCCAGATACGCCTAGTATAATGACAGTCCTGGAATAGGTGGATGCAAGATTCTTGATTGCACCTGCACAGGGTGCACACTCCATTATTCGGCCATCTCCGCGCTTGTAACCTGTCCGCCGTCCAGATTCTATTTTGGATTGCTAGCCATGCAAAGAATTTGCATTTTGGTGGCGCCCACACTTTCCAAATGAGTTGCTTGAAATTTGTCTTCAGCGATCCAATGAATTGCGCATAGTATGCTGACCCTGTTGTGAATTTTCCATCCGGCTTAAATTTCCATTCAATGATGTCCTCCCTGTCTGAATCTAGTCGAATGTTGCTGGGAGCTTTTCAAAGCATAGGAGAATGTGAAGATACCTGTCTACTATGTCGTAGCGTACACATCAGTGAGCATGGGCGATCAAGAGGGTACTTTCTTCTGAAATCCAAAAGTTTGTGTAAATATTGTATATGTTAGGTCATGTTTGTTGTTTATTTTTCTCCCAGATCTGTTATATTGTAAGCAGGAAGCATATTCTCAGGCTGCTAAGGAGCTGCATGGTAGCGTGAACCTAGACTTTCAAAACGATCTGCATTCACTAACATGGCATACTCATATCGATTCCAGATGCATGATGGTTGACTTTCAATGGATCTTAGCCGCCACTGCATGCTTACAGTGCGTGTGTGTGGTGCACGTGGGCTGCGGACTGCACTTATTGTTAGCCTGCCTATATATAGACAATTAACCACAACAGGGTAGAATCAGATCCAATGGCCAGTCTACTACAATTTGCCATCTGCCTCTCGGCCCTCCTATTACCTGCTTCCGCCTCCTCTACTCTATCAGTCCAGAGCGGGGCAACTGTTAATGGAAGCCACGCGACCTTGATGCGCTGCTGGCTTTCAAAGGCGGGCTCGCTGATCCCACCGGCGTCCTTGCCAGGAGCTGGACGACCAACGTGTCCTTCTGTCGGTGGGTTGGAGTCTTGTGCAGCCGCCGCCATCGGCAGTGTGTCACGGCCCTGACGTTGCTAGATGTTCCGCTCCAAGGCGAGCTCAGCCCACACCTCGGTAATCTTTCATTCCTCTCTGTGCTCAACCTCACAAACACCAGCCTCACTGGCTCCATCCCTCCCGAAATTGGCATGTTACATCGGCTTAAGGTTCTATACCTTTTGTATAATGGTCTCAAAGGCCCTATTAAGTGCCATAGGAAACCTAACAAGGCTTGAGGATCTTTTCCTCAGTCACAATAGCCTGTCTGGGAACATCCCACAAGGATTACTGCAGAATATGCACATCCTTGAGAGGTTTTCTCTTGGCAAGAATGAGCTAATTGGCCACATGACCACCAAGCCTATTCAATAATACGCAATCCCTAAAGAAGATCAACTTGTTTAACAACAGCTTATCAGGTCCTGTACCACACAACCTAGGTTCCTTGCCCAATTTGGAACTCTTGTTCCTGTCGTACAATAACCTATCCGGTATAGTACCCCCAACAATCAACATGTCAAGGATGCAGATTCTTGATCTCGGACAGAACAACTTTGCAGGTCCCATTCCAAACAATCAAAGTTTCAGCCTTCCTCTACTAGAACAGATTTGTCTTGCAGACAACAACTTTGTGGGGCCCATTCCATCAGGACTTGCAGTATGCAAAAACTTAGAAGCTCTCGATTTGGGAACAAATCATTTTGTGGACGTCGTTCCAACATGGTTGGCTCAACTAACACATTTGTATGGTCTTTCCTTGGCACTAAATAACATTGTTGGCTCTATCCCGGCTGTTCTTAGCAATCTCACCCAGATTACTGCACTAGATATGCAACACAATCAGTTAAAAGGTCCGATTCCTTCTTTTGTTGGAAATTTTTCGAAATTAGCTCTACTGTTTCTATCACATAACAATTTCTCTGGCTCAGTACCAGTAACTCTTGGCAACATCCCAGCTCCAAACCGGCTTCATCTTGAATTCAATAATTTAGATGGCGATCTCAACTTCTTGTCTTCCCTTTTCTAATTGTAGGAAACTTCAATCCCTTAACCTGGCCTATAACTCTTTCATAGGAGGGCTCCCAGATCATATGGGGAACCTGTCAGCAGATTTACTTCAATTTGATGTAGGTCATAACAAGTTAATAGGTAGGCTTCCACAATCACTGTCAAACCTAAGCCATCTTGAGCTATTGAGTCTTCATGAAAACCAATTCACAGGGAATATCCCAAAATCTATCACGGTAATGCAAGAGCTCGTCTTACTCTATGGCTACAACGGTTTAATCTTGACAGAAACAAGTTCTATGGCTCTATACCCAATAGCATTGGCAACCTTAGTGTGCTAGAAGAAATAAGCTTATCTAGTAACCACATAAACTCAACTTTACCAGCAAGCTTCTTCCACCTAGATAAACTTATTTATTTGGATCTTTCTAATAATTTCATTGTTGGCCCACTTCGAAGTGATGTTGGTTGGCTAAAACAAATCAATTTCATTGACCTCGCTTGCAACTATTTCCATGGATCCATCCCAGAATCTTTTGGAAAAATCATAATTCTTAGCTTCTTAAATCTATCACATAACTCATTCGATGGCAAAATCCCAGATTCATTTCAGAAGCTTACTAACATAGAATATTTGGATCTCTGCTTCAATAATATCTCTGGTACCATTCCTATGTTCCTTGCCAATTTGACTGCCTTGACATCCTTGAACATCTCCTTCAATAAGCTAGAAGGGAACATACCACAGGGGGGTGTTTTTTCAAACATCACATTGATATCATTAATTGGAAATTCTGGGCTATGTGGATCTCCCCTGTTAGAATGATCTCTACCACATATGGCCCAATGGCCACATGTGGCTTTGACCAATTCCGACCACGCATAGCCCAACGGCATGCGTGACTTGGTCTCGCACCCTGATCGGGGGCGCCCAACCCTGCATGGTTGGTGGGCCCCCGTCGCCCAGCGCAATACAAAAGGAGAGGTGGGGGCCGGGGCACTTGGTACGAGGTTCACCTGAGCTGCCAGTCCCCCCACCGACATTCCTAATACCCTAGTCCGATCTGAGAGGGGCGCTGCCAGCGACGGGAAGATCTCACCGACGCCATCACCGCACCGCTTCGACATCCACGCCGCCGCCTTCCTCGACGTCCGCGCCGCCGCCAAGATGACGGGCTCCAACTCCTCCGCTGCTGCACCGACTGCGCCACCCACTGAGAGCAGTGGGCTCGGTATGCATCTCACTCATCCCTCTCTCCCTCTGTCTCTGTCTCTCTCTCTATCTCGAATCCAGTAGATCATGAACTAGGAACTTGATTATTCTTTACACCCATGTTGAATCTACCCGACTAGACCCACTGCTAGACGATCCTATGTGTAATTGTATCTATCACTCCCCATCTTGGATTTCGTCCATGTCTTGATGACTCTCACTCAAATAAAAGAGGCCTTCTAAAGATCCTTCTTCCAGTGGTCACTGCTGCACTTGTCTCCATTGTTCTTTGTGCCTATCTCATGATTAGAAGGAAAGCTAAGAACAAGAATGATCAAGGCAATGTTGGAACACCAATATTAGTTACCTACCATGAGATCATTTCTGCCACTGATAACTTTAGCAATACTAACCTCCTGGGAACTGGAAGTCTTGCAAAAGTTTTCAAATGCCAACTGAGCAATGGTTTGGTTGTTGCAATAAAAGTTCTAGACATGCGACTAGAACAGGCCATAAGAAGCTTTGATGCCGAGTGCCATGTGCTTCGCATGGCTCGACACCGCAACCTGATAAAAATACTAAGCACATGCTCCAACCTAGACTTCAGAGCACTCGTGCTCCCATACATGCCGAATGGCAGCTTAGACAAGCTCCTACACTCTGAAGGATCGGCAAGTAGATTGGGATTCCTTAAGAGGCTTGAGATCATGATAGATGTGTCAATGGGGATGGAATATCTGCACCATGAGCATTTCCAAGCTGTCCTACATTGTGACTTGAAGCCTAGCAATGTCCTGTTTGATAGCGAGATGACAGCACATGTGGCAGACTTTGGCATCGCAAAATTGCTATTGGGTGATGACAGCTCCATGGTCACTGCAAGTATGCCTGGAACACTTGGTTACATGGCACCAGGTACTGTGCCAGGCTTATTTTATGTCTATACTTGTAAGTTCAATCCTTCCAATTGTATGATTGTTCTCATTTTTTGTTTTTTGAACTATTGACCAGAGTACGGATCATTTGGCAAGGCATCCCGCAAGAGTGATGTGTTCAGCTTAGGAATCATGCTTCTTGAAGTCTTCACCGGAAAGAGACCCACCGATCCCATGTTCATCGGAGATCTAAGCATCAGGGAGTGGGTTCGTCAGGCATTTCAGTTGGATATTGTCCATGTTCTTGATAATAAGCTCCTGCAAGGTCCTTCCTCTACTGACTGCGATCTGAGGCCCTTCGTACCACCAATCTTTGAGTTGGGTTTGCTCCGCTCAAGTGATGCACCTCACCAGAGATTATCGATGGGCGATGTTGTTGTGGCACTCAAGAAAGTAAAAAAAGATTATATCAAATCCATGCCAGCAACAAGGCCTGAAGCTGACCAGTGATCTTCCTTATCTGCATAGCTCTGTTCTGTTCTTTTGGTTTTACACTAGTGGAACAGCACCAGCTGCAGCAAATTCTTGCACCTCTTACCTACTTTCTCCTTTGTCCATTAACGAGTGTATATTCTGTTGATGGTTTCTCTTAGTTATTTCAGTTTGAGAGATGTTTGTAAACTGTGAACTGGAGATTTTTTTAATCATTGTGGTGGTAATTGAGAGATGGTAGAACCCAAACCTTTTACGGATGTGTGCATAATCCCTATATGGAATGAAACTTAATCAGGGTGTGCTTCAGTAGCTGAAATTGTGGTGGTAATTGTTTGCTAGTTTCTGTTTTGCAAGGTTCAGTTTCTATTTTCGAAGGTTCAGGGCAGACATAGTTGTTGCACACCGGTGTAATACTAGTTCCTACTTCGGTTTTGGAAAAAGTATAAGTAAATAAATAAGCAGCGTCCTTCTGCAGGCAAAAAAACTAGAGTCTTTTTACGGTACTTGAAATCGCTTCCCATCGCCTCCCATCGCTTCCCCAAATTATTGATTTTATTAAAAAAGGGCATTCTAGTCATTGCACATCATCAACATTGGAAGATAATGAGAAACTAAGAAATCTGCATGTAACTTAATTCTAGTATTCATATATGCACATCGTCAATATTGGAAGATAATGAGAAACTAAGAAATCTGCATGTAAGTCTCCACGGGGAAAAAAAGATTGGCTATGGCGTAACGCCAGACTTGATCCTGAATAAACCCTCTGCACCTTCAGAATCGTGGACTTACAGAATGCAGTTTTACCAAACTCAACATGAAGGCCTGATAGATGAATCAGTACTACCATCTGAAACAATATCTAAATTGAGTTTCCTTCATCTGTCTATACATCTACAAACAAGTACATAACTATGAACGGGGAACATATATATGACGGAACACGAGCAGCAGCCTCGGCTGCGAGACAGCGGTCTTCAACCTCCTTGGCGAGGCGATCTGCAGCATCTTTGGTCTTGGCGGCAGCAGCGACGTCGTCATCCGCCATCAGGGATGCGATCGACGGCTACACCCGGTGACAGGGTCACGACGGGGTGAGTGATCCACAAATCGCGTGGCCTGCTGGATGAGCGATCGCTCGACGTGTCGGACTACTCGCCTGCCCAACTGCCCACGCGATGACGGGAGATGACACGCGGGACCTGGCACCGAGGCAATGAAGTGGACCGGCGGCTGCTCCCAGCTCGGCACGTCGGGGCAGGCGATCGAAGAGAACCAGATCGGCGACCGCACCCAGTGACGAGGGCAGCACGGGGCAGGCGATCGGTTCGTGAGCGTGGGCGATGAGACCGGCGGCACACCCGACGACGTGGTGAAGGCGGAGATCAGCGATCGGATCGGCGGCAGCGCTCGTGGGGGTTGCGGAAGAGTAGCGGATCGGAACGGCGGCGGCGGTTCCGTGCGACGATCGGTCGCTGTTTTTTTTTTCATCTAATAACAACAATAATAACCTTAATTATTGTACTCAAAACATAAAATTTTGTATTTATAAAGTTACCTTAATACCCTTGATTAGGAAAAAGAACTACAAAAATGCAATTAGTCATCCTTTATTTGGCATCGCCTCCCTCCTCAGTTTTGGAGGCGATGGGAAACGATTTAGCGCATATGGCCTACCAGTCATAGATACAACCATCGCCTCGCATTGCCTCCCTCCCATCGCCTCCCATTGCCTTTGGCCTTTTTGACCGTCGGATCGGTCATTGTGAGCCGTCGAAATTCTCCACAAGTATTGTAAAAAATCTCAAAAAACTTAAGCAACGCAAGTGAACGTCATGGAGCATAGCTGGATTGATTGGTCCAGGCGTACAGCGATCTTGAATTTTCCACCCGAAAACCATGGCAGTTAGGACCCAGCCGAGCTAAAGCTCGGTCTCTTGTGTAACAATTTTTCGTCATTCTTTATAGTGGCTTTCAGCTGTGGACCCTCCGATCCTATTCCTACAAAAAAGAAAAAAATCCATTCGCAATCCATAGGCATGGCGCTGCTTCAGCACAGAGATCCCGTGGTGGATTGGCACGACTGGTAACCCCAGACTCATTTCTGCACAGAGCTTGAACTTCGCAGGACACATTTCTCTGACAGAACTGTACAGTACCAAACAAATTTCCAAAATTGCAAATCTCCATGCCTGATGGAAATAACTAATTTCATCCCGTCCATCTGAAGGTTTGTCTACGCCACTAAGTAATGTCCAAAGTTCCATAAAAAGAATAATGTTGAGGATTTGTCTACGCCACAGCATCGATGAAGGTTTCATTTTTTTTATTTTTTGCCTTGTCTCAGTGCAGGTGCTCGGTGACAACTCTGTAACGCCGCCGCCCGCTGATGTCCACCGTCCTCGCCCTCACAGCGATTGCCATCGGCGTGGGGATCAGCTCCAACAGCGGCTTTCGTCTAGCTTCTCAGCATCGCTGGTGCCAACCCCCGCCGTCGGCGTCCGGGTCGCCAACGACCTAGTGCCCATAGCATCGCTGGTGTCACTAGTATACGTGTGCTCGTACACAGCCACCACAAGCTCACACTCGTGGACCTCCTCTTGGTTTGCTCTGCTGCCTGTGTGAGTGCGGCGGTGGTCAACAGGGCGACGGAACCGATGGTCCGGTGCTCTGCTTCTGCTTGTTTTATCTATTGTTGCTCGGCCTACCCCTCCCCACATCTCGCTACGAACTTTTTGGGTTCTTTTATGACCAATCAAAGTTTCAGTCTTCTTCAATAGAAGGATATTTTTTCTTTTTTTTAAGGACGAAACAACTTTGTGGGTCCGATTCCATCTGGACTCGTAGCACCTCAAAAACACTATACTATCATTTTAGAAACTAGTTAAATTCCCCCGCGTTGCTGCGGGTATTCAAAAATAATTTTAATCTAGTTAAGGGAAATTTAAAAGTAATTTCAATAATGAACTAAAGTAAAGGCATCGTGATAATCTTAGCTTTTCAACTTTATCAAAGAAAACATAGGTCACTAACTTGTATACAGCACGCAAATTATCGGTTTGCAATTTGAATAGATTGGTTATGAGAAAATACTAACTTGCTGATGCAACATATTCAGGTTTGATAGGCATAATGAATTGATGGGGACATGTTCATTAGTATTGCATGCAATGCTAAAGTAATTCTGCATTTTCTATCTCTCGCACGCATGCGTGTTTTCAGCAACCCTTTGATCCTCGCATGGAAGCTGGTCAGACTCACATATTAAATTGTAGGTGTTTGTCGTCTCGGCTTCAAGGCAACACCTCAGAAATAATTTCTAGAAAATGAACAGTAACTGATCTAGTGGGACCTACATGATGATGTGGCTTAAAGAGGTGTTAGAGAATTAGGTTAGTGGGGTTTATCTTTATAAGAGATATAGATTAATTATTTTCTTCAACTACTGAATCTAGCATGATTGGTGGTGGTGCTGTAATCTCTGCTGGACTGTTCGTATCTGGATTGGGGCCAAGCCCTTCTTCCCCAACATGTTGCTTCCAACTTTTCAAATTCCTTTACTGAAGGATCTTTTTCTTGGACGGAACAACGTTGTGGGCCTGATTCGATCTGGACTTGTAGCATGCAAAAAAAATACGAAAATATCATTTTAGAAATTAATTATTTTCGTTCACCTAGCGATTCCAACATAATTGGTGGTGGTGTGATCGTTAGTTTTGTAATATCTTTCTCCACTGTACTTCTCTGGACTGTTTGTATCTTGATTGGCGCCAAGTCCTTCCATCCACCTTCTTGTATGACATCTGTTGAATGAAAATTCAGCCAGGCACTCCTTCTGTCCCATAATTTATGTCATTCTAGCACCGGTTTGAAACGTCCAGATTCACACGCGAGTTCAAGCACCTAGCCTGAGCGCATGTCCATGTGCCGTCAATAAATGTTGCACTACAACGACAACTATACTGGGGCAGAGAGAGTACATATTATCCCCCGGTTATGTTGCTTAGAAAAAAAGAAAAGCGTATCGTCCCTTGGCACACCAAGGTAAAGACAAGTGTGGCATATTGCAATTAGAATTCACTAGTTACCAATTACGATCACTAGTCACTTCGTAGTAGCTAAAGTATAGTTAAAAGCCATTCTTGATTGACACCATTAGAGTTTCCAAAGTTTGAAAATATGCCATTATTATTCCTGTATATGGAAACTTACCAATACGATTCATCTTTGACTTGAATCATACCATTTTCTACGTATTAGACAACCTTGGACCCACGCGTGTATTTTTGTAAGCCCTAAAAGACCGGACGTCTCTATAAAACAACCGGTTGTTTAAGGGTCACCTGACAACCAGATTTTATTCATGCATTTACAATGCCTTATTACAATATTTACAATGAATTTTCAAAAACAATTTACAGTTTACTAGATGCAGCATGCGTCTCTGTGAATAACATAAATATATGACAAATTTTTCAAAAACAATTTACAATTTTTTCTATGAATTACAAACATCAGAGAAATATATGTGAAATTATTCCTAAATACAAATACTAGATACAGAAGATCATATATGTCAAATTCTTGTACTGCATGCGCCTCCTCTCCTGCAGTCTCCTGGGCCCGACGCCTTTTCTCCCTCTGCATGCAAAACGGGTCCCCTCCTATATATACAGATGCGGCTGCATGCGACGCTGCTCTTGCGGAAAAAAAATTTAGTGGACTAGGGGTCCGTTGTGTCCAGGATGCGCCGCCTCCGTGAATGCACGACGCGTGGCACGTCTTCTAATCACACGACTAGCGTTTACTCGGCTCCACGATCCGCCGCGGCTCCCATAGTTTCTTGACTACAACAAACAGTGCGCTCAGAGGCGGATGCGAAGCAGGATGTGGCGGCGGTGGCTGCGCGCACCTGCATGCACGGCACAGGCTGCAGCGTGCAACTGCTTGCACGGCGATGAAGGCACGATCTTTTTACGTAGTTTCGATCGTATCTGTAGGAGCCTTGTTGGAGGAGCCGAGTTATCGAAGCCAGCCGGCCTCGCATGTGTATAGAAGCTGCCGAGAGGGGCCGAGTGAAGCTGGTCGTATGATTAGAAGCCACGCCACGCATCGTGCATCCGGCAAGGGGGCGCATCCAGAACGCAATGGGCCCGGAGTTCACCCAATTTTTTTCCGCTCTTGCCTTCTCGGTTGCATGCGAACGAACAGCCGCACGCGCACGCCTCAGATCAAGCCGCTCGTGATCAGATGGGACCCTCAGAAATCCGGTTGATATAGGCAATGGAAACAAAACAACCGGATGTAGAATAGCATTTCTCTTATTTCTCTATTTGGGTCCGCATGGCTACCAGTGCCGGGAGGAAGCAGGGACAAGGCTTCTTGCGTTCCTTCCCATACGCTGCGTTATGAAGAACTGAAGACAGCACCATCTCAACACAAGCACCATTCGTAAGCATTATCCCCCTTACTATCAAACACGTTTGGACATTATATACCACACACGTACCCATCCACATCTTTGTCATCTACTCATCTTGACTTGGTGAGCCAGCAAGCTTGCCGTGCGGCAAAGGCAAAGAGACCCAAGCTTACGGTCATCTCCAGTTAGAAATGGCCAAATCTGTGGAGGAGCATTAGAGTATTGACTGCTGCGCTTCAAATAAACTGCCCATAAATTAGGAAAAAAATTGCATGCAGCCTGGCTGTACCGCAGCAGCATGCAGACCCCCAGTCGATGTAAGCCACGTGTCCGAGAGTTTGCATCATGCGGCTAGGCTTCCTTCCCCTGCGCATCGGCCGTTTCCGTTGCTGGTTCTATTTGGTATATGAGTGGACACGTGTCAACAAATGGGTGGATTGGTATACACGTGTCAACAAATGAGGGGCTGTTCGGACAGAGCATCAGAACCGAACGTCAAGATGATTTCCGAAAAGAGATTGACTTGTGACCGGGAGCCATTGCTTGCTCACATCGGTGCAGTGTGGCACGTTTGCCAACACAATTAAACACGGCTTAGTCCCTGGCGACATGTCCTCCTATGCTACCTGGCTGTCCAAGATCGAAGATGGGTGGGAGAGCTACTTCTACAGACACGCGCATGACTGGCAAAAACAGGAGCTCCCAATGGAGGTTAATGATCATCTGGTTGGGTGGGAAGACATGGTTGGAATGGTGGATGCGAGCAAACGGTTTAACTTGATCGAGTTTAAGTCCGATTGGTTGGTGTAAGAATGGTGGATGCGAGCAATAAATGTTTCTTTTGGAAGCTCGATGTTGAGCGATACTTTGATAAACGGAACTATCTCTAAACTGTTATGTCTTTGTTTGCTATGGCCAGGGCTGTGCCCTTTAACTCTAAATAAACAATGAAACATTGCAGGCTGGTGCCTAGTGTCGACTGTCGAACACAATTAACCTAGTCGGTCAATGTCCATAGCCGCCGTAAAAAATATTGAAGTGATGGTACGTCATGTGGAGGAAGCCGCCGTAAAAAGTATTGAAACTAGGAGAATTCTCCGCGCGTTGCCGCGGATATAAAGGAGGAATAAAAATATATTACAATAGTGAACTACTGAGATGCACCTTGCATGCCAAGATAAATTGCTAGTAGCAAATAGTAGTGGATTGCTGAGGTGGACGCATTGCATGTCAAGGGAAATAGATAGTGGGATTGATAGTGGACTGCTGATGTGGACGCGTTGCATGTCGAGAGAATTAGATAGTGGAGTTTGTTTATATAAGAGTTATAGATGATGGTACGTCATGTGGAGGACACATGCACATAGTGGCCAAGGTTCTGTTGGAAGTTCCCTATAGGATCCAATCTCCCGATAAGTACGCTTATCACACATGCATCACAAGAAACGCAAAGTGCTGGTCACCGTACCCTTCAACAACATGGCACAGTCATATCCGATGCATGATGGTTGACTTTCGAAGAATCCTAGCCGCCACCGCATGGATACAGCGGTGCAGCATGTTTGGTGCATGTGGGCGGCGAACTGCAGTTAATTATTAATTACCGGTGAACATATATATATACGTATCACAATTCGCCACAACAGGCAAGACTTCGGATCCCATGGCCATTCTAATAGTAGTATTAGCCATTTGCCTCTCGGCCCTCCTGCCGGGTGCTGCTTCCTCTTCTCTAATCCCCACAGCAATAAACGCTAATGACAGCCACAGCAACCTCGATGCGCTGTTGGCTTTCAAAGGCGGGCTTGCTGATCCCACCGGCGTCCTTGCTAGGAGCTGGACAACCAACGTGTCCTTCTGTCGATGGCTTGGAGTCTCGTGCAGCCGCCGCCACCAGCAGCGTGTCGTGGCTCTGTCACTGTCGGACAATCCCCTCCAAAGGGGAGCTCAGCCCACACCTCGGTAATCTTTCGTTCCTCTCCGTGCTCAACCTCACACACACTAGCCTCACTGGCTACATCCCTTCCGAAATTGGTATGTTACATCGTCTTAAGGCTCTGTTTCTTTTTAAAAATGGGCTCACAGGCCCTATTCCAAGTGCCATAGGAAACCTAACAAGGCTTGAGGCTCTTTACCTCAGTTCCAATAGTCTATCTGGGGACATCCCGCCAGGACTCCTGCAGAATATGCACAACCTTGAGGAATTGTGTCTCTTAACACAAATGAGCTAACTGGCCACATACCACCAAGCCTATTCAATAATACGCAATCCCTATGGATGTTCCTTTTTGGGAACAATAGCTTCTCAGGTCCCATACCACACAATCTATGTTCCTTGACAAAGTTACAACACTTGAACCTGGGTACAATAATCTATCTGGTATTGTGCCCCCAACCATCTACAACTTGTCAAGGATGCGGATCCTTCTCATCACAGACACAAACATTGTGGGTCCCATTCCTAACAATCAAAGTTTTCGCCTTCCACTGCTGCAGATCTTTGATTTCTCACAGAACAACTTTGAGGGTCCGATCCCATCCGGACTTGCAGCATCCAGAAACTTAGAAATTATCGATTTGGCAGAAAATCATTTTGTGGATGTCATTCCAACATGGTTGGCTCAACTACCACGTCTCTCTGGTCTTTCCTTGTTAACTAATAACCTCTTTGGCTATATCCCAGCTGTTCTTAGCAACCTTACCCATCTTAATGCATTACTTCTGGAAAGGAATGAGCTAATGGGTCCAATTCCTTTTTTCTTGGGAATTTTTCAGAATTATCTTTACTTGCTCTGCACAAAAATAATTTCTCCGGCTCAGTACCACCAATATTTGGGAACATGCCATTTCTAAACCAACTTATTCTTGAAAGAAATAAATTTGATGGGAATCTTAACTTCTTGTCTTCCCTTTCTAAATGTAGGAAACTCTAGGTATTTGACATAGCCTGCGCAGATCATATCAGGAACCTATCAGCAGAGCAGAGTTATTTTGTTTTAATGTAGGTCATAACAATTTAACAGGCAGGCTTCCATCAACTTTGTCAAACCTAAGCCATCTACAAGTCTTAAATCTTGATCACAATATATTCACAGGGAATATTCCAAATTCATTCACAGCGATGCAAGAGCTCGTCAAGGTTGATGCCCAGAATAATGAATTGTCCGGCCCTATACCAACAGAAATGGGCAAGATGAGGAGCTTACAAAAGTTGTTTCTTAATGGAAACAAATTATTTGGCTCTATACCCGAGAGCATTGGCAACATTAGTGTGCTAGAACAAATAACCTTATCTAGTAACCTCTTAAACTCAGCTATACCAGCAAGCTTCTTCCGCCTAGACTAACTCAATTATTTAGATCTTTCTAATAATTACTTTGTTGGTCCACTTCCAAGTGATGCTGGTGGGCTAAAACAATTGTCTTTCATTGATCTCTCTTGCAACAATTTCCATGGAACCATCCCAGAATCATTTGGAAAAATTATAATGCTCAGCTTCCTAAATCTGTCACATAACTCATGGGCAATTCCCAGATTCTTTTCAAAAGCTTACTAGCTTAGAATATTTGGATCTCTCCTTCAATAATATCTCCGGTACCATCCCATTTTCCTTGCGAATTTCACGGCCTTGACATCCTTGAACCTATCTTTCAATAAGCTAGAAGGGAAGATACCAGAGGGAGGTATTTTTTCAAACATCACGACAATATCTTTGATAGGAAATGCTGGGCTATGTGGATCTCCCCATCTTCGATTTTCTCCTTGTTTTGAGGGCTCTCATTCAAATAAAAGACACCTTCTATTTATTCTTCCTCTAGTTGTCATTACTGCATTCGTCTCCATTGCTCTTTGTTTATACCTAATCATTAGAAGGAAAGCTAAGAGCAAGGTGGATGATGAAGCTACTATTATTGATTGAGGCAATGCTGGAAGACAAATATTAGTTACCTACCATGAGATCATTTCTGCCACTGATAACTTTAGCCACAACAACCTTCTGGGAACTGGAAGTCTTGTAAAAGTATTCAAATGCCAACTGAGCAGTGGTTTGGTTGTTGCAATAAAAGTTCTAGACATGCGACTAGAACAAGCCATTAGAAGCTTTGATGCTGAGTGCCATGTGCTTCGTATGGCTCGACACCGCAACCTGATAAGAATACTAAGCACATGCCCCAACCTGGACTTCAGAGCACTCGTGCTCCCGTACATGCCCAATGGCAGCTTAGACAAGCTCCTACACTCTGAAGGTACATCAAATAGCTTGGGATTCCTTAAGAGGTTGGAGATCATGACAGATGTGTCAATGGCGATAGAGTACCTGCACCACCAGCATTTCCAGGTTGTCCTGAATTGTGACTTGAAGCCTAGCAACGTCCTATTCGATAGCGACATGACAGCACACGTGGCAGACTTTGGCATCGCAAAATTGCTATTGGGTGACGACAACTCCATGGTCACTGCATGTATGCCTGGAACACTTGGGTATATGGCACCAGGTACTAGTTCTAGCCTATACTATAGCCATATAATAGCCATACCTGTAAGTTCAATCGTTCTAATTGCACGATTATTCTAATATTTTATTTTCTAAATTACTAAACAGAGTATGGATCATTTGGGAAGGCATCCCGCAAGAGCGATGTCTTTAGCTTTGGTATCATGCTTCTTGAAGTCTTCACTGGAAAGGGGCCCACTGATCCCATGTTCATTGGAGATCTAACCATCAGGGAGTGGGTTCGTCAAGCATTCCAGTCAGATATTGTCCATGTTTTGGATGATAAGCTCCTGCGAGGTCCTTCCTCTGCTGACTGAGATATTAAGCCCTTCGTTCCACCAATCTTTGAGTTGGGTTTGCTCTGCTCAAGTGATGCACCTGACCAAAGATTATCGATGAGAGATGTGGTAGTGGCACTCAAGAAACAAAAAAAATGATTATATAAAGTCGATGCCAGCATCGAGGCCTGAAGCTGCCCAGTGATCTCCTTATCGGCATATCTCCGTTCTGTTCTTTTGCTATTGCACTAGCAGAACAGCAGCAGTTGCAACAAACTCTTGCACGTCTTACCTACTTTCTCCTTAGTCCATTAAGGAGTGTGTGTTCTATTCCCGATTTCTCTTAGTTTTTTTTTTTTTTTTTTTTGATTTTGAGAGATATTTGTGTACCGTGAAACAAGGATTTTTTACCGGTAAGAAAAAATTATCAGTGGTTACCGATAAAAGCGAAATTTTAGGAATTTTGGTGGTCACTGTAGCATTTTCTTTTATAAAAAATAATTATTTTTGTGCTAGAAAATAATGGCATACCGGTATTTGTTTTTGTTTCGGCACTCAACGATAAAAGCAAAATTTCAGAAATTTCGCTGAATTTCGCCAAAATTTTTTCCCTGCCGTGAACTAGAGATTTAATCAGTGTCTACTGTAGCTGAAACCCAGGTGGTAATAGTTTGCTACATTGTATTTTCACTAGCACCCAGAGTTTTTACAGAGGCGGGCATTTAAAATGTGATTTAATCTGGGTGTGCTTCTGTAGCTGAAATCGTGGCGGTAATAGTTTGCAAGATTTTATTTTCCAAGCTTCAGGGCGGTCATAGTTATTGCAGATCCGAGGAGTACTGATTGCTATTTGGTTTTGCAAAGTTAAGAGCTGAACGAGATGCAATCCAAGCGTCCTTCTGCAGATAAAAAAACTAAAGCAGTGCTGGTGAACCAATAACAAACAAGGCATGACGAGCAGCTTCGGTGACCCTCCGATTCTATTCCTCAAAAAATAATCTATTCGCAATCCATAGGAGTGGCTGCAGCAGCAGGAGAGATCACGTGGTGGACTGGGACTCGCAGCACATGCATCGATGAATGAACCGGACTCATTATTTCTGTGCCAGAACTATACAGTACAGAACGAATTTTGAAAATTGCGAATCTCCACCTGAATCGAAATAACTAGTTTCGTCCTATCCATCTGAGGCTTCGTTTCTAAGCTGCAAAACCCGTGGGTACCCAGGCGTTTTCCCGGGCAGAAAAGCCCCACGTAATTTTGGAACTGCATGACCCTATGTGTCATAATTTCAGTGTACTAACAATTTAGCAGGGATGCAATTTTAAAACGTGCTGTAGTACTATTGGTAGTTCTAGTGCTTTTCCCATCTCTGGAAATGCTATTATCTCTCTTGACTCGCGGTGAGCAGCTGTTTAGTGTTACTACCCCTCTCTCTCTCTCTATATACAACTAAAACATTGGTAACTATTCCATCCATAGGCGACACCAAAACCCACGCGACATCGCTGTTAAGAAATCCTTAATTAAAGGATTAATGGGTTCATACCATATGGGTCTTGGAGGCTACCATATATGCCTGGAGGCTACATCTATATAAAGGGCCTGCACAGGATCTGAACAAACAGGGGAGTCCTCGACTGAATGATTGGTTGAATTTTTCTTAGGATGCCCTCTACAAAATACTGCAGGAATAGGTCGAGTCTCGTGTCATAGGAACTACCGGCTGCATTACGAGTGCCCTATAACCCGACATTGTTGTTTTTTTTTGGGAAACCCGGCATTGATGTGCCCAACTACATATACCTGGAGCGCGCTAGATTCTGTGTAGCGCGCCCTCCTCTTCTCTGATGCCGGCGTCCGCAAATCCCCATTCACCCTATGGCCACGAGGAACACCATCGCCACGTCCCTTCCATGCCCGATGCCGTCTGCCACGCCGCTGTCCTCCACCCCTGGTCCTCCAGGACACCCCTCCATTTGTGGAGGCGGAGATGCTTGACCGTCTCTGAAAATATACTAGGGTTTTTCAGAATCAGTTTTGAACTAGTGGAACGATCAGCACGTGCCATTGCAATGCATAAAATGCTACTGTTATTATAAGATAAAATCAGGAACAACAAGATACAAAACTCTTCACAACACAATTGTCGCACCGCCTGGACCACTATCGATGAAGCCATCATCCTATCCTATCGATCGATTTTCGTTTGGCGAAGAGCACGTCCATGTCCTCGAGGCTCCGGCCCTTGGTCTCGGGCATCCGCGCGTACACGAACACGCACGCGGCCGCCCCCACGCCGGCGTACAGGAAGAAGCGCCCGGGCATGGTGATCGCGTCAGCGAGCGAGATGAAGGTCATGCTCACCAGCGCGCACGTGAGCCGGTTCACCGCCATACCGAGCCTTGCTCCCCACTACGTGAAAAAGGCACTGTAAGAGCGCTTGGTCATTTCTAGTAAGGGCGGCTCGTGATGCAGCCGCCCCTACAGTGGCTGGCGCGGGGAGGCTGGCGGCCAGATCACCAGCCGCCCCTGCTAATGCACTGTAGGCAGCCGCCCTTACTACAGGCCACTGTAAGGGCGGCTGGTGATCCAGCCGCCCCTACAGTGGTTTTTCATAAAATTAATTAAAAAGAGGCACTGAATGACCTCAAATGAAAAACTTTTAAATACAAGATAGTTTTATCTCATCAAGATACATATTTCATACATAGAACACTTTTGCATTTGGAAAAGTTTTAGTAAACTCTTCTCACAGGGTTTGAAAATCCAGGGCGAGACTTGGTTAACCCTAGTCAAACGAGGCACCAAATGACCTCAAATGAAAAACTTTTGAATACAAGATAGTTTTGTCTCATCAAGATACATATTTCATACATAGAACACTTTTGCATTTGGAAAAGTTTTAGTAAACTCTTCTCACGGGGTTTGAAAATCCAAGGCGAGACTTGGTCAACCCTAGTCAAACGAGGCACCAAATGACCTCAAATGAAAAACTTTTGAATACAAGATAGTTTTGTCTCATCAAGATACATATTTCATACATAGAACACTTTGGTATTTGGAAAAGTTTTAGTAAACTCTTCTCACGGGGTTTGAAAATCCAAGGCGAGACTTGGTCAACCCTAGTCAAACGAGGTATCAAATGACCTCAAATGAAAAACTTTTGAATACAAGATAGTTTTATCTCATCAAGATATATATTTCATACATAGAACACTTTTGCATTTGAAAAAATTTTAGTAAACTCTTCTCACGGGGTTTTAAAATTTAAGGCGAGACTTGGTCAACCATAGTCAAACGAGGTACCAAATGACCTCAAATGAAAAACTTTTGAATACAAGATAGTTTTGTCTCATCAAGATACATATTTTATACATAGAATACTTTTGCATTTGGAAACGTTTTAGTAAACTCTTCTCACGGGGTTTGAAAATCCAAGGCGAGACTTGGTCAACTCTAGTCAAACGAGGTACCAAATGACCTCAAATGAAAAACTTTTGAATACAAGATAGTTTTATCTCATCAAGATACATATTTCATAGATAGACCATTTTTGCATTTGAGGAAGTGTTGGTAAACTCTAATCACAAATTCTTGAATCCCACACAGACTTAATGAAACTTCATGCGGGACGAGTGGATTTAGAACTACACTTTCGCAACGCTTTGTCGAATGCAAAAATGACCTTTATATGAATTGTTCGTCTTGACGAGTGGATCAAACTTGATGTTCATGACTTTTCGAGGTGGGCCCGTCTAGGGGGTCGAAAACCCGCGTCTAGCCGCGAAAAACTAAAGTTTCAAAGTTTGAGTGGTCCAAACAATCCCAGATGAAAAGGTGACCATTGGAGAAAATATGTATCTTGATGAGTGGATCAAACTTGCTGTTCATCACTTTTGCATCGAGACCATCTATGGTCCGGTCAACGTATATTTTCCGAAAAAACAGAGGTTTGACTTGGTCAACCTAGGTCAAACGAGGCCCTGAATGACCTCAAATGAAAAAATTTTGAATACAAGATAGTTACATCTTATCAAGATACATATTTTATACATAGAACACTTTTGCATTTGGAAAAGTTTTAGTAAACTCTTCTCACAGGGTTTGAAAATCCAAGGCGAGTGTTGGGGGCAGGAGTGGAATTGGCCACCCCGTCCCCCCTGATTGTGTGCGCGCCTCATGTGTTTGATGTACGCAGGCACGGCCGATAGCGCGGGAAGACGCGCATCCGGCGTCAACGCAGGCGGAAACCCGATAACGCGGGAAGATGCGCATTCGGCATCGCCGGCGCCGGCGGAACCCCGATAGCACGGGAGGACGCGCATTCGGCATCGCCGGCGCGAGCGGAAACCCCGATAGCGCGAGAAGGCGCGCATTCGGCGTCGACATCGAGCCCCGGGACGGAAAGCCCCGATAAGCGCGGGAAGACGCGCATTCGGCATCGCCGGGCGCCAGGCGGAAACCCCGATAGCGCGGGAAGGCGCGCAGTCGGCGTCGTCGGGTGCCAGGAGGAAACCCCAATAGCGCGAGAAGGCGCGCATTCGGCACGAGTCTGGACGCATTCGGCGGCCAGGCAGGAAGAAGAGTCCGGATGTGTCTTGGTCGGTGGTTAACCGGCAAAAGTGGGCCCTTGGGCCATTTACTTGTATCGCCTGTGTGGCTTGCTCTGTACGTTGAAATTAGGGTTGCCGGGGGCATTCTTGTACAAAATGCAGCACGACTTCCTGTAAGTAGACCCCTCAGGGGACGTTGTAAGGGACTTTTTTGGACTCCGTGCGTTTTAGCCGGAGGACTTGGTATATAAGGTTTGCGTTGTTTGTTTCGTATTGTAATTCCGTGTTTTCCAGTTCTTGCCAGTTTCGGTCCTTTAGGGGGTGCGACCCCAAAGGGCTGAAACAACATTGGCGCCCACCGTGGTTGTCGCCCGGACTTGTCATGCCACCCAAGGGAAAAGCTAGAAGTTCAAGAAAGTAAATGCCGACCATTGACAAAATCTTTCCTTCAGCAGCAACCGGCTCGGATCCGGTACTCCCGAAAGCCACTACATCGGGGCGGCGCCTCCGCCACCGAAGAAAATGCCGTTCCGCGAGCGCCGATCCCATCCGATGTGGAAGCCGTAGTCGCGAGGGGCGGCGGAAGATGCGGAGGCTGGCCGGACCCAGCAGCCCGAATGCGGTGGGACGACCGATCTTGCGGAATTCCAAGCTGTTAAAGCTGCTGGATGAGCACACAACCAGAATCGAGGAGCTAAAGGCATACCGTGATCAGTTGCAAGGAGACATCGAAGCAAGAAACAGGATAACAGCGACCCAGGTAGCGGTCGATCACGCAGCAAGAGAAGCAGAAAGATTACGGCGGGAGATTCGGGCACTTGGAGCAAGAACCGGCGAGAGCGAGGTCGATATCGGGTTCGGCCTCGTGCAAGGGGCCCGGATATGGTTGACATGGCGTCCCCTTTGTCCCCTGAGCTGCAAAAATACCCATGGCCGCCGGGGTACAAGCCCAAAATCCCGCACTTTAATGGTAAATCCAATCCCAGAAGGTTCATATCAAGTTACGAGGCTGCAATATATTCGGCAGGAGGCAATGAATCCTTACTGGCCAAGACTTTGATTCTGGCAATGCAAGATGTGGCACATGATTGGTACATGTCCCTGCGTCCATTATTTTGATTCTGGCAATGCAAGATGTGGCACATGATTGGTACATGTCCCTGCGTCCATTATCCATTCGGTCATGGAGGCAGGCGAAAGAGGAGCTGCTGGCAACATTTCAGGGGCTTCAAGCCGACAAGAAAACCATAATGGATCTGCTCACTTTGTATCAACCAGATGACGAGCCAATGGCCAAGTACCTGGAACGCATCATCCAGATGCGGGCACAAGTCCCGAATGTGTCGACGACACGGTCATCGCTTCGGCCATCGGAGGCCTCAAAATTGGGCCGTGCGCCGAAGTGTTGACCGGGAGGTACCCAAAGCGTAAAGTAGTTGTTCGATGAGATGAGAAAATTCGCCATTTCGAGAGGAAGACTGCGAAGCGCAAGGTATCAAGAAACAGCCTCAAACAAAACACCCCGAAACAGAATCAGCAGAATCAGCAGAAGTGGGGACAGAATCAATGTTATGTCAACAACCTTCAGGAGGAGTCATCCAACCCTGCACCCCCGAAGCAAAATGATAGCCAGTTTCATGAAACCCGGGGAGGAGGACAGCAGAACCGGGGGGGCCGTGCTAACAGAGGCGGACGAGGTCGAGGGCGCAATGGCGGCGCCCCGAAAACGCCATATTGTTGCGTGTGTGGCGAAAACAAGGGCCATTTCACCAGAGACTGCAAATACACGCAGCAGGCCAAAGAGCAGAAGGAAAGAGATGACGCTATAGGGAAATCCGAACCCACAAAGCACGTATTCCACACGGCACCGTCACAACACTACGCTTTCCCCATCAAATGGCTGCTTTCGGTCGGGCGGCCGGGGAATCCGTACCTCGCCCCACATGTTCATGCACATTGGGGGGGTCACCAAGCATGCAGTACCAGCAATACCAGCAACCGATGATTGCGCATCCGATGCCAGTATCGGCTGTGGCTTCTTCCTCAGCGCCTACCGAGAATAGACAAGGCGGCAAAGAATGAAGCAAAGCAAGAAACTTCCAAGGAGTTGCAGATCGTACACACTGTAGCACCCGCAAATGCGATGCCATCCAACGGGCACATATACGCCATCATTGGAGGTTCCAATATAGAGCACGACAGCAAGAGAACGCGAAGAGAATATCAAAGGCGCGTGTTGGCAGTATCATCATCCGCTCCGACAAATCGGGCCGCGTGGAAGCTTCAGCCGATCACCTTCACTGAAGAAGATAATCAGGTCCGGGATTACCCGCACTATGATGCTTTCGTTGCAACTGCTTTTGTAGCTGGGTACACCTTGCACAACATTCTGATTGACAACGGGAGTTCGGCGGACATCTTGTTCACCAAAGCGTACGACAAAGCATGAAACTCGACAGCGATCGCTTGATCGGGCGGGCAATGCCCTATTCGGTTTTGGTGGAAAGAAAATAGATGCACTTGGGAAGAAGACACTCACGGTAGCGTTTAGCGAAGGAGAAAGTGCGGGCGGAAGAGATATCGTTCGATGTGGTACAAATGGAATACCCATATACGGCAATCTTCGGAAGAGGAATCATAAACAAGTTTGACATCATAATCAAGCAGAGCTACTTGTGCATGAAGCTGACCTCCCCTTTCGGGGTAATCACGGTGCATGGTGATCAAATCGCAGCCAGAAAGATAGATGGCAAACCTATACCGGGATACAGCATGGTGCACGAAGTAAAAAAGCCTGCAAGGAAAGAGGATGCTAATGAAGCCGCAGAGCGGAAAGAGCGGAGAGCGAGCGGACGAGGGCACGAGAAGAGTGCCTTTATCGGCGAACCGCCGGATCGGTGTGTACATATCGGGGCAAGTACGCCGGAACGGGACGCTTCGGAGTCGCTAGCATTTCGGGCCGAGAACAAGGACGTATTCGCGTGGACCACTAAAGACCTCAAGGGGGTTGACGGGGAATTGGCACAAGCACAATCTTAACGTTAGCAAAACAAAGCAAAGCCAAGGAAGCAAAAGTTGAGGAAGATGTCATCCGAAAGAGCAGCGGCGGCCTGCATGAAGTGCAAAGGCTTTTGGACGCGAGACGTGATCGCCTGTGCGGTATCCGGAATGGCTAGCCAATGTGGTAATGGTCAAGAAGAAAAGCGGCAAATGGCGCATGTGCGTGGATTTCACGAGATCTAAACAAACATTGCCCTAAAGACCCATACCCATTGCCGCGGATCGACAAGCCGGGTCGATATCGCATCGGGTTGCGAGCTGTTAAGTTTCTTGGATTGTTTCTCGGGGTACCATCGGATATGGCTGAATGAAGAGGATCAAGAGAAAACAAGTTTTATCACTCCCGGGGGACCTTTTGCTACAAGCGCATGCCCGAGGGGCTGCGCAATGCTGGCCCTACTTTCTCCCGAATGACAGACGAGGTCTTTAGGGAGCGAGAAAAAAGAGGAAAAACCTAGTCGCATACGTGGACGATATAGTGGTAAAGAGCGATAAAAAAAGCACACACATCGAGGATCTAAAGGAAACTTTTGTGAACCTTCGAGCAAGCGGCTGAAGCTAAACCCGGAAAATGCATATTCGGGGTTAGCAAGGGCAAGATGTTGGGATGCAGTATCGGCCGAGGCATAGAAGCTAACCGGACAAGATTGCCGCTATTGTAAACATGAGACCGCCCGAGACAAAGAAGCGGGTGCGAAGCTCACCGCGGGATCGCCGCTCTAGGGAGGTTCATATCCGAGCGCGGAGCGGGACTTCCGTTTTTCCGTATCCTAAAGAATTCGAAGGTTTCGGATGGGGCCGGAGCAAGCGGCAAGCATTCGATGACCTAAAAGCTTACTTGTCAAAGGCCACAACATTATCAAGCCCATCGCCGATGCGACCGTTACTATACGTAGCAAAGCATCCCACGCCGCGGTGAGCGCGGTCCCAGTGGAAGAAAAAGAGAACGAGGGGAAGTTACTGGCAGTTCCCAATCTACTTCGTATCGAAGCGTTGACATCGGCGAAGGCAAACTATTCGAGCTGGAGAAAATCGCATATGCGGTGGTCATGGCGTCGCAGAAGCTCAAGCACTATTTTCAGGCTCATCACATTCGGGTCTTGTCTGCTCAGCCCCTAGATGCCCTGTTCAGAAACACAGAGGCGGTAGTGCGGATAGGCAAGTGGGCGGCTGAGCTGAATGAATACGTCATTGACTTCGAGCACAGATCGGCCATCAAATCGCAGGTCATAGCGGACTTTATCGCGGATTGGACCCCATGCGGGGACAACACCACCCTCAGCTTCGAGGAACCAGAATGGACAGTGCACACGGATGGAGCGTGGTGCTCAGCTGGAGCAGGCATATCCGCGGTATTGACACCTCCAACCGGCCCAAAGCTGCGATACGCCGCAAGGTTGCAGTATCGCACCACCAACAACACAGCCGAATACGAGGCAGTTCTGCTGGGTCTCAGGAAACTCCGAGCGCTAGGAATCCGTAGATGCGTCATTAAGTCTGATTCGCAAGTAATTGTGGGGCACATCCGGAAGGAATACACAGCAAAGGAACCGGCTCGCGGGTATCCGGGAAGCCGTTCGACGAATGGAGAAATATTTCCTTGGTTTCACTTTGCAATACATTCCAAGGGCGGACAACACAGAGGCGAGATGCGCGGCAAAAAGCGGCCCGAGAACACTCCCTTGCCCGCCGATGTTTTCTACCAAGTCTTGACGGCCCGCGGTGCGGTGCAGCTGGAGGAGGAGCGACCGGCAGTAATTCACGCTATCGCGAGTGACGATCGGAGAGCACCGATATGGGCATTCATTTCGGAACTTATGAGCCCGGAGACGGAAGCAACAACAAAGGATGGAGTCAGAACCAAGCAATACTCCATAATTGGAGAGAATTTGTACAAGGAGGGAGTTGTAGCGCCTTCGCGAAGTGCATTAGCCGGCACGAGGGGGTCCGGCTTTTGCACGATATACACTCGGGTACATGTGGAGCGCACGAGAGGTCCGCATGAAATCGCTCACGAGCAATGAGACAAGGCTTTTATTGGCCGACCGCCATCGAGGATGCCAAGCAATTGGTGAAATCGTGCCAGGGCTGCCAAAAGTTTGCAAAATATCAGAGGGCCCCGGCGCACCCAACCTCCCCGATATGTCCAACTTGGCCGCTGCGAGAGATGGGGCATCGACATAGTGGGGCCGCTTCCGCCAAAGACACCGGAAATCTGAAATTCACTGCGGTGGCACTTGAATACTTCACCAAATGGGTCGAAGCAAAGGCGCGGCAACAATATCATCGGCACTCTAGTTAACTTTGTGTGGCAGCGAATCATCTGCAGATTCGGGGTCCCATCCTACATAACAGTGGACAACGGAAAGCAGTTCGATAGTACCAAGTTCAGGACTTTATGTGAAGACCTCGGGATCAAACTAACATTCGCCTCAGTAAACCACCCAGAATCGAATGGCGCAGTGGAACGGGTCAACGGCGACATTTTCACCGCCATATCAAAGACCCTCGAAAGCACCGAGAAGAAAGGCAGATGGGCTCAGGAGCTAACAGCCACGGTTTGGGGGCACAATATATCCAAGTCGCGAGCAACTGGCTTCACGCCTTTCAGACTCCTTTTCGGGGAAGAGGCCATTACCCCAGAAGAGGTGCGGCTAGGATCTTTCCGAACTGAAATCATGGCTACTACGCCAGAACAGCGATACACTCAGCTTGAAGCAGTTGACTCGCTAAGGCAACAGGCGGTGGAAAATCTTGACAAGTACCATCAGGAAACAAAGGCTTGGAGAGATAAAAAAAGTGCTCAGGCATGTCATCAACCCCGGAGATATGGTGCTTATTCGGCAGCCCGACAAGCAAGGCAAACTGCAGTCGCCATGGTACGGACCGTACATTGTCGTGAGAATGGTAAAAGCAGGTGTCTACACATTGGTGAATGAAAATGGTGCTGAGTCCAGCCACACCTGGAATGCTGACAATTTAGCCGCTTTTACCCGTGAAATTGCCCCACAGGGGTTGTAATTTTCCTTTTTAATTCTTAAGCATACATTTTACAATTCGGGGGGCGCGCTCTTTTTCCTCACAGGGGAAGCCTTTTCGAAGGCATGAGGTTTTTTAATGAGGCGTCCCTATGTACCCTTTTCAATGCTTTTTAAGCCGCGTTTTCCCCAAAAGCGAGGATGCGTACTAATCTCTTCAAGCCGAAAAAGATAATGGCAAATATGCCACTTGTCCCTATTCGGATCAGTTTTTGTCAGTTGCAAGCAACCAAAAGCCAAAAACGGCTAGTGAACGCAAAGCAAAACGCTGGAGTGTCACGAACAAACATCTAAATTGCGCGAAAAGAAAACGCTGCGAGACGAACTCGGCAAAAACGCGAAGTGTCGCGAAAACGGCAGAAAGCCGAATGCGTGCAATCAACGTTTCAGGTGAAGCGAGCTTCGGGGATAAAAAACCCGAATGTAACAATGCCGCAAAGCCATCAACAAGCAATTTTCACCCGCAAAGCCAAACTTCTTATTCATCATATTCTGATGGTATAATTACACCGGAAGTGCTTGTGGTGTTTAATCTCACAATCAAGAGCAACACACCCTCTATATCGAGCAATGCCTCGAGAATACGCACGAATAGAACCCCTCGGACTCTCGAAAGGAGCGCTGTACTGCACCACTATCGAGCGTGCTCCACCCGAATATGGCATACACAGCAGGCAAAAGGGCCGAAAGCCTACACCCAATGCGGTTAGTGAGGACCGGTAAGCGGAAGCCGCATTTGGTCTGATGATACCGGTTATCCTGAAACCTCCCACTCCAACATACTACAAACAATATGAGCAGTCAGTAGAACCAAAGCTAAGGTTCCTGCAGGCATGATAAAAACCAACGGGTTTGACTGGATTATATAATCCGGCTACATGGCCTCTAAGACGTGTAAAATTTATGATCCACCTAATAAAAGTACGACCAGGTCGTTACATAAAAAGGTGTTTCATGGCAACATGATCCAAACAGTATTATATATACATAACGTCCCCAATCACGCAAAGCCATGTCGGTCAAAACAAACCCATCCTGTTTCAAACCAAGGATAATAGGAATGAGAGGAGTCGGGAACGGAGAGCCGGCGCTCGTCCTCCGTTTCGGTTGTGAGCGCCGGGTAATCGGGCGCAGCCAGGCTTAACTCGGGAGGAGTCAGAAGGGGAGTCAGCGCTAGTCCTCCCGTTTCAGTTGAGAGCACCGGACAAGCAGGTGCAGCCAGGATCAACTCGACTGCCTAAGCAAAAGCAGCAAGCGCGCAATAGCAGAGATGCGCAGAATCGCGCGCCTCCCTATTCCCAAGAATGACTGGAAGTACCAGCTCCTGCACGGCGACTAGTCGATATTCAGGAATTCGGCCCACAGCAAGTGTGGGGCAAACATAAGGCCTGGGATCTAGTCAACGGATGAGGTTTAGTGCTCTACCCGCCCATAAACGAGAAAGGGCACAGGCGCGCCCATTCGGGTGTTGGAAGCCGAGTTTTATCACTTCGAGATAGGACTCAACCAGTTTCAGCCAATAGGGCCATACAGAGTTCCATTTAGTGGCTGTGCAGAGCGCATATGCACTTTGTAACAACCATGACAAACTCTATGTGAAAACAAACGCTGGAGGGCTTAACTCAAAAAATTCACGAATGCGCCCTCCACCGCTCAAATTCGGGGGGGGGGGGCGCTCTAAGACTCCATGCAACGCTGGAGGGCTTAACTCAAAAAATTCACGAATGCGCCCTCCACCGCTCAAATTCGGGGGCGGCGCTCTAAGACTCCATGCAACGCTGGAGGGCTTAACTCAAAAAATTCACGAATGCGCCCTCCACCGCTCAAATTCGGGGGGGCGCTCTAAGACTCCATGCAACATTTGGAGGGCTTAACTCAAAAATTTTCACGAATGCGCCCTCCACCGCTCAAATTCGGGCGGCACTCTAAAACTCCATACAACGCCGGAGGGCTTAACTCAAAAAATTCACAAATGCGTCCTCCACCGCTCAAATTCGGGGGGCGCTCTCTAAGACTCCATGCAACGCCGGAGGGCTTAACTCAAAAAATTTTCACGAATGCGCCCTCCACCGCTCGATTCGGGGACGGCGCTCTCGGACTCCACACAACACTTTGGAGGGCTTAACGAAAAATTTTCCCGAATGCGCCCTCCAACGCTTAGATTCGGGGGGCGGCGCTCTCGGACTCCACACAACGCCGGAGGGCTTAACGAAAATTTTCCCGAATGCGCCCTCCACCGCTCAGATTCGGGGGCGGCGCTCTAAAACTTCACACAATGAAGGAGGCGCCGCTCCAATTCGTAGGTTTCGGCGCTCTAAGTCTCCGTAATCAGGCTGGTCTACGAAATCGCAAGAAACGCCACAAAACGACTTATAAAAACGCAGGACCGAATGCACCGCCGCGGCGAAAGTGGCAACATAAGCCCGCAGGAAAACAACCGGATAGTCAAGCTACGGCCGGATTCGGCACTGGTGCCACAAAATGTGTCCAAACGGTACAAGGGTTCCCCGAACCCCGGCCACGCAGGCCTCAAACACGGCCACGCGGGGCCAATTACGCAAGTCTTAAGTCGATACGAGAGGAAGAATGAATAGATTAAGAGTCGGCCGCAGTTTCGTTGGCAGGAGATTGAGGTTGAGGCGCGGCAACTCCGGTGGACGCCGCCGCAGAAGGGTTGACGGCACCGGAAGGATCGCCTTGCGCGGCACCATCGGGCGCAAGAGCCATCTCCGGGGACCGCAGCGCGTTGGAAGATGGCGTGCTGCCCGCCGCAGCCGCCTCGCTCTTGTCCCTGTCCCGAATGTAGGCCATAACCCGATCACGGATAATGGCCTCTTCTGCCTCATCCCCCTAAAATAAAGAAACACGAAAGTGGTCAACTACAAGATTCCTAACCATATCCGTCATAAAGGATAAACGCATTAAGCAGTTCTTACCTCCGCTACGCTCAGTGCCGCCCGCATCAAGCTGATATTGCGTCCGCCACAGCTCCAGAAACCGCTGAAGAACTTCACGGCGGCCTCGTGCGCGTCCTTATCCGGGATCCAGAAACGATCCACGTCATCAGGAGCCGGAAGGGCCGCCACATGTGGACAGCCTGCGTCCTTCAGCGCCTTGCAGAGTGCACGGGCGGTCTCGAGGGCAGCCCAGCGACGTCCGAGCTCCATCTGGCCCTCCAACGCAGCGAGCCCGGTACGGAGGAACCTGGAGAAGTCAAAGACCGTGGTGTCCTCCCCGATGGCGGGCACCACCACTTCGTCGCCGACTCCGGCCACCGGCGCGCGAATATGGCAGCGGCCCGGTTGAGTTCATCGAGCCGCGGGCGCCGGCGGACCTCTGCGCGGCCCGGGTTCGGGTATTCCTTTCGGTCTGGCGGTGCGGGCGTCGGCTTCGGCCTCCTCGCGCGCAGTTTTCTCCCCGATTAAGCTCGGTGCGCGCTTGCGCCGCTCTTCCTTCGGCTGCGCACCTCGGCCTCACTTTCGGTGAGCTTTGACTCAACGAAAGTGACCGCGGCGCAGTCCTGCTTGGCAAGCGCAGCACTTATAACAGATTGCTGCGCGAGAAAAAGGAGTGAGAATCTAAACAACCTGAAATCGAAAAGACTTTGATTATTTGGGTTCGACAACTTACAGAAATAGCGTGGAAGTTGATGGCCGAGAGGAGCTCCAGACGATCCACCTGGGTCAAGTCCCTTTCGGTGGTGGTAGTGTTAAAAGAAGTGCTGCACTGGTCCGCGAAAGCGACAGCAGCCACACCAGGCAGCACGCCACTTGCGCGACAGTCCACCCCCGCGATTAAGCGAGCGTCCGAAGCCGCCCCTAGAGCACGAGCAAGTTGGTAAGTCCTTTCACGGTCTGGGCTCGTCTCTTCGGGAGATGAGCACCCCGAATACACGCGCATGTGATCACACTCGCCCGGGGCTCGCTCCAAGGAGAGCTTGCCATGGCCAAATAGGGCACACGCGGCGGTTTCGGGGGTCATGCGGCTCATCTCGCGGTGGAATCGGGACTTACCGGACTTCGGGCCGGATGGCACGAATGCGCGCGAGAGGTTTCGGGCGCGGAGGCGGCGGCATGGAGACGGGTGCATTCGTGCTCGGCGGCGTGCCCACGGCTTTCTGCCTCTTGGACATCTCAGGGGGCATCAGCCGGCCTTTTGAAGCTGAGGCCAAGGGTGCTCGGGCGTTGGCGTGGTTTCGGCGGGCGGCACGGGTCCGAAACTTTCTTGGGGCGCGTCCCGGCCATCAAACTCGATCCGCCGGTATTGTCCCGCAAAACACGGGCCGAAATTGTCATGTTAGCATACGCCGCCCGAAATGTGAATTCAGCGGCTATGCCCTAATGTGCAATGCATATCCCGTTCTACCATTTCGGCATGCAAAGGTTCCGGGACCCCGGGAAGTCCAAGGAGAACTTAGCGCTGCGTTTCGAGGTTTGGTCCACGGCCGTCCGGCCATTTCGCGGCATACACGAACATCGCGAGCCTCCGGCTCCGGTCGCTCCCGGTTTTGCTTCGCGCGTTTTCTCTTCTCGGCAGTGGCCGTTGTAGTAGCGCGAGTCGGCGCGGAAGGAGGAGGGCGCCGGACGGGGATCGGTTTGGGCACCCCCAATACTGAGCCGCTTGGCACGCTGGCCTCCGGCTCATCGGCACTATCGGTGGCCTTGGCCTTGGATGCTTTCGGAACTGGCGGCGGCCTCTCCGAATAGGCGATACCCATGCAGTCCAGGGCACGGTTTCTCCTAGGAGAGTTTCCAAGTCAGAGCATTTTCTTCTTGTGCTCCCTTTCTCCATACGGCCCGCACAATCGGGTAGCCTTCTTATCCAGCGCAGCTAGGTACGCAAAGCATCGGACTCAAAGTAATCCGGCGCTCGAGGAGGAAGTCGGGACCTCGATAGCCATTGACGTCCGGATTGGCTCGAATTTCACCGATTCACATAGGGGCCATTCGTCAATAGCAATCATTTCCTCGGCCAAGTCACGGCCGGGTGAGGCCGGCTGGCGGTCAGAGCATACGCTTCCGCGGCAGCGTGATCAGCCGGACCGAAAGTGTCGTGTGGCGGTTGCTTCTCTCCAATCATCACGGTCATCAAGGACACCAAGGGGTTTGCCCGGCGGCGCCTTACTCTCTTAGCAGCTTCCACCTCTTCATCCGAGGCAACCCGAATGTAGAACCAGTACTTGTTCCAATCCTCCCATTTTTCTTTGAAAGTGGGCACCAAACAGTTCTGTTCTTGCCCCGGCGCCGGCACGAAGTTGTAGGATCCGTATTCGGTGCGAATATTGGGCCGTCCATCTACCTTCCCCACTTTCGAGTGGAAGTGGGTGCAATGGAGTTTCACGAAATGGGCGACGCTGGGTTCGTGGCCCATCATCTTCATGGCCATGGCATATATGCTGAGCCGCGCGATGGCATTCGGCGTAAGATGATGAATCTGCAGGCGGTATTTTTGCAGAACGGCTCCGAAAAACGGAACCAAGGGAAACCTCAACCCGGCTATGAAGAAATCGCGGAACACCACTGCCTCATTCGGTTCCGGTTTCGGGGTTACTTCTTCCCCCGGAGCTCGGCTCCTTTCGCGCTCGAATGCGCTGAGAAGGCCGCTGCGCTGGTATGAGTTAAGTCGCTCCTCATCAACTTTAGATCGGCAAATAATGCCGGTGTGCCCCTCGATTCTGACCCGGCGGTTTCTGCGAGTCGGGCCAGATTCGGCGCCTTCACCTCCATCCGGTCCAGCGGCCGCTACGCTCCCTTCTGCCCCATCATACTCCACAGAATCGGCACCATCTTCACCGGCCACTCCAGCGCTCCCTTGGCCGCTATTGGTTTCATCAGCAGACGAATCAATCACGGGCGCCGCTATCGCGGGTGCCACAGCACGAATGGGTTCAACTATTTCTGGCTCCCCCAAGCTTGCCCTGAATTCCGTGACATGTTTCTGTTCCGGATTGGCTAAGCTGGGCCGCGGTTCAGCGCAAAAAGTGGAGAGTCCGGATGCGCTGCCGTGGGCTGTTCCGGCCGAATCCCCAGACGAGGAGCTTTCGGACATAGGCGATCGCTCCAAGAGGGTGCCCAGGCTTCCGAGCTATGAAGAGAAACGAAATTGCATTCAATAAGGCTGAAAGAGACACCTGTAACTAACCTAAGCCTCCCTCACCAAATCCCGAATGCTAAACTAACATAAAAGAAACGAAAGTGCAAATTTACATCTTACTGAATGAGAAGGAGAACACCGGATGCGGAGAACGGAAACGATCCGCGAATGCGTCAGAGGCAAGCGCGCAGGGGCTAAGTGCCCGCCCCCTCCCGTTCCTTTCCCTTTTATAGGCAGGGGGCGGCCGTGGGGGGAGCCGACGCGTCGCTTCACGCGAATCGAGGTAAAAAAAAAAACCGTCTCCTCATCCCGTGGCGGCGGCGGCACATTCGGCGCGGGCACATTTGGTGCAACGAAATATTGTCGGCCATGCCCGGAAGGGACCACCCTTCCGGACAAGGCCGGAGGGCTACTGTTGGGGGCAGGAGTGGAATTGGCCACCCCGTCCCCCCTGATTGTGTGCGCGCCTCATGTGTTTGATGTACGCAGGCACGGCCGATAGCGCGGGAAGACGCGCATCCGGCGTCAACGCAGGGCGGAAACCCCGATAGCGCGGGAAGATGCGCATTCGGCATCGCCGGCGCCTGGGCGGAAACTCCGATAGCGGGAGGACGCGCATTCGGCATCGCCGGCGCCAGCGGAAACCCCGATAGCGCGAGAAGGCGCGCATTCGGCGTCGACAAGCCCGGGACGAAAGCCCCGATAAGCGCGGGAAGACGCGCATTCGGCATCGCGGGCGCCAGGCGGAAACCCCGATAGCGCGGGAAGGCGCGCATTCGGTGTCGTCGGGTGCCAGGAGGAAACCCCAATAGCGCGAGAAGGCGCGCATTCGGCACGAGTCTGGACGCATTCGGCGGCCAGGCAGGAAGAAGAGTCCGGATGTGTGCTGGTCGGTGGTTAACCGGCAAAAGTGGGCCCTTGGGCCATTTACTTGTCTGCCCTGTGTCGGCTGCTCCTGTACGTTGAAATTAGGGTTGCCAGGGGTATTCTTGTACAAAATGCAGCACGACTTTCTATAAGTAGACCCCTCAGGGGACGTTGTAAGGGACTTTTTTGGACTCCGTGCATTTTAGCCGGAGGACTTGGTATATAAGGTTTGCATTGTTTGTTTCGTATTGTAATTCCGTGTTTTCCAGTTCTTGCCGGTTTCGGTCCTTTAGGGGGTGCGACCCCGAAGGGCTGAAAGAACAGCGAGACTTGGTCAACTCTAGTCAAACAAGGTACCAAATGACCTCAAGTGAAAAACTTTTGAATACAAGATAGTTTTATCTCATTAATATACATATTTCATAGATAGACTATTTTTGCATTTAAGGAAGTGTTGGTAAACTCTAGTCACAAATTCTTGAATTCCACACAGACTTAATGAAACTTCATGCGGGACGAGTGGATTTAGAACTACACTTTCGCAAAGCTTCGTCGAATGCAAAAATGACCTTTGTATGAATTGTTCGTCTTGACGAGTGGATCAAACTTGATGTTCATGACTTTTCGAGGTGGGCCCGTCTAGGGGGTCGAAAACCCGCGTCTAGCCGCGAAAAACTAAAGTTTCAAAGTTTGAGTGGTCCAAACAATCCCAGATGAAAAGGTGACCATTGGAGAAAATATGCATCTTGATGAGTGGATCAAACTTGCTGTTCATCACTTTTGCATCTGAGGCCATCTAGGGTTCGGTCAACGCGTCTTTTCTAGAAAAACCAAGGTTTGACTTGGTCAACCTAGGTCAAACGAGGCACTAAATGACTTCAAATGAAAAAATTTTGAATATTAAGGAGTTAGAGCTCATCAATGTCTACATTTGATAAATAGTCTATTTTTACAGTTGGAAAAGTTACAGTAATTAGAAATTTATTTACCGTTACATAGTCAATTTTTTGCATGTGGAGAAGTTTTAGTAATTTGAAAAAGTATTTTTTTGCATTTGTAAAACTCTATAGAAAATAATATTTTAGAATTATAATTAAAACTATTATATAAATATATTTTTATATAAAGAGTTCATTAAGTTTGAATATGTCTTTAATTTTAAAAGAAGAAAATTTGTATTTATAATTTTATATGTATAAAAAATAAAACCCGGGTCGGCCCACCAGGCCCATCCGGCCCGGCCCACCAGGCACACAAACCCGGGTCGTATATATATGTGGCCTGAAACCCTAATCCCCACCCCATCCACTGCCAGCCACCGCTCCCGCTCCGGCTCCCCACGCCATCCACCCCATCCCCGGCGTCTCCCCGGCGTCTCCCCGGCGTCACCCCGCCGCCCCTTCTCCAACCGGCAACGGCGGGGGCCATTACTCCCTGAGTCGCGGCGGCGACGCGCGACCCCACTCTCCACGCCGGCGACGGCGGGGGCGACCACGAGCTTGACCGCCGGTTCCGGTCCGGCTCTTGGCCGGATCGAGCGGCGACTCCGTCATCTCCATCTCCGGCAACCATGGCGCCCCGTCCCGATCTGCGACTTCGGCAAGCGCACATCGGTGCCCGCGGCTCCATCCACCCGCATCGGTGGCGTCGGTGGGCTCCAAGCGACGGCGGCGGCCTCGCGCCACGGCTTCCCCTTCACTGATGGCGTGGTTCCAAGCAGCCGCGCAGCCCTCCGGCTATTGCGCGGAGCCAAGTGACGGCCGGTCCTCCCCTCGGTGATGGAGCGAAGGCAAGTGGCGACCTCTTCCCAGCACATCCCGACTGGTTTCTACACGGCTCCAGATCTGGATTTGGGATACGTTTATCTCCCTGAATCCCTCTCGATTTCATCTTTCCTTATCTCATCTCTCTGATTTATCTCTCTGATTTTTGTACGTACAGATACAGATGTACTTCACTTGAGCCAGTAGATGTCCGAGCTCGTCCTTGGCAAGGTCAATCCCACTATTTTTCCTGTATATGTTCCCTGACCCAATAAAACCAGTAGTGAATCAAGTTAGCTTGAAAGCAAAGACGACTTAGTTGACTACTACCTAACCTGTTCTTGTCATCAGATTCAATATTCAAGTTGACAAATGAAGATATATAGGTTCATGGTAGATTAATCATTTGTTTCAAATATATTTTTACCTATGCTCATGACTTGCTAAGAATATATCCCTATTTGTTCCGTACTCAGTGTATTGTCCACTGCAAGTTGGTACTGACTTTCTATCCGTAATTGAGACAAGGCCTCATGACTTCACCTAGATATCTCCCTTTCTATGCTCTCCATTTTTATATATATGCTTATGACTATTTGTTTCTGTTGTAGCTGTTTTGCAGGATCAGCAGCAGCATCAGTTCGGCAGGAGGAGCAAGTTTATTGACATTAAGTTCAGGTGAAGTTTATGCTCTTCCAATTGTAGTTTAGTAGCAGCAGCTCGGTGGATGGCTTATTGGTGTGTTACTGGATTGGCTCAAGTAGTGAAGTCTAGAAAGTGTAGAACTCAAAGTATGCTGATATGTGTCTATAGTTTGCTCGAAATATGCTGATAGGGAGACTGCTATTATTTCCCTTATGCAAAGCCCACTTGTTAGTCAAAAACAAAAGGCCCAGCTGTGCTTAGTGTACCATGTAGCTGATCATGGTATTTTTTCTAATAAATCTTTCTGTTCTGCTTGAGGCATAATTGGACTTGTAATTTGATTATTTGTTTAAATGCTTAATGCTTTTGTGGGGTCCTATGGTGGTATGAATCCTGATTATTCTCAAGATTTGAGTTTTGAATTTTCTTCCTCAATTTAAATTGGTATGTGGTCAAAATCATGTCAAGTAATTGCTATACACTTTTCCAGGTGAGTGTCTATGATGAGGATCCTCATGCACGACGTACCCTTGGTATTCTTCTTTTCTTTACCATGTTCTTGCTGTGATGACTATACAAATATAGTGATATGCCATGTACCAATTTAACTGGCAATGCAGGTCCCCATCGTGTTGCAGGACTGTTGCATTGACATCGTTCTCATTGCTTCCAGCCAACAGATTCAAGTATTTCAGGTACAAAAATAACTTCACTCCAATATTTAGCTTGTGGATTCGATCTGAAATCTATCTTTGCTAATAGGGAAGAACTGCTTGGCAAGGAGACTTACCCATATGATAGATTTTTGTATTTGCTTAGGTCCATTGCAACTTAGTGTATGTAAAGCATGTCAATTTGAGCTTCCTTTGTTCTGTTATCTATCCAGCGTTCTGATCTCAAATGTGTAATGATGGACTTGTGAAACTTTTAAATTATCGCTTGTAATGACGCTTGTATGTTTGTGGATGTATATATATCTATATATATGGTGGTCAGATTTGAATTTGAATTCGAATTATATATTGCACGGTGTGGTCAGATTTGGATTCGGATTATATTTTTTTTGCTGAAAATTCACTGTAGGGACGGCTCTAGATTGAGCCGCCCTTACAGTGGATGTCACTGTAAGGGCGGCTGGTGATCCAGCCGCCCTTACAGTGAACCCACTGTAAGGGCGGCTGGTGTTGAGCCGCCCCACAGTGCCCCCCACTGTAAGATCGGGGGCGTAGGGGCGGTTACTGTAGCCGCCCCTACTGTGCTACAGTAGCCGCCCCTATAGAGCCTTGCTGTAGTAGTGCCCTGCGCTCGCAGCCGCAGCGGCATGATCTCGGCGCTGTACGTGCCGGCCAGCGAGCCGAACCCGACCGAGAACGCCGCCATGAAGGCCAGCACCGACACGACGCTGGCCGCCGTGCTTGCGGCTGACGGCGCCGGCGCGCTGACGCAGAGCGCCACGCCCAGCGACGCCATGGACGCGGCCACGCCCGCCGTGCTGACGAGGAGGAGCGGACGCCGGCCGAGGCGGTCCGAGAAGAGCGTGGCCACCAGGAGTCCAGGACGAAGCACATCTTGACGACGCCGACGGCCACCGTGGCGCCCAGCACGGCCTTGTTCGATGACATGCCGGCCTTGCGGAACACCAGCGTGCTGTAGAGCACGATGGCGTCGATGCCGGAGGCTTGCTGGAAGAAGTGCACGCCGACGACGCAGATGAGGATCCGCTGCACGCTCGCCGACGGCCGGATTAGGAGCTCCTTCCAGACGTTGCCGCCGCCTCCGTCAACATGTGGCTCCGCCTTGACGGCCTGCTTAATCTCCTCGAGGCGCAGGTCGGCCTCGGCCGTGGTGTCCGAGGTGCGCACGAGCACGGCGCGCGCGTCGGCGTCGCGGCCGCGCATGGCGAGCCACTGCGGCAACTCTGGCATGGCGAGCACGCCCATGGTGAGCAGCACCGGCGAGAGCATGCTGCATGCCCACGCCGTACATGATTCGCCAGCCGAGGTGCACCGGCAAGCCGGCGAAGGGGTAGTTGGATACGTAGCTCACAAGTAAACCCAAGCTGATGAACATCTGCAAGAGAGCAGAGCAACCACATTAAACTAAGTTCAGAACCAAACCAGCAACAACATATAACTGCATATATACGTACGTCGAGAAAGGACGAGAGGAAGCCGCGCATGGACGCCGGCGAGATCTCGGCGTTGTAAACGGAGGTGACGACGACGGCAAACCCGGAGCCGACGCGGGTGACGCAGTGGGCGGCCATGAGCGCGGGGTAGCTGCCGCCGAGCGACATGGCGAGCGCGCCGGCCATGAGGAAGACGTTGGCGAGCACGAGCGTGCCGCGGCGGCCGAGGAGGTCGGCGGCCCAGCCGGCGGCGAGGATGGACATGAGCGTGAACAAGTTGATGGACCCGCCAGCACCTCGATCTGCGCGTCGGACAGGCCCAGGTCCTCGCGGATGAACAACTGCGCGCCGCTCATCAAGGCCTGATCTGCATGCGAGCACACAAATTAGAGCACGGCTGCTACGTTGCAAATTTGCTCGATCCTACGAGATGGTTGAGTGGATTGGCGTACGTACTGTAGCCCATGAGGATGGCGGTCATGGAGGCGAGCGTGGCGCAGACGAAGGCGAACCTGTTCCGGCGCGGCTTGCCGGACTTCGCGGACGACGCGAGTAGTGGCACGGCGGCGCCATCAGCGGCAGTGCCGTCGTCATGCGGCGGCGGTTCCGTAAGCCAGGAAATTAAGACAATATGTTTGTGGACAGCTCCTCGAGAGAGGGGGCTGCCCACGTCACCCGAAATTCACCGCGCCGTAAGATCTCAAGTTCGGTGCCCAGGATTTACCAATTCCAAATTCTACCTGAATCCGCTTCCAGAAGCTGCTTAGCTTCTCTCCTTTTTTCTCAGCTTCTGTTGCGCTTCTCTCTGAATCCGAGCAGCTAAATATATATACCAGCTTCCGCTTCTCTTTCCCGATTCTTCTTTTCTCTACATCCCCTCTCTCTCCCATCACTTTTTCCTCTCCTCCTCCCGATTCCCGTCGCGATGCGAGCAGGGGCGGCTGCGACGGCGCCGGCCACATGCGGCGTGCGGCAGCGACGGCGGCCGTCCTCCTCCTCCTCCACCACCACCTCCTGCGTGGGTGGACGGCTCGGCCGGCACGGCGCGGCGTGGCGGCAGTGGCGCGGCACGGTGGCGGCGGGGCGGTGCAGGCGCGCGGGTGGCGCGGCTCTGCCGCCGGCGCAGGCGGCCCCCTGCCCTCTCCCTCTCTCTTCGTCTCAACGTCTCCTCCCCGCGCAGCTCCCTCGCAGGTGATGTTCACGATGTTCCCTAGGGTTAGGGTTAAGGTTACTACGGCGATGGTCTAGGTTAGGGCTTCGCCCCATCGTCGGTGGCCCGGGATCCGGCGACCTTCGTTGCCAGTGGCGCAGATCCAGCCGTGGCTGGCCTGCTCACACCAGTACGCATGGTTGGGCCGAGGAGAACGCCATGTCTGCTGTAGTTTTGGGTTGCTACTTTCTGTTGTCCAGGTTGTGACGACAAGAACAAATGTGTGAGCTCACAAAACAAAGTTCTGCTTTATCTGCTATTTCTTTTTGTCTTCTCAAAATAAGCAAGCCAAAAAGGACTTATTTTGTAGACTCCATTCAACTGCTACAATGAAATTTAAGGTTAGTTCCCAACGTACACCATGTATCTGCTAGGTTGCATCATTCATTGTGTTTCAGTTCTAAATTTCATGTTCCACAGGTAAATATTTTTCTTTTCTCCTTACACAATTGACCATGCAGCTTGATTATGTCCATTATTGGCTAATAAGCATCATCTTCTTTTTTGTTGTAGCATTTCATAGCCAGCCTATTTGTCTTTTATCTACTGGATAAGCCTACCTCTTTTGTGGAAAACATTGGTTCACTTCCGCTGTTACTAAATTACAGTACTCCTTACATGCTCACTTGATTCTCTTTAATTATGCATAATGTCGCAATTTAGAACGTTTAGATAAACCAAGTACTTGATATCTTGTATATTTTTAGATCTGGAATTGTTGAGGCCCTGTGGTGTTCCTATAAGGCCGTCATCTTGTTGACCACAAACACTAAACAAGTTTGATGTGTTGTGGACAGAGCTAAAATGCATTAGTCTTGGGTATATTAATTTGCACTTTAACTAGAAAAAAATGGCCATGCTCTTGTCTTACTAGCACTGTCATTTGGCCTCCTGTAACAATGCTTTATTGTCATATTGTCCTACACAACACAAACGTATTTTACAGTTTACATATTAGGAAATCCTAACCTGACTTCCTCAATTTCCCTCGGTCATATACAATAGCCCTCTTTTGAAGTGTATTCCCATTCTATAGTATATCTCAAGCTTTCGCTTACCATTTAGTTCAGATGTTGATCACAACATGTCACTCAGTTTGGCTTTTAAAAAATGATACATGCTTTGCTTGTGCAAATGCAGGACGTAGCCTTCTTGTTTTCTGTCTCTTGCTCTTTTTTGTACTGCACATAGATCACAACAGCTAATTACAGTAGCTGATTCCTGCTTCCACTTAAACGGCTCCCCCGCAGCTTCCAGGGTATTATAAACTGAGTTGTGAGCAGCTGGGGTATCAGTACAGGTTATAGCTTGCCACTCCGAGAGAGTACCACCGACCACCACTTCGTCCGTTGGATTTTGGGAATTTTTAGAATTGCAAGAGAACTGGATTGTTGCACGGCAGCGCCAAAGTGCAGAGGAGCGAGCACTGTAATGCTTGCATCACATTGCTAATATTATAATGAGTTATCTTACTAAACAAACTTTCTGCAATCATAGACGTCCACGCATATTCATTTGTCAAATTTGCAGCAAGAGGCCTATCTGTTTACTGCTGCAGCTCATTCCCATGCCTTTTGATATTTTTCCACATTTGTAGCTTGATTTGCATGCCATTTATGCACTAACTAAATCATAGACTGCTAACAAGGGATAGATATAGTTGAGCAAGTTCAGACTGCTGTATGTGAATCTACTAATTTCCCTATTTTCATTTGTCTATTCAGTTGGGTTGGATTTGCAGTGAGGAGACTATGTAAATTATCTAAAGAGGTCATGCCAACTATTTCACTTTGCCTTCTGGACTTCAGGTAATTTTCTGAACCTTTTAGTTTGTGGATTTAATTCTCCTTTTTCCTTATTTCAATCTTATCTTTTTTTGGTCTAAATATATATGACATGCCAATTAATAGGCTGATATAAGTAACGACAACTATAATTCTTTATTACAGTTGGCTGTATTGTTTGCTTTAACAAAGTTCATCTACAGAATATTTTTGTTGAGGATAAATCATTATCATGAAGAAGGTCAAGGTCTAAATGATCTACAATTGTAGATAAAGTTGTTTGTCATATTGCCTACCCAAGAGCACTATACAGATCCCCCCATTCATTTCAGCATCTCGGGCATCCTGTTTGACCTCTTTACTACTCTATTGCAGTTGCTTTGCAATTCCTATGGTGCTCATTCAAATTTAATGTGTGTTACTAGAATGGCTCTGATTGTAGATAAAGATGAATTACCTCTGCTCCTTCAATCAAGTTTAGCTACACCAAAGAAAACTAATGTTAGTTTTCTTTCTCTTTAATTTTAGTTTTGCAGGGTGGGACCCAATAGCTAAATGGATTTTCTCCACCTTTAGTGAATTCAAGGTATGGATCTACAGACAATAAGAAAAAATTTACAAATGACTATGATTACAAAGGCATGAGCTTTTTAGTTCTGCATTGAGGTTCAGTAACCCTCCAAAAGTTGTTTTGAGAGAAAAAAAAGTCTACCTACAGGGCATTAGAGGTGATAGCAAAATATATGTAAGCTCACAAGTATCCATGGTTAGGGTTAGATAAATGTGCATTGACCCTGGCTCCTGTTAGCTCTTTGCGCTTCCACATTCGTTTTCTATTGTTAGAAATCTCTGGGAAAAGAACATTCTTTTGTTTTACCATTTACATCTCAGGGCTAGCAGTACACTCCACCCCCTCCTGAATTGTTGCCAAGGATGGAGACGATACTGGGCATAGTTCTTTGAGAACTATGCTCTAACTCATTGACCAAACAACTAAGCCAGAAGCCGCTTCAGGGTAAAATTCGGAATCAGTGTTGGAGCATAGTTCTCAAAGATCTGCTCTATATTTTAGTCACCTACCTGACTACCTCACCTTAGTTGTTTTACTTCAAGTGCCAGCTTGCATTACTGGACTGCAACTTTGATTTCTATTCATCAGTCTCTAGGAACTGCCTTGCTGGTTTGCTAAAATATAGTTACTTTCCATTTCAGAATGATATTTATAAACATAGGTGGATGACGCAATGAATCCATACAGTAAAAATAGGCGATAAGGCTTTCAGCTACCACTGTGCCTCTGCTTTTGCAGAGATTAGGTAACTGCTAATATCATCTCTTTCCTTTTGTTTCGATTTTGCGACCTATGAGCTTAAGGGAGGAACTCTACTCCCCTTTGTTGTTTTAGAAGTGTGAATCCATAGGACGAACTTTATTGTTTTGACAACAATTAACAAGGATTGTCTTTACTTTCTTGCTGTGAAAAAGGGGAATTCAGATTCAATCTTTAATTCTCTTGCACAAGCATATGTAGATTTTATTCTAGAAATATTGCCTACCTGATTATTAAATTATTCTATGTTATATAACAGATGTTTTCCTTGCTAATATAGAGATTAGAAATTGTGACTTCTTTTTCCTTCGATTGTTTCAGAATATGTATGGAGAAAGCTAAGAATAGTAAACTTTAGGTGTATAAAAATGGTAAATTTTGGGCACAATAAACAGTAGTTATAAGTGAGGTCCTTTTCTGGATGATTGCTTATTTAATTTTTCAAACTAACGCTGCTTTGCCTGCTGCGAAATTATTTGGCTGCCAGCTGCTGTTGCTTTTCTTTCTTTGTACTAATGCTGGTTATGATCATAGGATGATATGCGTGTGAAACTATAGTGCCTGCATAGGCCATTGAAATTTCTGCTTGTGGCACAAAAACGTTTTTAGTGGATCAACATAATATCCCTTCCAATATGATGATGGAAAAAATGAATCAGCCTCCCAATCCACAGACTAATTGTGTTGTAGATGTCGTCTGAAGCTCTTTGTTTTCCCATATTTCAATTATTGATTTTTTGGCATTCAAGGCTATGTTCAATACTTGGTGCTACATTGATAGTGTGACTATATTTACAAGTTCAAATTTTTTGTATTATGCATTTCTCTTATTGATTTTCCCTTTAAATTTTAAAGCCCTACACTAATTAAGCTGATCAGCCTACTTCTATTGTCACAATATAGTACCTCAAAGCTATATCAGCTTCTACCAACTCAAAGAAGGAAACAAGAACACAGGCTCAGATTACCATCATGATCAAATATAATTTTTCTAGCTTAAAAATTCCTAGGCTAAACATCTTCGGAAGAAAACTGTTTTTGCACCTCTCTTTTCTTGTTCGAGTGTAATGTTTCCTGTTGCTGAAAATTCAGTAATGATAGATTGATTGTGTGGTTGCAGTTCAGTTCTGCTCCTTTCTTCTAACCAATCCACACATGCCTATCGTCGCTCTATTGCTCATGTTTCCTCTTTCATTATTGCAGTCCATTTACTACATGCGGAGATTAAGAGTGCATAGAAATAGAAATTATAGGTTTTCGGAAACACTTCAGATATGTCATGATACATGTCATACTTGGTTAGTGTGTTACTTTGCCAAATTTTGGGCTTCTAAGTAGTAGTCTTCCAAATTTCTACTGTACTATGCCTTTGCCATGGTCCTACATTCGATTACTACCGCAAGTTTTGTATTTATTAAATGTGATCTTAGAGTAGCCAAAGCTATGATTCTAACCATTTTCTTTTTTTTTTTTTGATTCCTAGGACAAAATGGTACTTAGGTAATAATAGTACACCTCAAAAAAGAAGCCATGCAAGGTTCAAAACCATATCCATGCCCTTCTTTAATATGCTCTGCCATTCAGCCCTTATTTGCATAGGTCTGGTGCCATTTAAATACAACTGCTTATTCAGTTTCTTTTTCCTTTGCAACATTGCTTCAGGTGGTACAAATTCTTTTAGAATATTTGTAAGGAGTACATTCCAGGTAATACAAGCCACCCAGACTTGCCTTTCAACTAATTTCAGTGCTTCTCTCCTTAGACTCAAATGATATTCATTGTTGCAACTTGATATGGGTCAGCCTACATATAGCGACTGCAGAATTGCTGACATTAGGTCACTATATTATCAGAACCACAAAAATGTGGAGTTACAGTAGAGATTGCTGCCGTAGATTAACATGTAGTTTCTAGGCCTTCCCTTGGCGTATTTCTGATTGAGTAGAGTACTATATTCAGATGTATGATTCTACCATAAATGTTCCATCTCTGATCAGTATATGTGATTTCCCTGTACATAATTTTATAACTTATAAAGTTAACACTGAGTTCAGGTTAACCATATTAGAATTTTGGTTTATCATTTTTACTGAACCCACATCCTTTTTAATTGTTTGTCCAACAATACAAATACCAGTGGCATTTATACGCCAGTTAGTATATCCAAATGATTCCAATTACGGCCTATTATGATGACTTGCTGAAAAGAATTGACTTATGTGTTCCAAGAATTTCTCCACCTGTTGTGGAAGGAACAATATTTTCCCACCTGTTGTGGAATAGTGGTTGTTTGTTGTGTGCATGCTGCTCTACTCTTTTGATTGTCCAAGTAAAGAAAGGAAGGTTTGCCTGTTACTAGAGCATTGACATACAAGTCTCATTAATTTTCGTTTGGGTTGTGTTCAGCACACTGGATCTTTTGTTCATATTCAGTTTGACTCTGCCGAAAAAGGATGGGTCACAGCAGAAGACTGGAGTACCTTTCAAACTGGTTGTTTTTACCAGCTTTATTGCTCATGTTTACTCTTTTGAGGGCCTATTACTATGTTAAAAATTGAGAGGCCGAAGTCCAATGTCAATTCATAGTGCTATGATCTTAACACATATTACTTAGTAGTTATGTGCTATAAAATACTTAGTTGTTGATAGACTGAAGTTTGAGACAATAGAGATTTATTTCTGATAATCACCCTCATGTGATAAGATCCGAAAGTGATAAAAGCACTCATAATCAGAAAGAATAAATAGGATTATCAAATAGCCGTGTTATAAGATTTCTTTACATGGTTCTTTAAATATGGTACAAACAAATACTGTATTTGCTGCATCTATTCTTTGTCTTCAAGGATAATGCTCCCAAATTCTTAATTCTGGATTAAATTTATTATATGGCCCTAAATTTTGTTCTTTGGATTGATATTGTGCTTGATAAAGATGCCGTTGACAGACCGAATGAACAAACACTGAATTTGTCTAGGGGTGCTGCACAAGTTTTGTGCCTTGGTTCCCAATAGGTGGCCAAAACGATTGAGGCTGACTGCTGCGCATGCAACATGCTAAATAAGGTATGTCTCTGTTCATGCAGAGTCATCTAGATGGGCATCCGCGGACTCACGCTGGCCTCTCTGATCGTGAACCAAAATGGTGAAAAACTCACATCAAGGAGCTTCCCCAACCTGAACCTGTACAATATGTTGTAATAGCTATATTCAAAATGATATTTTCTTCCTTTTAATTTCACTAAACACTGCGGTCCCTATCATGGGTAGCTATGAAAATATTTTACCCAACACCTGCACCTCCAAGAATGCACAAGCCATACTGTTTGTGTTTTGCATTGTATAAATTAGAGTTTAAAGCAGCACAATATGCCAATATGCCATCATGTCCACCTACCAATAGTCTGTCTATGTTTCCTTGGTTTCTCTAGACAAACAAAAAGAGAATGGCCAATCATACATTCATACTGTGATATCTGTTCAGTTCTGGAACAGTAGGTGCATCCATGAGCATGGCTCATGTTGTGCGTTAGAAGCATTCAAGGGATAGTGTTAAAACTGTGTTTTCAATTCTCAGAGTAACTTTTTAGTAGGGTATTGAAGGAGCTGGGTCAATTTTCATGAACTTAGCACCTGCTGTGGCCTATGGAGTTTATACAGTTGCCCAATTTATTACTGTCCACTAGGCGGTCACAGCTGCATTTCTGTAATTGGCACAAGCTACCTAAGCTGTTGTGATTGCAGGTATCTCTTCGTTCTTAATTACACCTGCACTTTCCCTATTGATGAAATTGGTGCCTGTAAAACACAAGACATTCACTGTAGAAGGAAGACACTTTCTTAAATATATTTAGGTGCATCCTATCAGTTACAAAGGTTTGAAGAATTTGCCAATAACTAGCATTGATTAGAGGATTCGATGTGTTTGGTTCCACATAGCTGATATGTGACTATGTTCATAATGAAAATAAATTCCTATGGTCTGCAGTGACTTAAGGCATGTCTATATCAAAATTAGCCTGCCTGAAATCATTATAGAATAGATTTCGCTTCGAATTAGTGTGCAGGGTCATGTGGCTGATTATTATCTCAAGATGGTGAGTTCAGCTATTTCACATTCTATTTATTTTCTCTGAATATGAATACCTATGTTTTTCAAAGGTGGAATAGTAATATTCTTGCATGAATAGTGAGTTTAGCTATTTCAGATCTTACTTATTCTTTTGGAGAATGAATACTTATATTTTGCACAGATGGAAATAAACAAAGCACATTTTGTGTTCTATTTTCTCAGATGTTCTACTACATCAAATGTGTTGGAACAGTTGTTTAGGATTGAAGATGCAGCCAGTCCCTAATCTGCAGGTTCGGTGCAGAGGTCTTCACAAGTCTGGACAAAGCCAGATCAACAACAGGGACTGCGTTCAGAAGACTGGATTACTCTGAACATAGAGGACAAAGTAAGAACTCTAGAGCATGCCGATGTTATGTTGGCATAGTCAATTTGTATTCATATATGATCTAATAGTGCTGTTATAAAATATGGTATAAACAAATATACACCAACAGGATTATCAAAAGCACTAATTTTTTATTTGCAGAATTTCTCATGCAATGGCTCCTCTGGTTGACAAGTTCAGAGCTAATAATGTTTATGTATTCCTTGTGTCGGGCAAATGATCAAGGTAGGTTCTGTGATATAGGAAAATAAAAACAGTGCAATTCCTTTTAACACACTCTATGTCAACTTACACTTTTGGTTGTGGCATTTATAGAAACCCATATAGGGCTTTGGGCTTCTAATTTGATCTATAGTCTTCTATAATTACAATATTCTGACAACAATATAGTTATATGTAAGTATACATATGTTTCCAGCGTACTGGTTTATAGAAAACTACAGTAGCAGTCAATATACAGGTCTCGGATTAGGACAATTTTTTAACAGTTACATATTGTATTATGTGCCAGGTCATTTTACAGATGTTGATATATCATTGCCACAACTAGATGCAATTAAATCTCCTCCTGTTCAACCTTTCATTGTTCCCAGGATGGCACCGTTATCTCAGGATGTTCGCAAGGCAAATACAGAGGCACATAGGTATGGTACACAAACGTTAACCTCACTATAGTTCTATGATTATGTGAGTCGTGTGCTTTCACTTCTAAAAGCCAGAGAAGCTTTCCATATGACACCAATGAAACCGTATTTTTATCTATCATCAAAGATAGATTGAACTTATCCCAATATAATTTCGAAAATGTATCAGGGCTAAAGGTGTTGCTGCCAGGCAAGCTGCAAAAGCACAATTTCCATCTACACATCTACACAGGTAAACGTCTACACCGTAGAGATCGATGAAAAGATCTGAAAAAAAAACGCCACAAAAAACTGACTAATCATACTTTTTCGCTACCAGGTACCATCGATGTGAAGATAGTGACCCCAAAGCTTTTGTCGCGCTGAAGGAATCAGATCCGGCAACCAAGATTCCTTAAATATATCTCAGCATCTTGTGTACAGTTAGTAGTTATGCAGTGGCCTGTGCCCTGTATCATCTTGTCAACAGTTAGTAGTTATGCAGTGGCCTGTGCCCTGTAGTTGGATGAACCTTTAGTTTGTATGTTTCTATAGATTTCGGACACAACTTAACTTCTAGGTACTTTTCAGCATGTTAAGCATAGCATGCTTGGGCCAAGCCTATGCAGTATGACGATAAGAAACATCTGAACACCATGGATTTTAAGCAACCTATCAAATGGCTTGCCTAAACATATGGCACGTCTAATTTTATGAAGCTTCCATGTGTACGCTGGCACGGGCGCGCGGAGGCGCGCGCCATGCTACTAGTAGACATCACTGCTGTTTGAGCTGCAATGTGTACGCATGGCTGCTGGCCCCATGACACAGTTAAAAATGATAAACAATAAACAGCCTAGTGAATTTAAGTAAAAATATAATTGTTTTAAGTTTTATGATAAAAATAGTCAGAAAACATCGAAATTTATATGTGTAGGCATCGCTGCTGTACCAAACTAAATTATTTTAAGATTCACTAAAATTATATATAACATCAAAATTGATGATTTGAAACTCCATAGGTCCTATCTATCGGATGCATGTTAGCGCTGAGTCAGCTAGCCATGTCAGCTACCTAAATGAGACCCGAACTAACTTTAAAGATAAAAAATGTATTTTGAGACTTTAGAGGCTTTTTCCGGTGAAGGGAAGGAGAAATTATATTTAAACTCTGTACAGTACGAGCCCAATGCTAATTACATATAAAAAAATCTGAAATAAATAAGGTACAATAGTCTGTCAAGATTCTTCCATTGTCTTCATCTTCCCTAGTGTCTTTTTTTTCGATGTATCCGATATTTAGATGCACATAGCCTTGTTGAACACCGAAGCCAGAGTGCAGTTCTTATGCACATGTATTGTTGACGTACTGCCCGTCTTCTCAAAATCAAAATTAGTGCTCCTCTCATTTGCAGAGGAAACAAATTTTTCTATATTTGACTAATTGTACATAAAAGAAATATTCATATTTGTGATGTATAAAGATTAATAAACTTCCTTAAATTGTTAGTGAAATATATTTTGATAACAAATTTATTTAGATATATAAATATTCATATCATTTTCTTTATATTTAATCATTTTTTTAAAAATTTGACTTCTCCGAATATATTTTAGGACGGATTGGAAAGTAGAGAAGTGAGATCCGGCGATGCAGAGTGGCAACGCGCGGCAGAAGACGACGAGCAAGCTAGTCTATCAGTATCTCAGTGTGTGAAGGTAACGACGACAGACTAATTGCTACTACCACGTGGACTAGCTGTCTAGCTGTCTGACTGTCGTGGCGAAGATGCTTTTACCGGTGCATCGTGGAAGGATTATTCCAAATATACACAACCTAGTACTAGTAGAGTTATAGTAGTAGGCAGTAACAATCAGTATTTCTTCCTTTTTCTTTGAGCTGATAATAAATACTCTGTCGGCGCCCGCTCCTCCCTCGCCAGCACCGCGGACGTCGCGGCGTCCGCGGCCGCCCTCGCCGTGACGCTGTACGTAGGCGGCACCAGCATGACGTCTCCGCCGTCGTCGTCGCCGTCGTGGCCACGTACTCCGTCGGGGTGGGTCGGTGGTGTCGGCGTACACTGCGGAGGTCTTGCCGCTGCGGCTGCGCGCGCAGGGAGCTAGTCTGGGCAATGCGGTGAACCGGCTCACGTGCGGCGTGGTGAGTATGACGTTCATCTCGCTCGCCGACGTGATCACCATGCCTGGGTGCTTCTTCGTCTATGCTGCGGTGACGGCGGCTGCGTTTGTGTTTGTGTACACGCGGTTGCTGGAGACCAAGGGCCGGCGTTTGGAGGACATGGAAGTGCTATTTCACAAGTGAGGACAGGAATGAGGGCATGCATGGAGGGAGGACGGAGCTGCGCTACTGGCCGTGCGCCGAGAGCCTCACGAGCAGATAACACTTGGGGTGGGGAGACGCCGGCACACTTAATTTCTTCTTGTGAATTATTGCCTGGTGGGTCGGACAAAAGGAGGTGGTGGAACCGTGGAAGCTAGATTTTTCTTGACAGAATGTGTGGGGAAAAAAAATTGGCTGAGGACCATCCATATCAAGACGTGGTGGAGATTGCTCGCCTGATATACGGGCCACTTCATCATTTTAACCGTATGCATGGTAAATCAGATGCCTCCATGATCCACGCATCAGCAGCACATACGCATCGTGTTTTGGTGAGGACCATCCCTACGGAATCTGTTTTCATGTGCAGATGGTAGCAACATGCATGTAGTGTCCTATTGTATGGACAAATTAATTCGCTTTGTCCTTTCATCAGGTGGGACAGTTAGTATTGGCGCAGCCGTTTACATTACTGGGTTTTCCCCTCAAATACGCGTCTCCTCGTGCATATGCGCTATCGCACGACCAGTGCACTCTCTCCGATTCTTTCTCTTCTTCCTCACTGCCGGAGGGGTTAGAAAAAAGATTGGGAAGGCAGGCAGGACAAGCGGTGGGGACATGAGAGATGGCGACGAGGCAAAGGTGGAGCTGACACCGCTACAGCGGGCAGCAGGGGAGCTAGCGGCCGGGACAAGTCGGGGCGAGGGTGTCCATGGCTATGGCGGTGGCGGAGGGGGGGTGGTGGGTGGAGAAGGATGGCACCGTGGGCGATGAGGAGATAGAAAGTGGTGGATGAGCGAGGGGGTGGGGTGGAGGAGGTGTCCCAGCGAGGGCAGAAGGAAGGGTCAGGGGCGGTGCCGGCCATGAGAAAATGGGTGGCACAGTCTCCAATCGTGCCCCCCATTGCATGATATATCGCTCATTTTCCCATGCTATAGGCATCAACCCCATCGATCTCACTAGTTATATTTCGCTCCACATCAAGTCACACCGATTTTAAAATAGTTGCTTTGCGGGCTTGTGGTCAACATCAAAGAGTAGGAGTGGGTGGGGTGAAGGGCATACAGCAGCATAACTGCATAAGCACAGAGGCTGAACGTTGAGCTACGCTGGTCCAACAACAACAAGTATTTTGTCATGTGCTCAGTCACTGCCATAGATCACAACATACTCCTAGTCCGAGGTCTGAAGCAGCCATTACCAGAAAACGATCTGGCAATGAGAAAGCGGCAATGACAACAAGTATTTTGTCATGTGCTCACTGCCAATACCACGGATCACAACATCACTCCCAGGTCTCAACCACAGATCTGGCAATGAGAATGTGGCAGTGATGTGGTTTTCTTATCACTACCGGTTGTTCCAACCCGGCAGTGATACGAGATAAAATGGAAAATATATATGTGTTGGCAGCGATACGAGATAAAAAAAATGCGTGTTTTCAGGATTCAAACTTGTGAGCTCAACATTTATATTCCACACTTACTATACACTTGACGCTATTCTCTTAACTACACATTTTTAATCTAATATTGTGTATCTCAGAACAATCTCAAACGAAAAAGTTGTTACCAACAAAGTTTTAGAGTCGCGTACGACAAGTTTTTTTTTCGAGACCACGCCGAAGCGCGTTTTTCATTAAGCAGAAAGAGTTTTGTTACAACATTGCAGGCCTGGTAACACCTTGGTTACCTAAACCTGCCCCCATCGAGAAACACATGAATGACTACATGACTGAAACTAAAAGCTACCAAAGGAGTCCAAAAACTCCCGCTCAGAACCCCTCAGCCTCCAAGCCCTCCAGGTTTAGGTCCATGGCTGTGACGTCGAACCTGCCGTTGAGGAGGATGTCCAAACACTGCTGCTTGTATTCCGACATGCCGGGCCCAAACTCGGCTTTGAACTTCTCTTCAATGTCGTGGTCAGGCTCGTCCTCATGGACCTCGACCCCCAGCTTCTTGAGGAGTAGCCTTTGCGCCTGCAAAGTCGCGTTTGCCGCACGCGGCCTCGCCGCGATGCGATTGCTTCGCTAGAGGGTGTGGATGGACACTGGCGTCCGCAAGTACCTCCGCCTCAAACACCTCCTGCACAAGCATCTGTCGGCACATCGACAACCGAGGAGGATGGCCCCGGAAGGTCGCGCGCCGCCGGAGCCACCTCGGACACCGCCTCCAGCTCATCGCGTGGCGTCGCGTCGTCGTAGGAGAGCGGCGCCGTCAGCAAGAGCACATCTTGAGAGACCACTCTCGAACCCGAGTGACCAGGGAGCCACCAGGGAGGTCAACCTGGACCATGGTCAGGGATCCCCCAACCTGCTCAAGCTCCAAAAGCACCTATTGAGGTTTGGCAAGAGCCACCCTCAACAGGACCTGAGAAGCACGTGTCCTCCGCCAGAGCCACCAAAGCATGACCTGTGAGACCCACTTCCAACTCGACCAGCATGGGATCGAAGTCCCAAAGCTGAACCTCCGGGCAACGGAACACCGAGAGGTCAGGCTCAAGATACGTCGCCTGTGTGACCGACCGGCATACCTTGGGGTCCCCGCCCGGCCGGCGCGCCTCCGAGAACAGAGGCTCACACGGGTTAGGATTGCACGGCGTCGACCGACCAGAGGCGTCGAGCGCCTCCGAAGCCGAGGGCTTGCAAGGTGGTGAAGGGCTGCGCTTGCACGCCGACGACTTACCACGCTTGCACGCCCTTGCCCTATGGCCGGCAGCCCGGCAACAGAGGCAACGTGGTGAAGAGCGGCACTGAGCCGTGATGTGGCCAAGCCCGAGGCAGTTGAAGCAGCGACCCACGAGGTCCGACGGTACTGGACGGTGGCATTTGGGAGCCGTTGTCCCAGGCCCACGTCGGCGACGACGACTCGGGACAGTCTGGAAGCCCTCGGCGTCGACGGAGGGCCAATGGCGAGGTTGTCGGAACTCGTCTGGCACCTCGTCCCCACACCGTGGACCAAGGCGCTGGTGCACAGGGGCCCTCTGCGGTAGCTGCGGTCCAAGGCGACGCCGTGCGGGTGGCCGCGTGGGCTGCTGAGGTGGAATCCCACGGGGCGTGCACCGCCGACACCTCTGCTGGCGACTCCGCCTGCGCCGCACCCCCCTTGCAGGCACACGATGGGCCGCCTCTGCAGCGGCAGCACGCGGCGTCGTGTTCGTAGCCCCCGCTGATGGAGGAGTCATGGCACGGAGAGCCCTACGAGCAGCGTCAAGATACGACGGTCACGCGACAGCAGAGGGGAGGTCATCGTCGGAGCCGCCCGCACTGGGGTCCGCGTCCGCCCAGCTCCTAAACTTGTTCCTGCCCGCCGATGGGTAGAGGGGAGGGGCATGCAGAGAGAGGGAAGACGGCGAGGCTCTCCCCGAGGGTGTAGTCGATGCTGGAGATGTGGTTACCGGTGATGTTGTGGTCGCCCGGGCCGCGGCAAACGATGTGGGCGCCCACGCTACGCCAGTGCAGTCGTCGTCGTCACCATCCTCCTCATCATCATCGTCATCCACGACGTCCTCAAGGAGAACCCATGACTCGTCCTCCCGCACTCCGCCGACGCACAGTCCATCCGCACGGGCACCAACACCATCCGCACGGGCACCAGCCCCGGCCTTCTCGGGAGACGATGTGGAAGCACGGAGGACGGAGGCACCGGCATCAGCGGGCGCCATGGTGGACGTGCCAGGGAGCACGGAGGCACCAGCATCAGCGGGCGCCGCGGCTCCGCCAAGAGCCAGCAAGGACGGCGCTTCCGGCGGCGGCGACGAGCTGCGTGTCGGAGATGAACCTCCACCACCGCAGCCAAACTCGGGGCCAAATAACCCACAGGGAGAGGAGATACCGGATCCGTAGGAGGAGGAACCGATTTGGAGAGATTGAGGGGAGATTTGGGTGGATTTGGTTGATTTGGTGGAGGGGGCGGACGAGCACCAGAGGGCCACGGAAGGGACACCAACGGCTCCATCCTCAGTGTTGTAGTACGACAACTTTGATGTTGACTTTGTTTTCATTCCATATTTTTAATCATGTAAAATCTGATCTAAAAACTCATGTCGAATATTTGGGCTTGTAAATCATCTCAAATTAGAAAAGTTGTACACAACAAAGTTTTGGATCTTGTTAAAATCTAAAGTTTTTATATAAAGCTTATCTTCATCCAATTTCATATGAAAAGTTATGATTTTTTTAATGCAAAACAGCTATCACTCCCAGTTCAAACCGCGAACCAGCAACGATCGGTGGATTATCATTGCCAGTTCTACTAGTTCCAAATTAAAACAACCTGCAGTGATGGGGCGACGACAATGATATATCGTGAGTATTGATATTTTAACTTGTCCCATTCGAGGCATATATATTTGCCAACGACTGATGAGGATCCGCTGCATGAGGTCCTAGATCGGTGAAGATTTGTTAAGAATTTTTAATTTTTCTGACTAGGTAACCTACTCCCTCCGTCCCAAATTAAGTGTCGTTTTGGGTTTCCGTGCCACAAGTTTGACTCGATTTCTAGAAAATGCGTGCAACATTTTGTTCCACAAATAAATTTGTTAAAAACTAGATTCAAAGATCTTTTACGATGATACTAATTATGTAACATAAACATTAATATTTTTTAATATTTGTTTAGTCAAAGTAATTTCTCGAAAAGCGAGAGCGACACTTATTTTGGGACGGAGGGAGCACGCTCTTCTCAGATTTCTTGGGCTTTTCCTCATCCTTTGATAAAATTGTGGCATGAGTTTCCTGGCCCACAACTGTTCAACAGATTCTCCTCCCCTTTTTCTCAACAAAAAAAAAAAGATGTCTCCCCTAAAAAAACAACTGATGGAAACGATGTTTCGCCCCCAATGCAGAACAAGCGGTTTCTTCGTCCTTGTCGAGCTCTTTTCTCAGGGGAAGAAACCGTTTCTCCAATTTATTGTCCTCGTTAAATTATTTGTCACATCAGATTGTTTGTTTACATGGCTGGTTATTTTGCAATAGAAACTACAGTAGCTTCGGGTTGGCACTCTGTCAAAAAAAAAAACCCAAAAGCTATATGTCACTCAAGCATTTTTTTGATCTCTGTCACACGAATTTTGGTGCGTCCGATTCTGTCCTGGCGCGCATCCCCCCCGTCTGTGTTGTTTGGCTGCGTGCGGCTGGGTTTCTCCCGCTGACAGGTATGGCCCGCGCTATTTAATTGGTCCGGCCATTTCGCTGTCCTTCTGGTCGTCGCATTTTCTCCTTTCGTCCTCCTCGCTCCTGTGGCGGTGGCGGAGGCGAAATCGTCGGCGAGGCTGCCGCCGCCGTCGATTTGTCGTCGGTCGTAAGTTCCCCGTCAATTCCTCATTCATATGTTGTAGATCCTTTGGATGCAACCCTGATTTCGTTGTTTTGCGTGGGATTTAGGTTCGAGTTTGACATGTGGCTGAATGGCGTGGTCGCCGGCGACTCACCATCATCTGTAAGTTTTTCTTCAATTCCATCTTTGTAGATGTTCTACATCATCGCCTCCTCTTCCATTTGGTGCCGTGGTTTGGTTATTTCCCTAATCTCTAAAATTAGACATGGTTTTTGCATGTCCCAACTCTGAAAATAGCCATGGATGCGTCCCTATTCATCACTTCTATTTTTAGGGGAAATAGCATGGGCTCTAGGTGGATGTGCGATGTGATCTGCTTTTGGTTGCGGTATATGGCTGTGATTGTTTAGGAGTGGAGATGTGGTGTTTGTTTGAGTTCGATGCCGTGTTAGGTGGATGCTTGTGTAATAATCGTTTCAGAAATTCAGACTTTCAGTTTCGTGTTTTGGAAATTGCTTTTGCCAGTGTGCCGTGTGCGACTCTGCTTATTGTAGTCGGAGCAGTTTGGTCTTTGAATCATTTTGGATCAGTATCTCTTTGTGTGATTTCTCTGTAGGTGGCTGCTATCCGTATGTGTCAGTTACCTGAATGTTGATTAGAGTTGTAATCTGAAATGAGAACAGAGCTGTATCTCATTTAAATTTGTTCTACTATGGTTTAGTTAGTGCTTCATTTCTAGTTTCTGCTTGCAGCTATTACTTCGGATAATTGCATATTATTTGATTTTTGTTTTTGGTGATGTAATCTTCTGTCATGAACTGAATCACCTGTTGTTTTGATCTACTTCCTAGCATAAGTGTAAATCAAATAATAGAGGGAATCTTCTGTCAGGAACTGAATCACCTGTTGTTTTGATCTACTTCCTTGTAGCTATTACTTCAGATAATTGCATATTATTTGATTTTTATCATTTGGTGATCTGTTATAGCAGTTTTCAATGCTTTTTAGTTGTTGTATAAATGATGCAACTATTGCATGAGTTGTGTGCCATCTATTTTGGCTTTCCACATCCTTTGAATTAAATTATATAAAACAACTTTCTGTGCACTTATGTTTAATTTTATCTTTTAGTTTTGTGTTTTGCAGTAAACATTTTTACCTATTATGTAATGAAGGCTGGTGATTTTTAATATCTTTTGATCCTTTTGTCTATGAAAAATAGTTTTAATTAAATTTTCTTATCTGCAATATACTTATCTATAATATGTTATGGAGGAGCGCTACCTTCCTTGCAATATGAAAGCCTAAATGGAGTGCCTTTCAAGCTATGTCACATTGAAATAAGGTTAGAGATGAGATAATTTTGGGAGTTCTGCATTTCATTGACTCCTTGTCTCGCATTTCCTTTTTGCAAGCTCCTCCTATCAAATTTGGTTGTTCGAACTTCAAATACTTAACTTTGCCTAGTTGTATGTTCAAATTTTGCTACTTCATGTTTAACTCAATTTTTTAACATCCGTTATAATTGTCTTAGTTATTTTACTTATACTTGGTTTATTCATCAGTTATAGTGTTATGTCGGGTGTAATTTATATTTACAGTGTATGTAACTAAGTAAATAATTTATATTTTTGTGAATTTTTGGTATGTTTGCTTCATGAATAAGTGGAATAATAATATGTTGTTTGCATTTCATGGACAAATCTTTTGCATTTTTTGTTGATCTGATTTGTCCGATTATTTGATTATGATTTGTTTGGTTCCTGAAAAAACTTTCTAAAAATTTTGTTAGTCTGTTTATCATAGAAAAAATTTTGGTTCTTTGGTTATTTGATTATGATTTGTTTGGTTCCTGGAAAAACTTCCATAAAAATTTTGTTGTCTGTTTTCATAGAAATTTTTTTGGTTCTTAGGTTATTTGATTATGATATGTTTGGTTCCTGAATAAACTTCCCTAAAAATTTTGTTGTCTGTATTTCATAGAAAAATTTTTGGTTCTTTGGTTATTTGATTATGATATGTTTGGTTCCTGAATAAACTTTCCTAAAAATTTTGTTGTCGTATTTCATAGAAAAATTTTTGGTTCTTTGGTTATTTGATTATGATACGTTTGATTTTTCTGATCTGTTTGGATCCTGAAATAACGGCATAAAATTATTCCCTGTGCTTCCAATCTTCATTTTGGCCTTATCTCTGCACTCTTTTTGATTAAACTTGTGTGTTGTTTGCTAATTCAGACGGCTGGTTTTTGCCAGGGGTGCTCATAAGTTGTGGAAAGCAAAAAATTGGTGCAGGTATTAATCTTGGTGAGTTCTACTTTTGTTAGGCATTGCTCTCTAGCTGTACTCATTTTGCATTCATCTCCCATCTGAATGAATGGTCCTACAATAACACCTTTGCTTTCCTTCTTTTTTCTTTCTCTTCTAACTTGCACTTAAGTTAATGAAAAACTCCACATGCCACCTTTGAGTTCTGATACTGTTGAGTATATCTGGACTAATAAGTACTATGCGTCTTTGAGGTTCAGTAGCCTTGCCCGGCATAGTCAATGTCCAGCATCAGCTGAAAGCATAGATCATTTATTTGGGTCTGCTCAGAGTCTAAATTGTATTTGCTAATATATTCTGTAATTGGTTTCTGCATTGTGATAGTGAAAGGGAGATTCCTTAGGTCGGACTCCATTTTGATGTCAATATAGTTTTTTACTGTCTATTTTAATGTCACTTACTGTAGTTAGTTAGGTGTAATTATTTTGGTTTTCCATTGTAAGTCTATCAAAATCATTTAATGATTTTTCCCTGATTTATTTTTGGGTATATTTTTGTAATCTGTGTGTTTGGGTCTGAATAATTTGTGTGTTTTTGCTTCAGGAATAATTTGGGGTGTGTGTGTAATTGCTTATTTCATGAACCAATCTACAGTTAGTCTTGCTTATCTCATGTAATTGCTTATTTCTAAGAGGTACAGAAGGCTGAGATTAAGTGTATAACAGGTACGGAAAATCTTTGGTCAAATCGTATCTTTTGGAAAGGTTTCTGTCTTGGCCGGCAATGCAAATTTCTGGGTTGTTTGTTGTGAAGATGGTTTCCTGCAGGTTAGTAATATTCCCTGTCGAATTTCTTTCAAATTGATTCTGTGTTTTAATTGGATGCTTGTTCACCTTGCTGAAATTTGGCTTTTATTTTTTGACAATCTGTTAAGTATTGAACAATAAACATTCCAGTAAAAATTATGATTATTTGATAATTTGTTATCTTTTGTGGTTTTTGAGAAAAATTTGCTCACATCCACTTCTAGGTAGTAACTTGTTGAGTATATCTATATTCTTCTTATGTGTATTAATTTGATATTGTGGTCTTACTCTTGAGTTCAACTACTGTTATAGTGCTTAATTTGATATAATTTATAGCTACTCTTGATGTAAGTGGTATTATGTGTCTGCAGTATGGAGAACTAGCTTATCATTTGTTATTTGGCCATTTTTGCAGTCCACATTTCTTTTCTTTTGGACTTAGACCATCTGGCTTGCTATTATCACTGATAATGTATGCTATTAGTTTTCCTTGCATTATGTTATGCCCATTTCTCCTCGACATCTCTAGTATAAACACTGACTGCTTCAGTTAGTTTCTAATCTTGTCAATTTTTGGAATTTTGCTTTCTTATTTCAGTTACTTGCTGTGAGGATGTTCAGAAGGAGTCCTAGGTTCATTTTTTGCACTGTAATAGCCTGCATTGTTTTTGCTCTTCTCAAAGTTGAGCTATGGCTGTTTGCAAGCGCCTTGTCTCAGATTAGGTTGTTGGCAACAACTGCATTTTATCCTTTTGGTGTCTCCAGGTATGCTTTTGTTCTAGTTTCACTCAAATGTTCTGAACCAGTATGGAGAAGTATCTTATCGTCAGCTATTTCCCCTATATTTTGGACTTCCTATTTCTCTGATATTTTGGGGTCAGATCTTATGGCATGCTATTATCACTGATGCGCTTTACTAAATGGATTGATGAGCGTAAAAAAGGTTGGCTATTAGTTTATCACCGCATTATGTTATGCCTGCTTGTGTTTGGCATCTACAGCATAAACATCAAATTGGTTCAGTTATGTTCTAAGCTTTTGAATTTTTGGAATGCTCTCAGGATCTATCATGCAGATTCCTGTTTTGATCTTAGCTGATTTGGGATGGTCTCTTTTTCTAATATGATTAGTAATGGGTTGTTGATCGCCAAAAAGTTTTCCATCTCTTTTTATGTAACTCCTTCCCAGGAGTTCAATTTGACGATCAATTAGCTTACCTTTAGGTCAGACTCTACTGTTACTGTCAACTTTAATCTCACTTACTGTGCTTAATTAGGTGTAACTGTATTGGTTTCCCACTGTAAGTCTAGCAAAAATCATTTTTTGTTACTTCTCTTGATTTATTTTGGGTATTGTAATCTGTTTGTGTTGACAGAATTCATGTGATTCGTATGAATTGTTATTACTGTATGAATTGTTATTACCGTCTAATTTAATGATTTAATGTCACTTACTGTAAGTCTATCAAAACAAGATGTGAATTCTGCCCCTGTTTTCTTTGGATTTGAAAGCTATGTGTTTTTGGTTATGCCAGGATTCGTGTGATGGAATCTTTTTTTAACTCAAATTTTGTTCTTCTGGTTGAAATTTGTTTGTTTTTAGGTCTGGCAGAATTCGTGTGATAGAATCCTTTTTTTCACTCAAATTTTGGTCTCCTGGGTTGTAATTAAGAATTTGTGTGATTTGTCCTTTCTGATTGCTTAAGTGATCGGATTGCATAATTTGCTTGAGTTACCAATAGACAGATCCAAAAAAAAACATATAATCAGAATGATGTCTTTTCACGATAGCGGTAGTATCAATGTAACATTGTAACTACCTTTGTTTAGATGCTCCGAGAGGCTCGGAACGAGCAATAAGCAGTGATGTAGCTAGAGAAGTGAGATCCGGCCATGCACGAGAATGTCAGGCTGTCAGTATCTCAGTGTTAACCATTTTCTGTACGGCTACTATTAATTCAATTATTAGTTAGCTCGTGAAAACAATGGACTGATTGCTGCTACCACAAGGTCTAGCTGCCGATTGTCATGGCGAAGATGCTTTCACGTGTCCCCATAGTAGGATACCAAATGTACAGCTTAGAGTTAATAGTAACTAGTAATAAACAGTAATAATCAGTGTCTTTCTTTCTTTTTTGGATAATTATACTCGGTCTTTATTTATGATGACTCAAACGAGTCCCGAAACTTAGGCACATTGAATATTTCCTACAATTTCTCCTAGCTAGCATGATGACCAATGTATGTATGTTGGTCGTCATGCTAGCTAGGAGATGTGGTGTGACTACATGATGAGACACAGCATGAGGCGATGTGACTGCATGATGAGACACACCATGAGCGTGATCCTGCCGGAACAACTACAACGACTTATGTGTTCCTATTATCTTGGTTCTGCCATGTGTTGCATTATTGATTGGGCCAAGACAAACTGTCATATGCACTCTATTGTCATCTCGCATATACATGAAAACACCTTTTTAGGACACACCATATCTAGTCGAGGGCTCCACACAAAAATCAGTTCTAAGGAAGAGTTGTACTCCCAGCATTCTAAATCGTAACTCGTTCTTACTCTTCAAGATATATAGCTTTTACAATGCATATAGATATATTGTATATCTAAGTATCATTTTTGCAAAATGCGAGCCCAAAACCTTTTTATGGATCTTGTTTTTGGGAGAACGCACTGGTTACTATACTGGGCACAACTACATCTGTGTGATGAAAATAAAAAAGAATATTCACCAAGTGTGCCAAGAGCTTGAAGCGATGACGACGACTATGCATTTATTTGCTTCCATTGTATGACCAAATAATGTTAGAATTGAGTTTTAAGTTGAACATATCATATGGTAGTTTAATCTTTCGATAATAATTAGTCTAATTCCCTTAGTTCTAAGGGATGTAGCCGGATTCAATTCTTTTCTAAGAAAAAGGTGCATAGTAAAAACTATATATTTAGATAGGACTCGCTAAAATTCAGGTGTCTGAATTTTAGCTTTCTTTCAAGCAAAGGTTATTATATATATTTTAAACAAAAATTGTAACTTTACTTCGTTGCAATTTATAGATTAATCTACAATATTTGGTTGTGAGAATAAAAAACCGGTAGACAACCATAAACCCAAAAAAATTTAACCCGTGTTGGCACAAAGACAATTAAAAATATAATTTTTTTAGAAATTGAAAAAATTGATTTATTATTTTTTCATGAAAATATTGAAAGTTAAGGGCGATTGAACGGTCTACGTATTATTCGATCTCGCCGTTAGTGCTTGGACAGTTCGCAGACTATCTGATGCTACCATTAGCGCTCAGACAATACGTTTGAGCGCTAAACGCATCTTTTGAAAACCTACGACGTTTGCTTCCTTCCGTAAAGTCCAGTTTGCTCTTCCCCTCAAAATCCACGGTGGTTTGGTGTGTGTGCACTCTCTCGTGTCGTACCAGGGAAGAGAGAGAGAGAGAGAGAGCGGAGAGAGATAAAAAGTCTTTCAGCTATTTCTTTCTTGATTGCAACAATTACATGCCCCTAGTATTCAAACATCAAATCACAAAATAACAATTTACTTGTTGGTTGGTTGTAAAAGAGTGTTGTCTGAAGTCATCTTAAATTTCAAGCACCTCAAATACAAGAGAAGTGAGTTATAAAAGCCATTACGACATACAATTGGATATGGATGTCGTATTCTTTATGGGACAACATTTGAACAATGAAATTGTATTTTTTTGGGATATCATGATGCAATCAAACTTGTAGAAGAATGCATGGACTCCCTACCCCAACGGAACAACAACCATCGCTATATTTTTCAAATGCAGATGGATATGAAGATCTATACCATTTGCAATTTGGTATTGATGATCCAACAGACAGATCGAAATAGAAAACTATATGTGGCTGCCCTGATCATTTCTCGGAGAGCATTTCCATGCCCTCCATGCTCCGGCCATTGGCTCCAGCAGCCGCGTGTACACAAACACGAACGCCGTTACCGTCACCCCCGCGTAGAGGAAGAAGCACCCAGGCATGGTGATCACGTCGGCGAGCGAGATGAACATATGCTCACCACAGCGCCACTGAGCTTGTTCACCGCCATGGCGAGGCTGGCGCCCTCCTCACGGGGCCGCAGCGGCAACACCTCCGCGCTGTACGCCGACACCACCGACCCGTACCCGACAGAGTACGTGGCCACGACGGCCAGCACCGATGCCAGGCACGCCGCGGCAGTCGCCGGCGACGACGCCGACGCCGACGCCGACGCCGTGCCTACGTACAACGTCACGGCGAGGGCGGCGGTGGTGGCGGCGACGCCCGCGGTGCTGGCAAGGAGGAGCGGGCGCCGGCCGAGGCGGTCAGTGAAGAGCATGCCGACGAGGATGAAGCACGTCTCGACAGCTCCGATGGCCATGGTGGCGCCGAGGACGGCGGAGTTGGACACCACGCCGACGGACTTGAGAACCAGCGGGCTGTAGAGGAGGATGGCATCGACGCCGCACGCCATCACAAAGAACTGCAGCCCAAGGACGCACGTGAAGATCCGCCGCACGCTCGTCGATGGCCCGACGATGAGCTGCTTCCAGACACCGCCGCCGCCGGCGTGTGGTGGCTCGCTTGTTCTCGCCGAGCCGGAGGTCGATATGCCCCCAGCCTGCACAGTGAAGCCCGGGCTGCCCCATCAAAACCGGCCGGCACCAATCTTGATGCCGCTCAGACATGGACGGACACGATAGTCCTGCCGCACGCACACACAAAGGTTTTAGCTTTTCCCCGGAGGTCGGCGTCGGCGGGGGCGTCCGACGTGCGCTGGAGCACCGCGCGCGCGTCGCCGTGGCGGCCCCGCATCACGAGCCACCGCAGTGACTCCGGCATGATGTGGAGCACGCCGGCGGCGATGAACACGGGCGGGATCACGCCGAGCCCGAACATGACGCGCCAGCCGAGGTGCACCGGCAGGCCGGAGAACGCGTAGTTGGACACGTAGCTCAGCAGGATGCCGACGTTGATGAACATCTGCATGTCGGTCGATGAACGTCGAGCTTTTTTTTAATCGAGACGTACGTCAAGCATGGATGAGAAGACGCCGCGGGTGGACGGCGGCGAGATCTCGGCGTTGTAGACGGGGGCGACGACGCGGGCGAACCCGGAGCCGAGGCTGGTGACGAAGCACGGCGAAGCTGGTGCCGAGAGACATGGCGAGCACGAGGGTGCGGCGGCGGCCCAGGTGGTCGGCGACCGACCCGGCGGCGAGGATGGACGCAAGCATGAAAACGTTCATGGACCCCGACAGCACCTCGACCTCGGCGTCGGTGAGCCCAACGTCCTCACGCATGAACAGCTCCGCGCCGCTCATCAGCGTCAGGTCTGCATGGAGTTATATATTTTATAAAAACATCTCCATGGATGGAGGCGCGGCCATGGATCGGACAAGCAGCTAGCATGCGACGAGAAGAGCACACTGGCATCACGTACTGTAGCCATGGAGCATGGTGGTGACGGAGGCGAGCGTGGCGCAGATGAAGGGGAACCAGTTCCGGCGAGGTGTACCTGCTGCCGCCGCCGGCGGTGTCGTCCCTGCCTCCGAGGAGGGAAGGTGCGGCGCCTCAGTGTCATCGGCAGACTGTGCCACCATGGCGCGCGGCAGCGTAGCTCCGATCCTCGGCAGACTTGTATAGTGTTCGCCTTTTTGGGTACTTGTTAGTACAAGGTTGTGTTGTGATATATATTAGTACGAAGTAGTAGTTGGCAAATTGTATGCCTTGAAAGAGACATGAGAAAATACCAGGAGCGAGCACGTGACAAAATAACTGCTGGTGTTGGACCAGTGAAGCTCATGCTCAACGTTCAGCACGCGCCATGGTGTTTATATGCACCTAGTATGCTCCGCTCTGCTGTACCAATGTGCCATCCGCTTTGACTACAAAGCGACTTGTTTTTAAAACTGGTGTGACTTGATGCGGAACGTAATAAAACTGGTGAGTTCGATGGCAAATACGATTCATGGCCCTTTTGAAACATAGGAAATTCACAGGATTTGTACAGGATTTTCATCGAAATTAGCTAGTTTATTTTTACAGAAAAAACCGGGAAACAAAAAAAATTCCGATGTTTCAAAGCGGTTCTTATTTTTGTCACCTGATCAAAGGACAATGGGATTTAATTTGTCCATACGAGACTACATGTTGCCACGATCTACTCCTTCGGTCGTTGTTGCCTTGTAGAGTTGTTCTAATTATTTATTATTCGTACTCATTATAATTTGTTTTTTCCAATACATCTATCTTTATATTTTTTCTCATTTTTTGTGCACCATATTTTTAATTTTTTTCTTAATCCTTATGCCTATAGTAGAGCTAAAAAGATAAATATTATGGGACTGAGAGAGAGTATTTTTTATTTTTTATTAAATAGTAATTGTGTTATTTTGTATATTAATATGTAGGAAAAATAATTCTAGTCCAGTTATATGGTCTATAGATAATTAATTGCAAGTTCAATGATAAAGTGTATATACAATTAGATTTGCATGAATAAATGTAGTATTAAAAACAGGGTAGTGGTGAAGGGGAAACGAAAGAGTGTTGTTTAGCATTCTTCTTTCTATATTATATAACACACTATTATAGACTATAGAGGCCAGGGGTGTATCCAACATGAGTGCAGGGGTGTCCGAGCCCCCTGCTCCCTAGGGGTAATTGGAGCCCCATACGTAGCCTCTTCTCAATTTTTTCGGCCATAGATTGTAGTTTTGAGTTGAAGAAAGGTGTTGCTCGAAGAAAAAAGTTTTTTTTTTGTCTAGTACCCTTTCTGTCTAGCCCCCCTATCAGCCTTTGAGCTCGTTTTGCAATTTTTGCATAGGGCCACCACCCACCATAATGCTCCCACACTCTTTTGCTCGGTGTTTTCCGATTGGGGAACAAAATCAGACTCCATCCATATTTCAGAAGATTAAATGGGCTTTTTTTTTCCAATGCAAAATGTTAGGATCAGGATTTCGGAGTTCGGGCCAAGCCTAGCTGGGCTAATGGCCCAACCATGAGCCTTTCAGCCCGTTTTTTCATCAATTTTGCAAAAGGAGCAAATGTTCGTTTTTCTAGTTTCTGCACGAACAAGCTCCCACGTGGCCACGCACCCGCCGCCCTATGTGATGGGAGCAAGCACCACGCACCGCACCATGGATGGAACCAAATTCTCCCGGTCCCTCCGCCAGTCCGCCCACGATATGGAGGACGCCGCGATGGGGGTATGACGTGACGATGTCGTGGGATGCGTCATGGTGGGTTCCCATATGTCCTGCGTGGACGATGTGGAGGTGGCCGCACTGGCCGCCGATGCCGGGGGCGATGCGATGAGCATGGAGGAGGAACCAGGTGCGCCCCTGGTTGACGCGGTCACCAACATGGAGGAACCGGCAGCGCTCGCACCGGAGAGGAGAGGAGGTGGAGAGGAGAGAGGCGCGCGCCGGCAGCGTGCACGCCCTATCGCGCGGCAGAGAAAGCGCGGAGGGAGGAGGAGGAAATGACGATGCGATGAGGGAACAGCAGCGCCGAGAGGATAAGGCGACGCGTGAGAACGGGTGTGGACCAGCGGCGCGGTCGAGACATGCGTCCGATCGAGTCCCCGCACAGGAGATGGGCCGGGCCGGGGAACTGTTCCACGTGTCGAACGTCCTCCCTCGAGCATTACCGTTCCTGAAAGCTAGCAAGCTCGTGTACACCTACGTCTCTTCGGCCAGCATATACTCGTATATGTATAAATGTGCCACCGCCCCCACGGTGATGAAGCTTCTAGAAAACTCACACATACACGCCAGCATACCTAGTTGGGGCCATTGGTCAGCTAGCGAAGTGAAGGTATGAGACGTATATCTTCAGTTCACGGGCCACCGCCGCGGCTATGAAGGGATAAACTCTATCGGGGATCAGATCAATTCAAATTCCAAACGCCTTGCCCTTGCCTCTCGGAGCTCAATTCAAAATTCGAAATTGCATCGCACGCGCCCATGCCTTTCGGCCTCTGGCCAACAGATTTGTGGCGGCGCAGCCTTGGCACCGCCTCAAGCCAGGGCTACCCTAGCCTTTGCCTATAAAAGAAGGCCACCTCCTCCCTCTCAAGGGCGGGCGGACTCCATCTTCAATATGCCGCCGCCAGGCTAGTTGCACACACGCACATCCTCTCCACCGCCGGGCTGCCAACACGCCGCTGCCCTGCGTGCACACACCACCGCCGCCAGGCTGCATACACACACCGCCGGCAAGCACAGCAGGGATGACGTCGATCTTCTTGCCGTCAGCGTCATCGACATCGTCGTAAAGCACTTCATCCTCTCCGGCGAGCACGTCCACCTCCTCGCCGTCAACTTCGTCAACACCCACGGCGAGCACTTCATCTTCTCCGGCGAGCTCGTCAACCGCGCGCGTCATTGGCGAGCCGAACATCTACGTCATCGTCTCCGGCAACAGGGGCGGAGCTACGTAGTGAGCTGTGGGTGCGCCCGCACCCACAAAAATTTAGAAAAACAGTGGTAACGTCTAAATTTTCACCATATTTGCACCCTCACGATAAAAACCTACGTACCCACAAAGGCAAGTGCACCCCCCTCAAGTTTGCTCTAGCTCCGCCACTGTCCGGCAAGATCGTCAACCGTGTCTCCCGCGAGCTGAACATCTACGGCCTGCTCCACCGGCTTCCTCATCGTCGACGTCATGCCAGCCCGGCCCATGCCTATGGTGATATGGTGAGGTTCTTTATATGTAGATTTATATGATGCTTGTATCTTTGCATGGCAGCAGTGAGATGCAAGCTGTTTCGTACGGCGGCGAACAAGCAGAGATCAAGGCGCAAGCACACAGTGGCTGCCAGCGAGCCCCAACGACGCCGGAACGACAAGCGGCGCCGGCAACCATCTCGACGGCGGCGACCATCCGGGATCGCCCGTTTCATGTACCGGCGGCGACTACGCCCGGCACATTCATGACGGCCCGATGGCGAAGGCGTACGTGTGGCAGCTCGGGAACACAGAACAGACACGACGACGCGCGGTAGTCTAGCAGAAGCGGCAGCCCGACGAACATGCAGTTTCAGCATCCACTGATCCATGGCCGTGGCAAATACGGCGTCCTTCGGCTCGATGAAGCATTCGCCAACACTGAGTCCGACGATGGCCAGAACGGCGAGCATGTCCATAGCGGCGGCGGCGGCACGGCAGCCCGGCGACAGCTTCCTCTACTTCCTGATAGGCCATGGGCTTGGCGATGCTCTTCAGGTCAACGGAGAGCGGCCCATGACGAGCATGTGTTCTCAAACTGTACTCTAGTTGCCGATGGGCTCTTCGGTAGCAGCACAAGATACATGTATTTGCATTGTCCAATATACGACAAGCGAGGTTGACATACATGCACTTATACAATATACAGCAAGCATGTCAACCGTGGCAACGCGGCAGAGCGGAGCGGCCCGCCAGCACCTCTTCACCTTAACAAGCTGGGCCTTGTTGGCCCAGGAACACCACCAGTGTATCAGCACCAGGAGCATGAGTGTACAAGCATATACATGTATACAGTATGTACGGCAAGAAAGCTAATCAGAAAACAAGTAAAAGTGTACGGTGCCATGCATGCAAAGCCTGTACGTGGGCAAATTACATGTGCACGAGTCACAAGCTAGCATTGACAATATTGCTTGGCTAATTATCAACGGCCCAATATGGAGCACTCGGCCCATACAAGCCACGGGCTCCGATAGGCCCGAAACCCGACTACAAGGTCCACAAATATTCTAAGTGATGACAAAGGGCTCGAGCTCACGCGCTTATATGAATTGGCAAGCCGACCAAGTGTCACGCCAATGATCTCAAAAACTCACCAAAGGAGAAATCTCCTAAGTATCACATGAGCACAAGTCTCACAATCACCAACCATCTTTCCGCACCGTCAAGGCCGGTGAACATATCAAGTCATTTCTTCTCCAGACCAATGACGAGGCTGGGTCGTTTCTTTCTGCGATCGTCGAGGCCGGAATCTTTTGTTCGTGACCGATGAGGCCGAACACTTGACTTCATCATGGGATCGGCGCGATGATGCCGGATACCTTTGCTAGAGGCCGACGAGTCTCTAGTGCATTTCCATTCATTTGTGTTCATGCATATACTTGGAGACAACTCTTGTTTATTCGAGACAACAATGATGACCATCAGCATAGCTTAATCGGAGGTGTTCTGCGGCTCAACGCCGTGGATGTAATTAACTGGGAGGCCTCCCGAGGCCCCATGAACCGAAGCCACGCAATCCTCGATTGTCGAGATGAGGCTCGGCGCAAATATATAAAAGTAGAAAATTGTACTTTGTAATTCTCTCGATGAATAATAAAGTAATGTTTCCCTGAACTTTTGTCCTTATGTGTTTTATCGCACATTTACTTTATTTGTATACGGATGTATACTGGCACGCCTGTGCTTTTTAGTACTAAGTAGTACGAGGTACGACCCGTGAAACACAGAGAGGTCAGCCTTAGTGATTTTTGTGGCGAAACAGGGACAAACTCTAAAACATGATTAATATGCTGCTAAAACTTATATTCTTTTTTTGGGAAGGTGACCTTAAATGAAAAAGAACTGAAAACTAGAAATTTGTATATCTCATTGATAGCTACTACTTAGATATAAAAAGTTATTTTCATTTGACACCATATAATTCCCAAATAAAAAACTCAAAACTAGAAAATTGTATATCTTACGGATGCAGAAATGGGTCAAATCTCTAGAATCTTACAATGGGATGATGGTGGAAAACAAAATTCTCTGCACGAGAAATTTCAGCATCACGGATGCCGAGAGTTTTCTTTCCAGCACGACTTAATTACCATCCTACCCCACTTCTTTCCAAATTATGGTTTACTTTGGTTATCAGTAAATTGCCCCTACCATATAATAACTGGATAAGTGGATGCATATTGGTCCAATAATTTTTTGAATAAGCACAACAACTTGGCAAATTGGTGCGTATAATGTACAAATATTGCTAATATGGCAAAATAGATACTCAATAGTTAGACTCTAGAATTACTGAATAATCCAACTAGTATGAATATCCCAAATAAAACCTGCTACAAAAGATGATTAAATTTGCACTAGAATTTTTCACCAAATAACCTTGTTATTGTACCTTTTTATGCGGGTTATAAGTTAATAAATATACAAAAAATAGAGGCAAGGATCGAGCAAAGGTAAAACTGAAACCTCAACATGGTACTGCTACCTTACAAATTTATGTACCCCATGTTCCAAGGAGCAGGGGTATACAATTGCTGACTTTCCGAGAACTGAAGTCAAAGCTAATGGATTTACAGAACATAGCAGGGTTGAAGACCGAGACAAGTATAAATTAGTTTTTCGATAATAGAAAAGTTCAGGCTTTAGCCCTCTTCAAAGAAGAGGCAACAGTCCAAATCAATTCAAATCAACTAGGAAACAATAAAATGTCGAACATTATTGACCAATACGAAATCTTAAAGTCCATCCATGAGAAGCAAAAAGCTCCACTGCTCTGATTTCTAAATGGTGGCACGCCAAAATTAACTAGATCTTAGGGTCATCAGTGTGCTGAAATAGAGCCTGGCCCAGAAACGAATCCAATGCGTGTCGTCTTGAAAAGCATCTGCAAAAAAATTTATTTAGCCAAGCACAAAACCATTCCTAGTCAGCGATATTGCCCAGCAAATAGCTGCATCACCTGTCAACAACAAAGATCTAAGGTTTTGTCGACCTTGCTTAGACCAAGAGTTAAAAAGATGATTAATATTCTGAGGAGGTTTGATGCCTAATACAAAATGGACAGCGCACAACAAGGCTTTGGCATAATGACACTCAAATAAAAGGTGTTGAATGGTTCCTGACTTGCTACAAAAGTTGCACAGTTTACTACCGTTCCAATTCTTTCTAGGGAAATTATCCTTCATCAGAATGACCCCTCTTTTAAAGTACCACATAAAATATTTTAATTTTGAGAGGTAATTTCAAATGCCACATAAAGTACGATTACGAGGAGCTGGTGGTACGTACCTCTTCATCGTTCTTGTGTATTGGTGGTGCCAAAATTTGTTTATTAACTACGATCGATATATCTTTAGTGCGGGAGTGTTGGGATGGAGTTCTGCTATGCGTCTGATCTCAGCCTCTGCCTTGTTCAAGTCATCAGGGAAGGCATCCTCACATTCGAGAAGTGCACAGACATTGCGTAGCGAAGGGAGGCACTCCAAGTCCAAGCCTAGATTGTCACAGGTACCGTGTCCATCCTTGTAGAAAGCCCTGAGTGGGACACTGAACTCAAGCACGGGAGCGGTGCTACTCTGTCCCTGCTGCGGCCCCCGTCCTCTGCTTTGGAATCAATTGCATCCAGTCCTCCCCTCCAGATGCTCAACGAAACACTAGTCGAGTCACTATTGGTCGCCAACTGGACCATCCAGCCTGGCAACGAGAGGCTTCTCAACTTGTGGAAGAAGGCATCATCGACAGCAATATTAATTACCGTAGCCTGCTTTTGAGAAGGAGCCCTATTATACGGGGGTACAATGCTGAGGTAACGGAGATCTGGCAGCCCACCCAAGGCTCTCAGACCAGCCTCGTCCATATGATCCGCACACAAGTGCAAGTAGCAAAGGTTGGGGAGAAGCGTGGGATTCATGAATGATGGCAGACACGGGAACCAAATGCTTTCTATATGCAGATGCCTGAAATGTTCCGAAAGCACGGCTTTGTCCCACTCCACTGAGGCAGGGCTCCTTTCATGGGACAGAAAACCATACAGATCCAGATGCTGGAGCTCCTGCAGCTTGCCTAGAGACTTCAAAAGTTCTGCCTTCATGCTCTCATCCAGCCTGACCATACCATCCACATGGAGCACCCTCAGTAGGCTCAGGTTGCCCAGCTCCTTCAAAAATTGCCTCTTGGACTCAATAGACAGCATATGAACACTTATATTTAGCTCCTCCAGTGACGTCACCTTCTGGAGGAACCCTTCGGGCACCCTCATTGCTTGGTCACATCTTAGGCAGACCAACCGCGTTAGCAGGCTAACGGTTGATGGCAGTTGGGCTTCCATACCAATTTCGATAGTATCTTCCAAGTCTAGTGTCTGTAGAAGCTTTAGAGCTCCTATCGCCTCTGGGAGCTCTCTAACCATTGTACTACCTCGTAGTCCAAGATACCTCAGATGAACTAGTTTCCCAAGATGCTCAAGCCAACGACTGTCATACTCATCATGAGAAGTTGATGTCCACCTCTCTAAAGCTAGCACACGTAAGAGTTTAAAGCTCGGAGACAAGACCCAACCACGGACATCACACCCATGGGCAACCAATGTCCTCAGTTGTGCCGTGTCCCTATGACTGTCAGGATGAGATTGATCCAACCGTAGTATCCTGTTCTGGTGAGCTAACCGGCGCACCTTGTGTGGTGATGATGTTCCTCCATTATCATTTGAGATAGTGATGAAGTTTTCTTCACCTGCCAGACCACGAATAAGATCAAGGACTATGTCATGAACACGACAGCCATCTATGACGCCCTCCCAATCTGACTCCACCCCTTGGATCATGTTCCTGTTTATGAGCTGATGGAAGTTTTCATCTCCACGATGAAACAAGCTTGTTCCTGTTTTTTCCTCTAAAAAACCTTCTGCTACCCACTTCCATATCAAAGAATTTTTCTTAATCTGACAGTCTTCGGGATACACACTTAGGTACAGTAAGCAGGTCTTGAGATGAGAAGGAAGATCATGGTAGCTAAGGGACAATATCCACACAGTATCATCTACTTGCTTATTGTCTCTGCCATGATAGAAACCAGGAGAGCTGCACACCTTAAACCAATCCTCTCTTGATTTGCCCACCAACAAGCTAGCCATTGTGATGATAGCTAATGGCACACCGCCACATTTGTTCAGAATTTTTCGGGATGCCTCTTCAGGATGATGAGCAGGACATTTGTCTTCACCACCATATAGCCTCATATAAAAGAGCTTCTTTGAGTTATCATGTGAAAGAGGACCAAGCTGGTAAACTTTGTCGCCACAGGCTACTTCTAGAATTCGAGTAGTTTTGACTACTCTACTTCCGTTATTGTTGTGATGCAAAGCTGATCCTAATGCTTGCCAGGAATTTATGTCCCATACGTCATCAATAACTATGAAGTACCTACCAACAAGACAGTCAAGTGAATAGGAAGAGTTAGTAAACCTTTTAGCATCTGTCGTCTACACTATACTATACTGTGCAAAGGAGAAGAAGAGCGGCACTACATAATTTTATTTCGTCTTTGAAAATTACATATTAGTGGTACTTTATAGATTTTTAGATAAAGGATGAAAATCGGGCTTCATCTACTCAAGGTAAAATCTGACGGTGGTACTTTATAACTCTGTACTTCGAAGATTTGCAATAATGTTGTTGACACCAAGATAGCTCCCGGCACCAAACACACCACACGTGGGCTTTAGACGACATCGAGGTAGCCTTGAAGCGACCTGTAAACACGGCACCGACGAAGCGTAACCGGCAAAACCGATCTAGAGACCAGTAAGCCGATGTAGAGCTCGTAGATGGCCGGAAAAGCTCCCGAACTCGCTCCCGGAAGGATCCGTCGGGGATGAGCACGTGGAGGATCTCCTAGCACCAGCGGATGGCGCCTAGGATGCCAACGGAACTCGTGGAGAGAGCCGCCGGACAACAACTAGAGGGGTTGAGGAGAGAATTAGGGCAAAGAAGATAGTTTTGTTGTAGTTTAATGATTCGATTGATAGATGGGATCAATCGGCCGTGATCCCCTTGTATATATAGGGGGGGGGGTTGGTCTTATCCCCGTAGGAAACAACTCCAAAGCATATACGACAGGTTTCCCACGTTCAAAATTACCAAAAACGTGACCCAGGTCGGAGTCGGTCGCGCCCCGACACTGCGCTGGACGCGTCCGACGCCTTGGAGGCACGTCCGGCGTGCCGCGTCCGTCGCTCCGCACACGGGCGAGGCCCTCTGTGCCGCGTCCGGCGCGGCTTATCCACGTCCGACGCTGGCGTGCGCCCGCGTCCGTCGCCCTGCGTTCGCGAAGTGGCCTCTGTGCCGCGTCCGGCGTGGTTAGGCCGCGTCCGACGCTGGCGCATGCCGCGTCCGGCGCACCGCGCGGCCCGGCCCGAGGTGCGTCCGTCGGACGCGTCCGGCGCCAGCCCGAGCGTCCGACGCACAGCGTCCGCCGCTCAATCCTCGCGCAATCGCCTCTGGACTGCGTCCGGTGCATGCCGGACGCGTCTGGCGCTCCGGGTGGGCGCGTCCGACGCCTTGCGAGCATCAATTTCCGTCGTCTCGCCATCCGTTGACATGTTGACCTTCCTCTAGACATTTTTGCGCGTCAACACATGCCCCCCTGTTTTCAGGTAAATTTGTGATGAACCTGAAAACATCCTTTCGCCTGCAACCAACTAGCAACGATACCCATCACATCGGCTAGCCGGCGACTAAAGGCGATGTATACATCGGCCATTTTTGTTCTAAGGGCGATACATGTATCGGCCATTGTTTGGAAGAGCACTAGACCTCTTGCCAAACACTTGGGAAGTATTTTTTGAGATACCTCCCGTTAATTGCCTTGTCGAGACGCTCTTTTTTCATTGTCTCTAGCACATAAGAATTTTTGGGCACCACCTTGATCACTCTTAAAGGACCCTCCCAATTAGGCGACCATTTGCCAAATTCGTTGCTCTTCGATCCAATAGGTAGTATGGTTTTCCACACTAAATCTCCCACTTGGAACGATTTGCTTTTTACTTTCTTGTTATAGGCCCTTGCAACACGTATCTTGTCTTTCTCAATCTCCTCGAGAGCTTGCAATCTCTTGTCGGTCACTTCATCTATGTTGTCCATCATGAGATCATGGTACACCACCGGGGATAGATCATTTTGTTTAGCAAATCTGAATGCACCCAAGTTCACTTCGACGGGCAACATGGCTTCTTGAGCATAAACTAATTCAAAAGGAGTAGTTTTTGTAGCACCATGCTTTGATATGCGATACGCCCACAAAGCTTCTGACAAGACTTCGTGCCACTTCCTTGGAGTCTCTTCAATCTTCTTTTTAATGAGCTTGATCAAGGTCTTGTTACTGGCTTCAGCTTGGCCATTAGCTTGAGCATAGTATGGAGATGAATGAACAATCTTAATCTTGTATAATTTGGCAAAAGCCCTCACCTCTTTAGCCATGAAAGATGTTCCTTGATCTGTATGTAACGTTTGAGGTATGCCGAATCTATGAATTATATTCTCTCTAAGAAACTCAATCACCTCTGTATGTGTCATATTCTTCAATGGGATCGCCTCACACCATTTAGTGAAATAATCTGTAGCAACCAAGACGAATCTGTGTCCCTTTGAAGATGAGGGGTGTATTTGGCCAATGAAATCAAGCCCCCAACCTCTGAATGGCCACGGCTTTGTAATAGAATGGAGCTCCGAAGCGGGCGCCATCTGAATATTCCCGAACCGTTGGCACTCTTCACATCCTTTGTAGTAGCGAAAGCAATCGGCTATTGTAGTAGGCCAATAGAAACCAGCCCTTCTCAATAACCACTTCATCTTAGGAGCCGATTGATGCGTACCACAAACTCCTTCGTGGACTTCTCCCATAGCCACTCTCGCTTGATCAGTCCCCAAACACTTTAGCAACAAACCATCGGCTGTCCTCCTATAGAGTTCATCATGTTGTATTGTAAATTTGAATGCAAACCGCCGGATGGTTTTGTCAACTTTAGTATTAGGATCCTACAAATACTTCATTATGGGAGTTCTCCAATCCTCCAAATCAGTATTAGAATCATTATAATCTGAACTAGACCGATTTGAGGCATCCCTTGTTGAGTTAGTAGTATATGCTTCAGCAAAATTGGCAAATCCGACTGCCATAGTCGATTGAGCCAATTTACTTGTTCCTGCACAACAAAAATTGATATCTTCATGCATCGGCTTTGTTTGTACATGAAAGTTTCTCTTACTAACATCAAAGCCGGATGCTTGTTGAGCTAGCTTATTAGCCTTTTCATTCTTGTCTCTAGGAATATGCCGAATTTTAAATTCAGCAAGCTTAGAAATATAATTTAGACAAGTGTCAAGGCAAGAACGCAGTGATTCATCTAAACATTGAACTTCTCCATTAACTGGTTGAACAACTAGTAATGAATCACCATAAGCTTCAACATGCTGCACTTCCATAGAATTTAACATGATCAATCCGAATAGCAAAGCTTAATATTCGGCTTGATTGTTAGTACAAGGAAATTCCAAACGGCTGAGCATCTCGGTCATAAGGCCATTGGGAGAGATCAAAACAATACCAACACCTCGACCATTTCTGCAAACCGATCCATCAAAATATAGCTTCCATGGAGTAACAGTAATGTAATTGACTTCATCATCAAGATTTATGCTATGCTCAACAATAAAATCAGCAAGAACTTGACCTTTGATTGCTCACAATGGCTCAAAGATCAGATCATATTCAATTAAAGAGTATGCCAACTTGCCTAGCCTCCCACTGAGGATTGGCCGATGCAACATATGCTTAACAACATCGGCCTGGCATGCTACAACGCATGTACTTGACAGCAAATAATGTCTCATCTTTTGGCATGCAAAGTACAACGATAAGCATAATTTTTCAATATGGGCATACCTTGTCTCGGGATCAAGAAGACGACGACCGTGATAAGCAATTACATACTCCTTCCCTTCATCTTCTTGGGTCATAACAGCCCCAATAACTTTGTCTTCGGCAGCAATATAGAGCTTGAATGGAACTCCTCTTCTAGGTGCACGAAGAACGGGCGGTGATGACAAATACACCTTTATCTTGTCAAATGCATCTTGTTGGCTTGCCCCCCAAGTGAATTCAGATTCATCCTTCAACTTGAGTATAGGAGTAAAAGGAATAATTTTTCCGGACAAGTTGGCAATAAATCTTCTCAAGTAGTTCACCTTTCCTAGGAATTTTTGCATGTCTTTCTTGCATGTAGGTGGCTGAACTTTCTTGATCTTTTCAATCCTCTTGGGATCAACCTCTATGCCTTTGTCATGGATGATAAAGCCTAAGAACTTCCCAGCTGATACTCCAAAAGCACACTTGAGTGGATTCATCTTCAAACCGTAGTGACGCATCCTTTCAAAAGCAAGACGCAAATCGGCTAAGTGAAATTTATTGGCAGCCGATTTGATCACAATATCATCAATATAAACCTCCAAAATCACCCCCATTAGATCATGGAAAATTAAATTCATCGCCCTTTGATAGGTGGCGCCTGCATTCTTCAACCCAAAGGTCATCACAATCCACTCAAACAAGCCGACAAAACCGGGACAAATGAAAGCTGTCTTTGATGTATCTTCTTCCGCCATAAAGATTTGATTGTATCCCACATTACCATCAAGAAAGCTAATCATCTTATGCCCTGACGCATCATTGATCAACATATCGGCTATAGGCATAGGATATTCATCTTTGGGAGTGGCTCTATTTAAATCTCTGAAATCAATGTACACTCTAATCTTGCCGCTGTCCTTCTTCTCAACTGGCACAATGTAAGAGACCCACTCCGCATATTGGCATGGACGAATGAACTCCGCTTGCAACAACCTTTCGATCTCCTCCTTTATTCGGTCATGAATGGCCGAATTGAAGCGCCTTGGATGTTGCTTGACAGGCTTGAAGTTCTTCTTGAGAATAAGCCGATGCTCAACAAGATCTCGGCTCAATCCCGGCATCTCAGTATAGTTCCATGCAAAACAATTAACATATTCTTTGAGATTGACTCCTTTTTATTATATATAATGTATGTGTATCTTGTATTGCATTGGATTTTCTTGTTGATTATCTATTAATAGATTAACTAACGAGTCAGGATGTGTACTACAGATAAAATATTTTATTAGTAAATTATCAAGTGAATGCGATCAGTAACACTCATCCGATATTCTATTTACTAGTTATGAATATCGCAAGATTCTCTCCTAAGGCTGAAAGTTTTTTCCTTCAATTTTTTTTATCTATAATGGCAGTTGGATAATTTTGTAGAAAATAAAATATAGATCCAATGTTTATAAATGGCTATAGTCTTTTGATTCGATGGTTGGATATTTCTTTATATTATTTTTTTTTACATACCGGTAAGAATTAATGTGGAGGCTCTAAAGGCCCCCAATTATTAATAAGACAAGATGTACATACATCCAGTCGCAACAAACTTGTATTGTCTTGTGTGCGGACTAGGCATTGTTGGCTGGGCTCGTGAGATATCTGGCGCCAAGTTCAAAAAAAAAATTGGAATACATGGTACTTTTATTTACTGTGGATTCTTCAATGATGACCGCAAACGTCACCACCATTTTCATTCTATGACGGTTTCTTTTGGCTCTGAAGAATTATGACGTGGATTGAATGACAAAAATTTGGGACCATCATAGGTAGTGTACTATGACGAATTTTTTGGTGTCTATGACCAAATGGTAATCTCATGTATCACCACTTTCCTTGAAAAAACCTTTGCCAGGGGTTAAGGACATCAGAAGTGCTTAGAAGTGCCTAAGTTAAAGATCATCTTCATCTTCGTTAGCAATGCTTAGTTGGTAAGCCCATGTATTAAATAATTTGGATCATCAATTCATTCTCCAATTTCTCAAAAGCTTTCTCACAGCCAAACATTGTTATTGGTTGCTTTAGAGCTGTACGTGATAAACTAGTAGATTCTACCATAATTTTATGGGCGGATCTATTCCCGGGAATAACCAACTATTTTTGTACAACTTTTGATAGATATGTGTATATACATGTATATATATGTTTGTATAAGGTAATATTCTGTGATATTTTCGTACCCTGACCCCGACATCGCACATTCGCATCGGCCGTTTGGCGTCCTCGGCTCCTCACGGTGTGAAGACGCAGACTCACTAGCGTCTCGCGGTCTGCTCGGCGTGGGTGGCCGACAATCCCTAGGCGCGTGGCGGCCAGCGGCGAGGGCGCGAGGTGAGGAGGCGATGCTGGAAAAGCATCGTTATTGGTTGCTTTAGAACTTTACATGGTAATCTACTCAGTAATGTTTCAAGGTTCAAATGTGATGTCAGCAGCTGTAAACTAGTCGATCATCATTTCCATCCATTGGAGAATGCAGGCGTGTTGAGAACTCTTATACGAAGGGTGATGGTGAACTCCTACCTACTACTTTAGTTTTATCTGGTTATGTTATGACAAAGGACAAACCAGCAAAGCAATTTTCTACACCATAACACCACGCAAGAGTGTCATCAACACAATAGGTTTTTCCTGTGGAGGCCTTACTTACAATTCACGTATATTTATCAGTCTAAAACTGGAGTTAACTAAACAAGACTGCACTTACATGTTTAAAACAAATAGAAACTAGAAATGCTGAGTCAGATTCATGTGACTTCTTTGGAGTGTAGTAGTACTAGGGTACACATTGTAAAGTTTTCCTCGCAAGTTGTGCGGTAAAAATAATTGCTTAGTTTTTATGCTAATGAGAGACTGCAGTGTGTATGGTATGAACATGCTGAGGAGGTAGATACATATGCTAGCAGCGGGGTAGCACGAACCAATAAGATCGACAGATTGACTGATAGATGCAGCCGTCTTGTATGTACACATAAGGACTGACCAACTGATGGATGACTTCAACTCGGGTGAAGTCTACCGCAGGACACTACACGCTTACTGGCTTGGCCTTCTCTGTGGAACTGATGTAGCCAAACAAGAAACAAGACAGACCTGCTGAAGGACCACCGGTTTGTCCTTGCATTACATTTTCCTTGCAGTTTCACAGGACCAATAGCCCTATCAACTTGTTATATTTAAACCCTAAGAAACGCTAACTTAGCTTGGGACCGGTAATATTATCAAACTAGCAAATCCACCGATCACGAGCACAACTTGCGTTCGCCTGTTCCGAGGGTTGATAGCTTGGGGCCCACAGCAGTGCCAGTAAACAAACAAGAGCCCGCGTTGGGCTAGTATGTTTGTTGCAAGAATACCAAACACAGGTTGTTGAACCTTGTGTGGCCTAGCAAACAGGCCTGCACCCGAAAGTACAAACATCAAACTCCATCCAACAACATGATGCCTGCCGTGGTTCAAACTCACAACAGCTCCCTGTGCAGCCATGACTTATAATTGACATATACTTATCAGTCTAAAACTGAGTTGACCAAATAAGACTGCAATTTGACAAGTTTAAAACAAATAGAAAAATGAAATGCTGAGTCGGATTCATGTCATCTCTTTGGAGGGTAGTAGTACTAGAGTGCATATATAATGTATACTTTGCTGTGTAATAATTGCTTAGTTTTTGTGCTAATGAGAGACACTGATAAGGACTGCAGTGTGTATGGTATGAGCATGCTGAAGAGGAGGTACATACATATACAGCTGTATGGTATGATAACAAATTTGCATGTGTACATGACGACTGACCAACTCATGGACGACTTGAGCTCGGGTTTAATCTACCATAGAAAGAAGCTACACGCTTATTGGCTCGTCTTCTTTGTGGATTGATATGATGTAGCGAAATAAATTAAGCAGACATGCTGAAGGATCACCAATTGTCCTGGCATTTCATTTTTCCTAGAAGTTTCAGACGAGCAGTTGCCCCATTTCTTCTATTTAGACCATAGGGAAATAACTTAGCTAGGGGCCAGGAATATTGTCAAATTAGCAAATCCACCAGTCACTGGAATCAGATAATGGAAGAGATGGGCATTTTTTATAAAATAAATAGTGTTATTATTGATGTCGATGGTTTGAGCTCTGTAGGTAGATCATCCAGCAAAAGAGTTCAGAACATGTCGTCTGCATATTGAAGAATTGGGAACTCCTGGTTGTGAGGTAATCCACTGGAAGTGTGAGCAGACCTTGGGCCTTGGCTGAATTCAGTAAAGTTGGTAAAAGATCTGCTGCTGGGACAAACAGCAAGGCGGATAAGGGGTCACCATGTCTAACTCCTCTCACTACTGGAAAATCGAATAGCCCTGTATTCTGCAATGAAAAAAATTCTGAGGAACCCCATTAATTAAGGACAGCAAAAGGGCCTGAGTTAAAGATCATTTTCATCTGGGTTAGCCACCTGGATGGGAAACCCTTGTGTTCCATAATTTGGATAATAAATTCATGGTCCACTTTATCAAAAGCTTTCTCAAAATCAAGCTTGAGAATGGTGATATTTGTAGCTACCAACAATTGGACATTTGGTTGGATAAGCATTTTTATTTGTTGGCTTAGAGACTTACATGGTAAACGGGCAGATTCTACCACAATTTTCTGCCCCAACAATCGGACATGATGGTGTTAGTATTGATCTCCTCTCAGTTTGGGCCCAACGGCCCACACCGAAACTTGGTCAACTCCCTGATCAGGGGAGCCCAACCCAACTGAGGGTTGGAGGGCCCCTGTCACGCTGCATATATAAGAGAGGTGGGGGCCAGGGCGCCTACTGAGGTTCACCGCCGCCGGCTCTCCACTGATACACCTCAGTCCTAGACCGATCTAAGAGGAACTGCAGCAAGTGACGGGAAGCACCTCCACCACCACTGCATCGACACCGACGCCACTGCATCGACCGTCGCTGCCCTAGCGCAGAGGAGGAACAACACCACGGCCCACGCCAACGCTGTCCAGAAGGGAGTTGACGGTACCTCTAACCCTAACCCCTTCTACACCCTCTTGTATCTCTAGATCATGTATTAGAACTGTGTAATGCTCCATTATCTTCTTGTATTAGTGTTAACCCATCTAATCTCTGGTTAGAAGATCCTAATTAAGATGTTGCTAATCTAACAATGGTATCAGCCTAATCTAATCAGAGTTTTAGAATCTGGGTTCATCAAATCGAATTAGTACCCTAATCTAGGGTTAGCATCATAGAAAGAGGGAAACAAGAACCCTAAACCTAATCTAAGATCAGCCACCCGGCTGTCAGTAAGAGGATTAGAAGAAGGAGAAATCAGATTAGACAGAAAATCCTCAACCGATCAGATCAGGTAAGAAGAAGGAAACCCTAACCCTAACATCAGCCCACCCGCGCAAACATCAGATCAAATCAGAAACGACCGTGCGAAGGGGATGAGGAATACCTACCTCGCCGGTCCTTCAGACCGTCGCCGGAGGGCAGACCTACCTCGGCCGAGCCATCCGCTCGCCGGGACGCTTAGCGCGCGCAGATCAGGGCACCGCCCTCAAGGCCACTCGACGGAGGCGAGCTCAGCCTCGGGCGAGCTCGCACACCAGCGAGGGGCCCAGCGGCGGCGCCGCCATCCCTTTCTTCCCCGGCTCGCCACGGCGACGCGCTGCTGCTGCTTTTGCTTGCGCGGCGAACAGAGGGGAAGAGAATGAGAATTAGGGTTAGGGGGAGCGGCCGCCGCGGGGTTTTGTTCGCCCGACTCACGCGCGTGGCCGTCGGATCTTGGCCGACGGTCCAGATTAACCGGGCCGCTCCCGGCCCAGCAACGCGTGCGCGCGGCGCGCCGCGGTCACGGGCGGGCTGGAATGGCCGTTGGGCCGAAATTCATTTTCCTTTTTTCTTTCGGGTGACAAGCTGAGAAATAAAAAAAAAAAGGAAAAGGGCCTTAACAGGCCGAATTCAGCTATGGGCCGGTTTTACTCATTCAGCCCAATTAGCCCAAAGAATTGTTTTTCTTTTTCCAGAAATTCTTTTAGCATGTATATTTGATTATTTTAAGTTTAGTTCTATAATTTCTGTTAAATTTTGATCCAACGTGATAAATTTTTCAGAGAGAAGTATTAGATATATTTCTAGAAATTACTATTAGAATATTTAGTCACGTTTTCCGCTGCTCAGTAATTTTATTATTCTTTAATTAAATTCAAACCAACGGGCGAATTTAATTTTAGGGCAATTTTTAAGTTTAGAAAATTTTATAATATTGTTATCTTCGACCAACGTCGATGATATCAATATTATAATTATGTAGTCAATAAGTTAATCTGCATAGTATATAGTAAGTTTTACCTTTACTTCTCTGTCAAATTTTGAACCAACCGGATAAATCTTTCAGAGAGGGGGAGATTAGAGATGCCTCTGAAAATTAGTATAAGGCTATTTAGTCACGTTTTCCACTGCTAAGATATTAGTTGTCTCTTTAATTAATTTCGAACCAATGGGAGAAATTAATTGGAGAGCAATTAATGAGTTTTAGAAAATTTTATAATATTACTATCTTCTGAGATGCCTCTGAAAATTAGTATAAAGCTATTTAGTCACGTTTTCCGCTGCTAAGATATTAGTTGTCTCTTTAATTAATTTCAAACCAACGGGAGAAATTAATTGGAGAGCAATTAATGAGTTTTAGAAAATTTTATAATATTGCTATCTTCTCACCAACGTTGATGATATCAATATTATAATTATTTAGTCCATAAGTCAATCTACATTATTTCTACTTTCTGCCCAACGGTGATATAGAATTAATGTAAAAAGTGATTGTATGTATTAATGCTGACCAATGTTGTTTTAATACATGCAATCTTATGATAAGATATCAGTTTCATCTATTAAGTTATCTCACCAACTTTGTTTATACATTTCAGATCTACAGAAAGAATTATGCACTAAGAAATACACTGGTGGTGGTATTAGAGAGCACATACTGAGCATGACAACCTTGGCAGATGAGCTCACGTCAATGCATATGGTTCTTCAAGAATCATTTGTCATTCAGATGATTTTAGCTTCTCTGCCAAGGGAGTTTGAGACCTTTTTCATCACCTGCAACATGATGACAGGTGTGGGGTCCATAGAAAAGCTTATTTACATGTGTGTGCAGGAGGAAGAAAGACTTAAGGCATCACGGAGGCACTAAATAATTAGCAAAGAATGGGATTCCATATGAGTACAAATAAAGATGTTCCAGAATTATTAGGTGTTTCTTTTCACTTAGGTTATCTAATGTACTCCATATTCCTAATTTGCTAGAAATTTAATAAGCATTTCTCGGTTTGATGATGATGAATTGAATTGCTATTGTGAAATGGCAAATATAAGATACTATTTTATAATAATTATGTCGGTCTTGCATTCTGACAAGACAACCTATTATCTATTTTCAGTTTTGAGAATGTGAATGTTGTATCCAATGAGAATGAGAAAGATTCCTCATCTACAAATGTAAGTAGAAAGACTAAGAACGTTCAATTTGACTCTTCAAAATTGTGGCATTGCAGATTAAGCCACATTTCGAGGGGGAGAATAGATAGATTAGTCAAAGATGAAATTCTTCCTCCATTAGAACTCTCAGAATTAGATCAATGTGTGTGTTGATTAAAGTGTATTAAGACAATTATAAGTATAAAGATTAGAAAATTAGCATAATATAATAAGATCAGACCTTGGTGGGGAATACTGTGGGTGACATACCCCGTATAGCCAAGTTCCAGGACCTTTAGAAAGTTCCTATAGGAAAAGGCATAGTTGCCCAGTATTCCAAAACAGGAGAGCCTCATTCAAATGGAGTGGCTGAAATAAGAAACCGTAACTTAATGATCATGATGAGCTACTCCACATTACCGATAAGATTATGGATGGAGGCGTTAAAACCGCCATTCATATTCTTAATCGAGTACCAATAAGTCAGTACCTAAAAACACCGTATAAGTTATGACAGAGTATCCTCACTTAAGCATTTAAAGATGCGAGGTTGTCTAGCTGAGGCTAAAGTTCTTTAACCCAAATTTTAGGAAGATTAGAACCTAAGATAATCAGTTGCCATTCTATGGCTACCCAGAAAGATCGAAGGATTACTACTTTATTGCCCTAACAGGCATATAAAGTTTGTACAAATAAGACATATTAAGACCTTAGAGATCTTATGATCAGGGGGAGCAAGGTAGCATAAAAGATCAGTTTTGAGGGAAAAAAATAGGCCTTCAAGCCCCTACTCCAACATTCTAAGAACCATACTTTATGCTACCAGCTGCTGCTACACAAACGGTGTGAAACACCGCAGTGTCAGCACCTGTTGGTAGTTCTTCCTTGTCGACAATAAATAAGAATTTGGAACCTGTCCTTCAGGAGCCATTAGAACCATAAGTCGAGCATGTGAAGAACAACAGCAGTCCCATACGGCGCCAAACAATAAGAATATTAGAAGATTACAAAGAGTTAGAAGATTAGATATATTAGATAATTAAGAGGTTTTATGAAACCAAAGAGTATCATATGGAGGCTGATCCCATCACATATGATGAAGCCATGAGAAGCAATCATTTAGAACTTATGAAGAATAAGACAAAATTTAGAATTGCAATAATAATTAGGACTTAGTGGATATTCCTAAAGGAGCCAAGACAGTAGGCTATAATGAGTCTATAAAACAACTCTAGTGACTCCCAAGGGAAGGTTAAGAAGGCATAATGTGCGACTCGTGGCAAAAGGCTTTAAACAAAGAGAACAAATTCTTTTAGAATTATAGTGGCGCTAGTAGCACACTAAGACTTAGAGTTACGTCAGATGGATGTAAAGACGGCATTTCTCAATGGATCTACGATTAGATGTTTACGTGGCACAGCCGAAAGGTTTTGTCATGGAAGTTAAAGACAATATGGGATGCCGACTAAGGAAGTCCACTTATGGATGGGAATAAGTTTAAGACAATGCTATTAGTGATTTGATAATACAATTAGACATTTTTGGGTTTAAAGCAAATGTAAAGGACAATTGCTTTTACGCGAAATATAAGAGTGCTAAATTCATCTTCTTAGTTCTATATGTGGATGATATTTTTGCTAGCAAGCAAGGATGTCAGTCTACTAATGGAAACTAAGAAGTTCTTGTCCTCACATTTCGACATGAAAGATTTTGATGAAGTCTCTTTTGTTCTGGGATTGAGATTCATCGTGATAAGAAATAGAAGGGGTATTAGGACTGTAACATAAAGCATACGTAGAAAAGATTCTTAAGAAAAATAGTATGCATAAGTGCATTCTATCACCTGCACCCATTGTCAAGGGCGATAAGTATGGAAAACATCAGAGTCCTAAGTATCAGATCGAGCTCGAGTAAATGAGATCAGTATTTTATGCTTCAGCTGTCAGAAGCTTGCAATATGCTCAAATTTTGTGCTCGACCTGACATAGTTATTGTTACCGGGTTACTTGGCAGATATCAGAAGAATCCAGATGTATAACACTGGAAGTTAGTTAAGATAGTTCTGCATTATTTGCAGGGCACAAAGGCTTCATGCTAAGTTATAGTAAGACCGATACAGATTATGCGGGGATGGATAAGAATCCACGCCAGGTTAAAATTCACCCTCGTAAGTGGAGCTATGTCGTGGAAAAGCTCCAAATAAAACCCCGCCACGTCATCGACGATGTGCGCTGAGTTTGTAGCATATCATGAGGCCTCGGGACAGGTGAACTGACTTAAGAAGTTCTTACCCGGATTAGGTGTGGTAGACAGCATTGAGAAAACCACTTAAGTTATAATATGTTCACAACAATAGGTCAAGTGGTGCTGCCAAACACATTGACACTAAGTACCATGTTGTGAAGAACAAAGTTCGGGATCATGTCATGAGTCTTGAGCATATAATTACAAAAACAATATATTAGCGGATCCGCACACAAAAGGCCTACCACCCAACGTGTTAAGAAAACACGTAGCTAGCATGGGGTAAGGAAAAGCCTATGATTCCTGAACACTTAGGGCCCGTTAGTTAGAACTCTGGTTTCAAATTAGAGGGTTGTACTGTAGCCATCAAGTCCAACGGAAATTTTTTCTGTGACGATGAAACGCGCTCTACGCATTTCTTTATAATGAGACGGAGCTAAGTGCTAAGAAATAAGTTAAGTATTTAAGTTGAGATTAAGGTAAGTTATTAGAAGAGATCAAGGGGGAGAATGTTAGTATTGATCTCCTCTCGGTTTGGGCCCAACGGTCCACACTGGAACTTGGTCAACTCCCTGATCGGGGGAGCCCAACCCAACTGAGGGTTGGAGGGCCCCTGTCATGCTGCATATATAAGAGAAGTGGGGGCCAGGGCGCCTACTACGAGGTTCACCGCCGCCGGCTCTCCACCGATACACCTCAGTCCTAGACCGATCTAAGAGGAACTGCAGCAAGTGACGGGAAGCACCTCCACCACCACTGCATCGACACCGACGCCGCTGCATCGACCGTCGCTGCCCTAGCGCAGAGGAGGAACAACACCATGGCCCACGCCAACGCTGTCCAGAAGGGAGTTGACGGTACCTCTAACCCTAACCCCTTCTACACCCTCTTGTATCTCTAGATCATGTATTAGAACTGTGTAATGCTCCATTATCTTCTTGTATTAGTGTTAACCCATCTAATCTCTGGTTAGAAGATCCTAATTAAGATGTTGCTAATCTAACAGATGGAAAAGCTTCGTTATTGTTTGCATCAGAGCCTTACGTTTCAAGAATCAAATATGATATCAGCAGCTGTAAACTAGTTGATCATTGTTTCCATCCATTGGAGAATGCAAGCGTGTTGAAAACTCCTATGGAAAGGGTGATTGTGAACTACTACCTGCTACTTTAGTTTTTCTGAATGTGACAAAGGAGAACCAGAGAAAACAATATTATCCACCATTACACCAACCAAGATATTGTTCAGAAAAGAAAAGAACAACAAACTGGCAAGAGCGTCATCAATACAAAAAAGTTTTCACTATGGAGCCATGACTTACAATTGACAAGCACACATATCATCTAAAACTGTAGTTGGCCAACTTTCACAAGCTACTTTGAAGCAGTCGGATTCATATATGTGACCTCTCGGAGTGTAGTAATACTAGGGTAGATATATATTGTATAGTTCTTATGGACTACGGTATAATAATTGCTTAGCTTTTGTTTTAATGAGAGACACACTGATGATGGCTTCAGTGTGTATGGTATGAGCATGCTGAGGAGGATGGAGGTACATATACATATACTAGCAGCGGGGTAGGACGAAAAAATATATAGTATGCCAAAGAGGATGAGGTACATACTTATATATACAACAAGCTCTAATGGTTGTGGAAGCTGCCATCTAGTATGTGTACATGAAGACTGACCAACTGATGGATGAACTCGGGTTAGTCTACCACAGAAGCATACTCCATGCTTATTGGCTCGTGCTTCTTCGTGGAACTGATGTGGCGAAATAAGACAGGCGTGCTGTAGGACCACGGATAGATTGTCCGGGTATTTCATATTCCTTGCTGTTACACAAGAACAGTTGCCCATGTTCTTCTATTTAAACCACAGGACACGCTAACTTACACTATAACACAACCCACCTTTTGCCCACACTATCTATTATTTAATTAGCTTGGGGCTGGGAATATTATGAAACTAGAAAATCCAGCGATCACTCAGCACACTAGCCCATGACACCCGGCTTCCATCAGCGACATTGATAATGGAAGAAAGGGTAACTTTTTATAAAAAATAGAGTAGATCCAATGCCTATTGTTGATAATGATGGTTTGGGTCCGTAAGATTAGATGCCAGGTATTTGTGACTATTATCGGAATTTCTAAAAGTTATGTTCTTCTTGGCCATCTAGTGGGGATTAGAACAACATTAGTCTAAAATAATGAGTGCAACTTTGAAAGTAAAAAACAAATAGATATAATGTCAAGTCGAATTCTTGTGATAACCACTTTGGAATGTGGTAATTGAGAATTACTTCGTCAGGCGAAAAAGGGGTACGAAAAAACGTATAACAAGTGATTGGTTGGTTTAGAAAAATTTTGGGGTTTTCCAATGCAAAATTCTATGGGATTCTAGTATAGAAACCTTTTGGAAGAGGACAAAAACAGAGAGGTTCCTATTTATTTCATTAACCTAGTAAACTTATTGGTTTACTCCCTCTGTATTGAAAGAATCTGTTCGTACAGCAAAAATTTAGTCACGAATACGTCGCATCCCCTCTTGGCCTCCCACCACTAATCCCCTCCCGTACTCCCATCAGCACGTTACTCAAACACTGATTACTGTGCAAATTAATATTGGGACTCAAATTAATTGAGGGAGTAGGAAGTAAATTATAGAAAATATATAAACTTTTGATGCTCTAGGAAGATATGTACTGGCAGCAGTAGGTTGAGCCAAAAAGCTGTAGTTGTTGCGCAGTCGTCTAGTACATATGTACGACTCACCGACGGATGGATGATGGCCTGTGCGCCAAACAGACATACTAAATGCTTGGCTCATCCATCGAGTCGATGTAGCCATTAGTAACAATATAAGACAGTTGCGGTACGGTGCAGGACCATCTGATTAATTCTTAAAACCCTAGATTCCTGTAGGACTGGTTATCCTGGCGTTGTACTTTCCTGGCTCTTTCATATCAGTTGGCTAGCTCATGCTGGCTGCTACACCCCCAGCTCTTCTATTTAAACCCTACAAGGCTAACCTCCGAGACAACATATCATGAATCAAACGAGAAACAAAAAATCCAGCAATCACTCAGCAAAGCCACCAATGTCGTCTTTCCTGCTACCTGTGCTGCTCCTTGCAGCAACGGCAGCCACCGCGGATGACAGCCTCTCCGCGAGACCGGGCTGCCAAGCTCTCTGCGGAGGCGTGGAGATACCGTACCCATTCGGCATCGGCACCAGCTGCTCCCGCAAAGGGTTCGAGATCGACTGCATCAACAACGGCAGTGCTGGCGAAATTCCAGTGCTAGCCAATATTGACAACACCATCCAGGTGCTGCACCTATCTGTGTGGCCGTTTCCAGAGGCTCAGGTGCTGCATCCGGTGGCATATAAGTGCTTCAACTCCACTGGATCCGATGTTGGGAGCTCCCCAGGTGGTGCCAACTTCAACCCAGAGGGTGTATATCGCATCTCCAACTCATCGAATCAGCTCTACGTCCTCGGCTGCAACACCTTGGCCTACGTCTCAGGCGGGAGGAATGTTGGCGCTACTGGCTTCAGATATAAATCCTACACGGGATGTATAGCCACTGCCGGTGCGCCAAACGATCCACAGGACGATGCCTGTGTGGGCGTCGGCTGTTGCTATGTCGACGTCCCGGCAGGCATCACGGACAGCAGCATGACCTGGGATAGCTGGTCGCGCGCCGAACAAGAGTTCTGCCCATGTGACTATGCCTTCATCGTAGAAAAGGGCAACTACACCTTCAAGGCATCCGACCTTCTATCCACGCACATACCCAACAACAAGACCATGCCTCTGCAAGTGAACTGGACCATGCCGCTGCGCCTCGACTGGGCCATCCGTGACAACGGCTCCACGACTGACATCTCCTGCGGTCAGGCACCCAACAAGCCTGATCATGAGTACGCTTGCCGCAGCAACCTCAGCGAGTGCGTCGACTCAACCAATGGCCCGGGGTACTTCTGCAATTGTACCAATGGCTACGAGGGTAACCCCTATATAATTGGTGGATGCACCAGTAAGTCATGTGTGCCTATATTCAAGCATGAACTTGTATAACAAAAGTCTATTTGGATTCACATAGCTAGTTACTGGTTGTGATAAAAATTAGCTCAAATTAACTAATGTTGACATGCTAGTTGGCTAACAACTAGTTCGAGACCTGGCTACAAAATTAGCCACCTATTTGCCCTCTTGTTTCGATGCACTAGAGCTAATTTGAGCTAATAATAAACAGTAAAACGAGCAGAGGGCTAGGCTAGACTAGTATATCTGACTTCCACTTTTTGCAGATATAAATGAGTGTATACGGCCGGATGAGTTTCCTTGCTACGGGGAGTGCAAGGACACTGACGGATCTTATGAATGCAAGTGTCGTCCTGGGTATGAGAGCGATGGTGACCCAAAGGAAAAGCCATGCCATCCAAAGCTTCCTGGTTCAGCAAAGCGTGTGATAGGTATACACACATTAATCTTAAACTTTTCTCTAATATTAACATGACAACCATATGTGTTTCCTTGCAAAAAAAATATGTTTTGTTCGTATACAATAATCACTATAACATGACAACTATAACATGACAACCAATAAAAATTATGTTTTGGACAGTATTGTTTAGTACTTCTAACTAATAAAAATCACTTATATTGAATTATACATTTTATACTTGTTCATTTTCTAACGTAGTAGTACAATACAGAACCTATTTGTGCTAAATTTATCGGTTATTGATCTATATATTGTGTTCATCCTTACTCATGGGTATTTTCGATTCTGTATTGAGCTAAGACATTAGCTTAAACTACGGTAGTTCTTATCAATTGTTATACTCAAATTAGTCTGCTATTTAAAAATTAGTCCTGATGTTAAGTTCAAAAACTCTTGTTCTTATTGTATGCTTTATTAAAACTTCATTTGTACCTTCTATGCTAAACATTTTAGGCCATAGATTGCACTCTTATGTACAATGATGACATAAGCAGTCATCTAAAACATGCACCGTACTGTTTAATATCAGTGATAGATCGTGAACATATGGGTAATTAAGCTAAAACCTCAAGAGGATATTAATATTTAAGCCTTATAGCTGCTTTTTATTCCAAAAGAATATAAAAGGCCAAGAAGACATTGCTACTTTGGTCAATGCAAACCTCCCTACTTCTCAAGATATTTGAATTTTCTTATCAAAGAATTATAGGTGTTGTAATGGCTATACTAACAATATGGATAAAATGTATAAATATATAAAGTAATGGGAAATTACATTTTACTCTTACGAGTAGTTACTCCCATTTGTATATCTCTAGATTTAGGGTGTATATGACCGAACAAAGTGTATATACACGAAATATATGATCATACTAGACCACCTAGGGTGTTATGTATGTCAAGTATGCATGCATACATGGAGTATGTGAATATATATATTTTATATACTACAGTAGTGACATTTTAGTAATATATCAAAAAATATAGGTTCCTTTCAAATTTTTTCGCGTAGCAAGACATAGAGTATCTTAAAATGAGTATATAAACATACTCAAACTTATAAACAAGTATGAACACATACCTGATGTGCTTTTTTAGAGATGGGAGTAACTACTCGTATGAGTAAACATATATAAATTATATGTCAGGTTATTGATAGCTTTAAAGAATTTGTTAGTATCATTATATGAGCAATTTGTTTAATGACACAAATGAAGTTATCCATCATGCATGATTGTTTATTAATTTGTGTAATGACACAAAATATATGTTTACTTTACTCAGTATTAACATGCCTATGTTACTCGCAATTTAGGTGTAGAATTGAAGGAATATTTTAGGTTCTTTTAATATTGGTAAAAGAGGCAACTTACTTTCAATATTAAGGGTTAAGTATATTACCCATCATAATACCAAGTAGGTAGATAGATTGAAGTTTAAATTTACTCTAGATCATATTTACAAAATAGAATATAAATAATTATTAGGGTTGATATATCTATACTTTAGCTTTTAGCTTTTAATATTCTTGAATCATTTAATCCACATGTTAAATTCAAGCTCTAGTGTTTGTTGTATCCCTTATCCAAAATTAATATATTTATTTTATTAAAAAACAATAGATCCTATATTATCCTCATGTTCTTATAATGGCATAAATAGTCATTTTATCCTAAATTTATCATATTACATAATTATATCTTTATAATTTTATGTGTAGTAGAATGTTTTTAACTTGAAATTGTCAAAATTGATGTTATATAAAACTTTAGTTCAAATTGTATAAACTTCTTTAGAATACCAATCTTTGAAACTTAGCATCAAGAATTGACCTCATCGCTATGTATAAACTTCTTTAGAGTTAACATTTTCTCAGACTTAATAAGCTATTAATAAAATAAATTTTTACCCAAATGTATTCTTGTTTACTTATTCTACATGGTGGAACATAACAATGGCTTTACTTTTAACGTAAGTATTGTAGAAGTGTGTAATTTTCAAATACATATATAGCTTACTTAATGGATATAGAATTATTTTTCATGATATCTTATATTAGCATTTATATGTAGATTCTAGAGGTTTTTTGTTTACTTTTATGACTGCATGGAAAATTGAGATACGAATTAAAATGTGTAACTCTACATTTTGTTTCATATAATACAAAAGCCAATATAGAGTTTAATTGGTATTATCTTTTAAAATGACATATGAGGATATTTCACACGCTAAATTAGGGGGTTACTTTGAATTATCTCTCATAATGACAGAGGTGGGTAATTATTATACAATTTTAGGTGTTTATTGTGAGTTAACATTAAAAATGATAGAGTTGGGTAATTTAGATGCAATTAGAGTTACTTTATGTACTTTCTTGATAATTGTAGAGGAGGGTAATTTTTATAAAATAGGATAAATTTATTATTGATGATAATGATTAGGTTCTAGAAAATTAAAGGCTAGATGTTCTAATTATTGTGAAAAAATCTAGAATTTACCCTTTTTCCTAGATTTATCTTTTTTTCTCTAAAGCAGCTGTCGGAGGCTCCATTGGGGCCTCTAATTAGTAGTACTAAGCTAATATACATTCTCAAAAAAAGTGTGCGTCTAGATCATTATATTATCAATAAGTCGCAAAGTGCATAGCATTATTGTAAATATGAACGTGGCAATTTTGTGAATTCTGCTAAGTTATTTGGTCATTGAAATTATACGACACAACTTATTTGATGTCCATATATATGCGGCTGTGGACAAATTTTGTTATTAGTTCGAAAACAAAAGACTGCTTGGTTATTTTACAAAAAACTAATCCCTGCAAGCTGCGACATGTATATATGTTGTGTACATGAATTACGACAACTATTGATAAAGTAGCCTATACTCATATTTGTACTTATGTTGTCTGTACAGGAATCACTGTTGGTATTTCGGTCCTATCTTTTATTATACTTGGAACTGGGGTGTGCTATATGCTGAAGTGGATAGGGCTGGAAGCCATTCAAAGAAAGAATGGAAGTGCGAGACTTAAAAATGTGAAGACTCTAAAATTATTCACAAAACGCCAACTTGACAAAATAACCAGGAATTCGGTGCTTCTTGGCAAGGGAGGCTTTGGTGAAGTTCGCAAAGGGACTTTACCAGACCAGACCGAGGTGGCAGTTAAGGCCTCAATTGTGGTCACTCCTGATACACTGGATAAGTTTGTGAAGGAAGTGGAAATCCAATCAAGAATGATGCACAGGAACATTCTCAAGCTCTTGGGTTGCTGCTTGAGGGTTGATATTCCATTGCTGGTATATGAATTTGCTGCTAAAGGAAGTCTCAAAGACATTCTCCATGGCAAAAATAATGATCAGCAACGTGAGCCTCTCACACTTGGGTCACGTTTGGACATTGCCATTGGGTCTGCTCAAGGTTTAGCTTACATGCATTCATACACAGAAAATGGCATACAACATAGAGATGTCAAACCAGACAACATACTCCTTGATGGTGGGTTGGTTCCAAAAATTTCGGATTTTGGGCTATCAAAGGTATTTGTAGAGGGCAAAGATTATACCATGAATGTGGAAGGATGTTTGCCTTACATGGATCCAGTGTACAAGGATACAGGGAAGATAACTGCTAAAAGTGATGTCTACAGCTTTGGCATTGTTCTCTTAGAGCTGATTTCCAGAAGGCCCGTTGTAGATGGTGAACAGAGTCTTGTCAACCAGTTTAAGAGTGTTTATGAACAAGATAACACTGGAAAGGTGTTGTTTGACAAGGATATTACTGATGAACAAGATATTCATATCCTTGACGAAATTGGCAAACTAGCCATGAAGTGCTTAAAGCAAAATGTTAATGAAAGACCAGCTATGGCGAGCGTAGCAAGTGCACTTGTGATACTGAAAGATTCTTGGGAAGAAAAGGTTCAAGACAAAGGCTCTCTTCTACTTCAATCATCTAGCTAGGGGCTGTTTAATGGAGCTCCCCTATAAGTTATTCTCTAGGGATATGACTACGATGATGAAAGTGACAATCTATGACAAACTATTTGGAAGAAATGAATTAGAAGGAAACACTCTACAAGTCTGCAAACTATCATCCAACAAAGCCCCATTGGAATCAGTATAGAAGTTTTCTCTAGGAGCTCTACTTACGTGCTCTTAGTGTTAGACTTTTTATATCATCATGGTATTATCCTATATCAATGTTGTGTCATAATCAAAATATCTTGAGCGTCGAACAAGTTACAAGATAAAAAGGAATATATCCTTCATCATATGCATAAATAGTTAATTGTTTTCTATGTCATTCGCTTCATATTTTCTATGTCATATATTTTCTGTCATGAGTGAAGACGTGCAAGATGTTAATGATTACTGTATGTTAATTGGATTTAAGACAATGTAATTTTCTATGTTTTGAATAAAGAATTAGTTTTTATCCTGTATATGGATCATGTTTCTTGGATGTATTCAAGCTCTTAATTTTTATAGCATTAACTGTACATTAATATTCCAATTTTGTACGAGTATTAATATTCCACCTGTAGAATTTTGGTGGCTTCGGTTCGTCAAGGCAGAGCTTGGGACAAGGCATCAAAAACTAGTCATCAGTCAGACTGTAGTAGCATGTTCAGTGTTGGTAGCTATCCATTACTCAAGATGGATGAGGCAGCAGGCAACGAGATGGAAGATGGGCCGAATCATTGGAGTAATCTTAGGTCCAGGAAGAAGAAGACGATATTGTTTGGGCTGCACGTAAGCGGAGAATGCACGTGAGCGGAGAATGAACCCAAACTCCTAGACGGGCCTATATGATATATGCTTGAACAAATGAACTCCTCCCCTACATAATCTTGGGGCCCTATTATTTTAGGGGCCCTGCTCCATCGCACAGCCCGTACGGGCTTAAAGACGCCCCTGATCATATAGTACATACATAAGAACTTCAAGACGCGCAGACCACCCATACTCTCGACCCCATTCTCTGAACGCTACGTGGCGCGGGAACAGCCACGCCACGCCCGAAGCTACAATGCGCGAGTATGTAGCAGTTTACTACTAGTATCTCTTCATTTCTTTTTATTTTTCTTTGCCTTTTCTTTTCAATTTAATTTTCTTTTCTTTTTTTCTCCGTCGTGGAGGCGTCCAGGTGAGTTACATTAGGTACGTGAGTTTTCTTTTCCTTTTCTGTTTTCTATTTATTTTTTCTTTCCCTTTTCCTTTCCCTTTTCCTCTTATTTTCTTTTCCCTTTGTAAATTTTTTATTTTCTTTTTTCAGTTTTTTTATTACATGACCTTTGTTTTGCTTTATATTTTTATTCTTTTCATTTGTGAGATGTTTCTTGAAATGTTCATGATGTATTATTTGATGTTCTGTGATGTGTTATTTGATTTATTCGTGAGTCTAGGACGCCGTCGTGCCCCCCGTTCGCCGTCCAGGTGCTTGGTACAACGGTTGGAGGACGAGTCGGTTGCCACCATCGAGACAACGGCTGCAACCGGGGCCACCACCGATGAGCCTTTTCTTGGGACCCCCTCTCTACCGTCGGGGTGCGACGTCTTCCTCGTGCATCCATCCGCCCCCAGCCCATCACCCATTCCCTCTACCCCTCACCTCCCCATCCCTTGGGGACGGCTTGAGCTGCGCTGCCATTGCGTGTTTGGCCGCCTCTAATGGAGGTGTGGATGACGTGTTCCTGGTTGTTGTTGATGATGTCCCAGATGATGTGTTCAAGGAGGAGGAGGTGGATGCTGCACACTAGGTTCGGCCATCACCGTCCTCCCTCTCAGATCATGAACCTCCGTTCTTCCCCCCCCCCTGTCAGTCAGTAGGCAGAAGCAAGTTTCGTCGCTGGAAGGATGACTCCGGCGAGGCCAGCTCCGACGATGAGTCGGCTCTCTCTGCCGCGCGCCCGTCATACGTGGACGTCACCCGCATGGTTCCTCGAACCATGCCTACTCTATGGGCCTCGGACACCATGTGGAGCAATGTCATTTTCATCACCTAGAAGAGGCGGCGCCATCGTCATCGAGCTAAGACTCATGTCGCCAGCAGCCTTCTTGCGGCCCACCCTCAAATGGCAACAATGGTGCCCGTGCACCAGCAGCTTGGCCCGTAGCCAGCTGGGTGTGCCAGCCTGCACCAGCGCCTCGGCTATCGCCACCATGCTTTGATGCCTGGCAGCAATTCTCAGCCAGGCCCTGGAGTCACGACGAGTACCAGGCAATCTTCGAGGCCGCCACGCATCCATCCACTAGAGGGACTTCCCCAACCCCACCCTCAAGTGGCTATGTCGGTCGATGCCGATGGCTTCACACTCATTTAGAGTCGTCGGCATGGAGGCCGCCAATGTCGTTGCCAGCAGCTGCTTCGACTGTCTAGTGGGTGACCACATTGCCGCCAGCTTCCCATCCCGCGGCCTCCTCTGCCTCAGCAGGAACCACCGGGCAAGGGACTGCAGGCTTCGTTGTCCGCCCTGATGCCTTACCTCGGACCGAGCATGGGAGCCTCCTAGTCGCGGTCTTCGGCATTGCGCAGCTAGAGGACCCCTTAGTCACACTGGCTCGATCCCGCACCAACCGCGCCCCGAGGTTGGTGCGTCAGAACCGCTCCTAGCAGCACTCATCCTTGTCAGACAGATTCTGTGTATGGCCCCTTCGGTGTCACTGTCGGCAGGTGGTAGCTCACAGTTCTCCCCATGCGCCCCACGTGGTCTCGTGGACGGAGTCGCACATGTGATTGTGACGACACCTATGGTGTTCGTCATTTGCGCAGGCGACACCAGAGCAAGCCGCTGATGAGGGTCAATGCCATAGTGCCTCGTCACTATGACGACAACGCCGCCACTACTTCTGACCCGCTCGCGCTTGTGTTGTGTAAGGGCATAGGGCCTCCCATCTGTGTCGACCCGATGCTCGATGAGCTCACTGTCTCCCTTGTCATGGGTTGGTCAACAGATGCTTTAATGTTGTGCCCGCATTCACTAACAGCTGCTCTCCATCCTGGCTCCCATCACCAAAGCAACCAATCACACCAGACACCAGTGGTCCAGGCAAGGCAAATGGCACTGCTAGTGTTAGTGTGTTACCCAGCTGGCTGACGTTGGCTGCTACCCGATTTACTGCCACAAAATCCCCAGTCCATGTACGTAGCATTCAACAGGATTACTATCGCTAAAACCGCATTCCCAGCTGCTGCGATTCTTCCTCTACAGTCATGCGGAGGGGGCGCCTAGCAGCCATGATGCGGCGGCCGCCGATCGATCCAATTGGGCGCGATGAGGACGACGTCGTCGCCTCCCCCAAATAATTGGCTGGATTTGGATCGAAATAGGGGCGGCGATCGAGTGCCCCATACCCCTGGCGTCGTCGCGTGCGATGGTGGCGGCGAGGGCCCCATGGATCTAACGATCTATGATCCGATCATGGCCCGACCCATCGCATCGCATCGCATCCATGAAGCTGTTGCGGGGTGCAGATGTAAGAGAGAGGGGCAGTTCGTGCGATCCACATGAACCGGAGCCGCCCGTTCTCCGTCGCTGAATGCCGCCGGCCCTCCGCCGCCATTGTCCTCGATCGGTCCTGTCCTGCAGCAGCCTCTCATCGACGCGCTGCCCTCCGATCTGTCTGCCCGTGACAGATTCTGGGCGATCTCCACGTCCTTTGGCCAGGCGGAGCCGCGAAAGCGAGGCGTGGGTGCTGCGGTGCTCTTGCACGGAACCACGCCGGGCGCGACGGCGAGGGCAGCAGGAGCGCCCCAAGGATATGTTCCTCTTCGTTTCCTTGGGGGCCCGGTCGGGGGGCTGTTCGTGCGATCCGCATGAACCGGAGCCGTCACCCACACATCAAGTGGGGAAAGATCGGCTGCCTGTCTTCGAGGGGGCAGAGGCAGCCAAGGCAGCCATGTTGCTGCCCGCTCCCTCGGCTGAGGACGGTGAGGGGGGGCTCTACATCAACATTAGCCCTCCCTGTCGACCTGCTTGCCTCTCTCGAGATGGCTGGACCACCCACACATCATGTGGGGAAGGAACAGCTGCCTGTCATCAAGGGGGTAGGGGCGGCCGAGGAAGCCTCGGTGTTGTCCACCCCCTCGGTTGTGCCACCCGCCTTTCCTACAGTGGAGGCTCTAGCAGCAGTGTACTACCTGCTGTTGATGCAAAGGAGGTGGCCATCAAGGAGCTGCACCATAGCACCAGAGGAGCATATTAGTTACGCTTCTGGGCTCAGCTGCAGTGTGATTAGCAAGCCAAGTACGCTCTCTCGGTGATGAGCAAGAAATTAGAGCTGATTGCCTTAGAGATTTCAAATAGAGAGTGTGGAAGCAATTATATCGTTTGCTTTTGTGTCCTAGTCTTTCTATAAGACTTTGGCTTTCTTTCTTTTCGTCATCAGAGACGTTGTAATAATTGGCTGTGTACATCTTTCGATGTAGAGGCCGGATGTTGTTTATCCTTTTTGAAAAAAACAATCATGCGGGGGAATTTATGTCGGGAGAAAATGACAAAGGCGCCTAAACATGTAAGATACGTCTAAGATTGATGATTGAGAATTGGAGACTGTTCTTTCAATAAAGTTTGGTAGAGCTCCAGCATCTTCCGCAACTGAACTGGAAATGCAGACAGTGGCTTCACGAAAGCTAAAACTATTTTGCGCAGAACCGTTAATGTATTTCCAGTTTTTAGAAAATACTAAAATTTGTGTTGACATTGGCAGTGTAGTAGGTCAAGAAAAGGCCGGGCGGCAGCATCATTTTTAACACAACGAAAATAAAAAATATAACTGCGAAAACCTTAGCTACCACGGGCGTCCAATTTACAACATCAGAATGCACAAATAATTACAGTATTTTGTATACAACTAACAACATATACATGACACCAATATTCTATCATCGAGTCGAAGCTTGGCGATGTCCCATCGAGGCATCCCTGTGTGCAACGAAACTAACTATTCATCTTAACATCAGTGTCCCTGTGTTGAACGAAACTGTAATCTCAACATCAGTGCAAGTCAAGAAAAGAGACTAGGTCGTCTGATATCGAATTTATGACGTCATCGTAGTGAACACTATAAAATGCTAACGCCTCCAAGTTACTTGGCACACCGCAAATGCCTATAAATTGAACCATTTGGCTAGCCTCTTGCTAGGAACATCCCAGCAAGCACTCTGAAACAAAACAGACGACAAGCCGAGAAGAAGAAATGTACGTGACAAGGCCTTTGTCGAGGTACCTGGCCGACCAGGAGGCCGCCGCGGAGACGCCGCATGATCGACCAGGATCCGGGTTCCTCGTCGTGCTGGGTGAGGCAGCCGAGCAAGCGAGTACGCACTGCTGCGGCCTGTGCATGGACACAAAGGTGCGCAGCCTCCCATTCTCACAGAACCGGCAGCTCTGCGTGTCGCAGGACACTAGCTCCGCTGATATACTGGAGTGTTAAAAGATCGAAAACGGCGACCAGAGGGGGATGAATGGGAGCCGTAAAAATTTCTTTCGAAATATTTAGGCCGTTGTCCCAACTTCACCGTCAAACGCGCCAACCAAACAACATGATGTCCACAACCCAACTAGTGGGTGGATGTTCCCTAGGAACACAGCGGGACGCCACAACCGAGCATGGAAAGCCAACACAAAAAGCGAAATAAGAATCGGAGCTCAAACAAATAAACCACAGATGAAAACGTGAGCTCGGAGAACACTTCAAGCGAAATACAGATTAGCACCCTTCAAACCGTAAGTAATACTCCAAACAAGATGAGCTAACACTACTACACACGTTCACTGTAAGGGCGGGTCCCAGGGCACTATAAGAGTGGCTAGGCCAACCGCTCTTTCGGGCTGGCTCTTACAGTGCCGGGCACTATAAGAGTGGTTGGCCAAACTGCCCTAACACTGTAAGGGCGGTTGTAAGGGCGGTTGGTGTTTTCAACCGCTCTTACAGTGCCCACTGTAAGGGCTGTTGAAAACACTAACCCCTCTTACAGTGGCCACTATAAGGGCGGCTACAGCACTAGCCCCCCTTACAGTGACTCACTGTAAGAGGGGTTGGTGATCCAACCGCCTCTACAGTTGATTTTTTAGCAAAAAAAATAAAATCCAAATCCAAATATAACCACAGAATATAAATATAATTTAAATTCAAATTCAAATCTGACCATCACATATATACATCCACAAACATACGATACAAACCATCATTACAAGCCATAGTAATTCAAAAGTTTCACAAGACCATCATTACATAGTCATAGCTCACAAGTTCAATTCCACATAAATATAGGATTACAAGTAATTTGACATACATGAGTTAGACCTATACATGGGCACATGTAAATAATGGCGAGAAAGTGAAAATTCATAGGGCAGGCATTAATATAGAGATCAGGCACAATAATAGTCGGGACAACTCAGTACCTTTCATCTTTGGCAAGAAGTTTTTACATGGAACTAATGCTTTGGCAAATTAACTACTGATCTGCCTAAAAGACACTAATGCTCTGCCAACTTCTTACATGGAACTGATGCCGGAAGAACTACTTATCTGCTTTCGCAAATTTTGAGTGAACAGACAAATTCCATTTTGTTAGACATGACATTTCTAACATCGAAGAGTTTTTCTCAACTTGGCAGGAAGTAGATGACATACCTCGAAGCGAGCTCGAGCTCGTAGGTCCGGTAAGGGAAGCAGTAGTGCAGAAGCGTCCTGGGGAAACAGAAGTAGAGGAAGGAGCCATTAGAGAAACAAGAGCATGCCTGTCATACTGCTAGCAATTTAATTTCATGAACAAAATAAATCTTCTTGCCATTAGTACTGTGTATCTCAAATAAGATATGTGATCTTACTTGACTGTAAGCATGTCGTACATCTGAACTGAAACTAAAAAGAAATGTAATTCATCTGTACTAGTGAAGTACTTGAACTGAAATAGTAGCATTACTTAATATTATGACTAACTCGATGCTGGCTGGAGGAGCAGCCAATGCTATCTACACTAAACCATGCAATGTAATTGCTTGTAATTCCTTTCAACTAGTAATTTACAGTAACCACATATAAAAACACATGCAACTAGTAGTTATTCAGCTTTAGGAAATAAAAGCTAACAGTGCTATAACTTCATGAAGTATAGGATGAATCAAATTTTAGTATTTATTTAAAAAACACGCAATGGGCTGAACTGAACTTAATAAATAGGAAGGCAAGGCAGATATCATATATCACATTTTATAAGCTTAGCAAATATATCTATACCAAAAGAAAAAGGTCAAAACCCATTTTGATTGCACACTGTACCTCACCTTTTCAGATGCAGTTCCTCAAAGTACTGTAGATCTAAGCAGCCAGTAGATGAACTCAACATGTATTGCCAAATGGCCCTCCATCATTGACATACCTAGAGAAACACAAATGCATTAGGACTGGAATTTCAGTTTCAGTCCTAGCAGCAGCATGATTTTCGAAATCTGAAGGGCTACAAGCTAAGCTCCTAGGCATAGCTCTTTTTAGTAACATAACAAATCCAACAGTTTATTCTAGTACTGGAAAGGGCAGGCAAGATGAGGTAGAAACAGCTAAAACTGAAAAGAACTAGTACTACTTCGGACGTATGGGGATACACATGCAGATGGTCAAAAACACAATTTAATTGTACAACCATATAGTTCATACATATGCATACAGATACAGAATAGTCAGGCATATAGTCTCCAAAGTTGTGCTCTATCCAAGTATCAAACAGGACCAACAACCATTTGAGTTGCAACCTCCAATCTCTATATATATGAAATCTAATATAAGTACTAAACAAGAAACAAATCAAATAAAGCAAGTTTGATTCCATCTATTAAGAAACAGCAAAGATTATCCTTTGACCAATTTATTACTGAAATTATTTCACACAGAATTCAGGACATGTGACAATCAGCAAAATTATAGGTATACTAGGAGGATACTCCGCGCGTTGCTGCGGGATTTTCTTAAAAAATCTATTATATATAGCATTACTATATGATAAATATATTGTGTATATATAAGAATTTGACTTGCATATTATTTTGTTTTCTTGTATCCGATGGGTACTCTAACCTAAGAAAAAATAGAATTGCTTACACTATAGAACAATAGGTGATGAAACAAATAGTGTATGTCTACGGGGTTTGTGTACCATTGTATATAGATGTTAACGGACGGAAGAAATTTACTTTGTTTCATGATTTTATTTCAAGATATTAATGAAAAACAATGATCCATCTTCGGTAAACGCTAACAAACATTTTTCAATCAAATACATATAAAGAATATATATATGACAAAAGAGAACGGCATCTAACTACGTGCAACTATGATTTAGATTTTACGAAAAACACACTCACATAGAAGATGACAGGCATACATAGGATCTCAGTTTTGGAACCTCTCAAGAAAACCACTGCATCTTCACGGCATTATCTTCTGCCGTCAAAACTAAAACTTCTGTTCTATCGTCTCATGAGAAAAGGCTGCCGCTCTATAAAAAAAAAACAAATACCTCCTCGTCGTATACAGCAGTATATAGCACGGGATGGCCGTTCTCTTCGGCGCAGGTCAGATCTCCATCCTCTTCTTCTTCCCATTCCAGATGCGTCGCATGCATGTCTGGTGGTGCTCAATACATCATGGTTATGCAGCTAGGAAACGGTAGCGGTTGCTGACAGCCTGGGCGTCGTGTACTCGCGTCGCACATCTCAGCCCCCACGCGCGGCCCCGGCAGGGATCAAGCTTTCCTGCGTGCTGCACGAGTTCAGGCCTCGTGCGAACGATCGGCGGGGCTGGGGACGGGGACTCTACCGGTGGCGAGCGGGCCAGGTGAAGCAAGCGAACGGCCGGCGATGCAGCGCTGCCAAGCCAGATGATCCTATGAACTTCGTGGTGGCCGAGGTGGAGAGCGCGTTATCCCGCTGGGTGCATCGCACGTGACGGCTACTGACCTGCGAAAAGAACTATGGACATGGCGTGAAGCGATGCAGTGCCGGAGCGGTGTACAGAGTTATTTAAAGTACTGCACGACGACCTTTGGCTTTCTTCTGCAGCTGAAGCGGTAGAGCAGCTTCTGGTGGAACATTGAATAAAGGGCATATGGGGAATCAGGGGAGACCGATCACCATGGAGCTCTTCAGTTCTGGGTATGGGACCAGAAAGCCACCGGAGCTGCGAATTGAATGCAGAAAGAATAAAGTTTGTTTGATGCTAGGTGGAGGATAACTGAAAATCGCTGACGTGGCGCAAGGAGAAGGCAGAAAAATAGTGTAGTGGGGTTTGTTTATATATAAGGTATAGATGACATCTGGCAATGGTAATTTAAGAAAAGAAGCTTCACTCACCCTACTAAATTCATTGGTTGCTGCAATCTCACAAAAAAACTAACAGCATTTAGCCTCACAGTTCCCTCTCCCAGTACATACAAATGAGAATGAAATCATATGTATGTTGGTATGACCAACATATGCTGATTTCACAAATAACCATCAACGAATTTCACAGAAGACTTCAAATCGTAAGAGCAAAGAAAGGGTGCCTGGATGCTCGTGGCCTTCTCGTTGGTCTAAAGCTGGCTCCCTACACAGAGAAAACACGCAGATCCATCAGATCAAAGCACCCTCCGTGAGCAAACGTACGAAGAAAACACATAACAGGAATAACTAGAAGGGACATGGGGAATTATATTTAAAACGTAGAGAGAGAGAGGGCCTCACACATAACAGGAATAACTAGATGATCCATCAGATCGATAGCAGCTACGCGCACCTCGTCCAACTTCGCCCGTGCCGGCCCAGCACACACGCGGAGGCGGATTAGCTGGGAGGGGCCGGCGCACGCGGCCGTCGCTGGGAGGGCCGGATCTGGGGAGCCGTCAGGCTGCGCGCCGCGGCCCTTGCTCGCTCGCCTAGGAGGGGCCTCGCCAGGATGGCCGGATCGAGCCACCGCGTCGCCTGAGGAAGGAGAGAGAGGGAGGCAGGTGGACTGCCCGCACCGCCGCACGGGACGCCGGCCGGAGGGGAAGCCACGGAGAAGAAGGAAAGAGAGGAACTAGGAGTCGTGAGGTGCTGCGTGAGTGATGGAGAAAAGGGAGACCCTATGGTTCCAGCCAGTTTTATTCGGCGATTCGCGTATCTCAGCCGTTCTAATCCAATCTAACGGTGAAAAGGAGGTATGCTTCAACATGGGCTGAGATGGGCCGACTAATTGATGGCCCAAATATGAAATTATTTTGCCATTTACGATATAATAATGATTTATTATTTTTTCTATTTATCTAATAAATCGATAAGGCACCACGTGAGTCAAAATAAAAATGACTTTTAGAATGACAGAGACCCTACCTTTGGTGACGCTAAATTTGGTGTAAGAAAGTCTCGAACCACTCAAATTTTAAATTTTGAAATTTCCACAGCTGCATGCAGGTTTTGAGACCTTAGACGGCCCCGACTCGAAAAGTCATCAATATCAAGTTTGTTCCACTCATCAAGATCTACATTTGATACATAGGACATTTTTGCATTTGACAAATTGTTACGAAAGTGTAGTTCTAAATCCACAGGTCCCGCATATAGTTTCATAAAGTCTGTGTTGGATTCAAGACTTTGTGACTAGAGTTTACAAACACTTTGTGAAAAGCAATTTTTTGTTCTATGTGTGGAATGTGTATCTTGATAAGCTCACTCCCTTGTATTCAAAATTTTTATTTGAGGTCATTTAGTGCCTCATTTGACCAAGTTTGACCAAGTCACGCCATGGATTTTTAAAACATGTGACTAGAGTTTACTAAAACTTTTCAAAATGCAAAAACGTCATATATATCAAAGGTATAATCAAGCAAGAGCGACTAAATATAAAGGGTGCGAGCTCATTTCTCTCTAATTAATCTATGCTAATAGCTTCAAAACTAACGTTTAATTAGCTCTATATAAAGCTCAAGCAAGCACCATGCAAGAGAGAGAAAGCAAAGCTCCAATTTACTCACTAACAAACCATTAACAGTTGAATTAAAGGCTTGGAATAGCATTTTATTACCTTCTACAAGCTCTCCACTAAAGAAATCAAATTCATAATTAATTACTAGAGAACAATTGTAAAAATCCAAGGTATAGAATAATTAATTCATTAATTAATTAATTGACTCTTAATACATATATAAATATTTATAAAGACAATATATATCTAATGATAGAAATATATGATTTCTAGAATAATTACCACCAATTATTATTTTACCCACTACCTTCCATACCAACCCCATTCCAATTTCATAAAACAAGAATTACAAAATAAAAAAAATTGTAAACCTAGATCTAGAAATAGATTTCTCCATGCATGAAACTAGGGTGTAATAATCTCAAAAAAAATTATGCAAGAGCAACTAATAAGTGTGAGCTCATTTCTACAACTAATCTACACTAATAGCTTCAAAACTAAGCTCTAATTTTCTACAAAACAAAGGTCAAGCACCATGGAAGAGAGAGAAAACAAAACTCTAATTAAAGTAATTGAGTTGAAAACCTCCCCCTTAGTAGAGAAATTTTTTGGGAGGAGCCCAATGCCTCTCAACCTTTTTTTGCTAGATAGAGTGAGTGGCTCGAGCAGGAAGAAGGTGGGTACAACCACTTATACAGCCGTCCACTGTAAGGGCGGTTGGTGATCCAACCCCTCTTCGGTTGGTTCAAGCATTGTAAGAGTGGTTGGTTTGCCGGTGAACATTGGGCCATGGCCAGCCCACTGTAAGGTGGTTCAATCACCAACCGCCCTTACAGTGAAATGGCCCTAGCTCTTATTGTGAACTTTTCACGTAGTGTAAATCACTGCTTTAATCATTAGCCAGTTATTGTTTGGATTGACAACTCACGGAAGCAAGAAAATGGAATTAACACTAAACTGAAAAACAAGAACAGAACAGCTACTCTCTACTGGACTGCAGCCTGGGCACACCAAATGAGCTGCTGCACTTGCAAATCGAAACCTGTCTGCGAACTGCTCTGTTGAGCGAGATGCTCTTGCTGCTAGCAAGTAACAAGAAACGACTTCACTTGACTGAATCGAGCTAGTGATAAACCTCTTAAGAAAGGAAGCTACTTTCTTACTGTTCTAAAACTGAAAGACTGAAGCTACTCTATACTGCAGTCGTGAACTCGTGATTGCTGAAAGGCAGAGAGAAAAGGCACGAGCTGTTGCTGAAGTTTGAACCCAGTGAGTCTCCAGGCACTGAGAAGGAAATGGCCTGCTTGTGCACGAGCAGCTTCTCCCCTGCTGCAGACCTGCGACAAATGAAAGAAGCCAGCCAAGTTGCTAATTGAAAATGGAAGAAGGCACTGAACTTTGCTGATCCATGTCCCACTGCCTGCCTTTTAATCGAGGGAAATAAATTCAGAGACACTTGCAAGCGAAATAGCAGGAAGCAAATTGAAGCTGAGAACCTGAACTTGCAAGAGCTAAAACCACCGTGGCTCACAAGCAGTACAAAGCAAGCAATAATTTTTGCCAACCGTGAATACTACTCTAACCAAAGTGCAATATATTAATGCTCCAATAATAAGCTCATGATTGCTAGAAGTAGTACTCAATCTTGCAAAGAGAAAATCAATCGATCAAAGAAACAAGCAAGTTTTTGTTTCCTGCTAAATGGAGGATTGGACAGCTAACTGAAGGAGCTGCAATTCGTTCAACGCTTCCAGCAATCAACAAAAGAAATTGAAACTTGTTTTCAGTAAATGCTGCAAGAACTGACTAGCTAACTGGTCTTCAGATCAAGGCAAGAACGCACAGCAAGCAAATGAATTTACAAGCCGGTGGGTTGTGTTAGGATCGGCGGCTCGCCGTCCTATGATCTTGCCGGCTCCGGCGATGCCCGGAGCGCAGTCACCAGGAGCTGGAAACGGTAGAGCACAAGAGAGAGACACACGATGTTCACTGCAATGGCGCAGCTTTTTTGTCTGATACATTTCTCGTTCTTAAGTCTGGGTCGTGATCCGCATTCCCCGCCACGATCAGCCGCTGCACGGTGATCCTTATTTTCCGGAACCCGTGCAACATGCATGATGTGCTCACCATGGCGGGGGAACCACCCAGGACACGGTCACGACGCATAATGTGCAGCCTCCGCTATGCCCGCGCTAATCAAACATGCTTAGCCACTAACTAAACACACACCTAATGCACCTACATGTGGATACATTTGTTTGACATGATTACAAGATTTCTGGTGCAACAGGTTGTGGCCGATGGTAATGGCGATGAGGAGAGGATCGAGCGCACAGAGAGGCGCAACGACGGACTGGGTCACTGGAGCAAGTTTGGATGCTATTTGCTGGTGGAGAGATTTGTGCTCAGCAGGATGGATGGCACCGTGGCACTCACCTGTGAATTCAGGCATACAGACAAGATTAGAGCCAAGTGGGCGTGACCAAATTGTCATCATGACTGAAGCTGCTATGTGTTTGTCGAAACGTTGCGTCGGAATGGATGAAAACATTATAATACGTGAAAAAGAAGGACGAGAACTTTTCGCATGCTTTGCGTGGACGCTGTGGACTTCAAGGAACAAAATGCCTATTGAGAAGCAGTTTCCCAAAGCTCATTCTGATGTTATGTATATTGCCATATCTCTCCTGCAGAAATGGAACTTGATTCTGAATGGAAAAGACCAGGCACGCATCGTTCAAGTGCTGAAGACTGTCACAGAATGGATGAAGAGATTCCATCCTAGGCGTGTGCTGATGTCTGATGTCGTTGAGATTTAGGAGCAGACTAATCTTGGTTGCTTCTCATAGTCCTTTATTTTTGTATGTCAGGATAGTCTTATTTATGGACCTTTCACTGTGGCTGGTAACCCAGCAAAACTTGTGTACAACCTTATATATGGCTTTATAAAAGCAGAGTTAATTCTCTCTAAAAAAGAAAAAGAACGACGAGAAAGGTACATATCAATTTTTTTGAGGGGAATAGGAGGGGTTTTACCCCTACTGAATTTTATTAAAAAAACAAAAGTACAAGTACAAACTCCACCAGGAGCATCTCAAGAAACCAAAAAAAGATACATAAAAATAAAGAAAATTACACAAAGGCTTCTAGCCATGAAGACATCTCGAGGCTGATCTAATTGCTTTGTTCGTAGGATAACCTGTGCGAACTCCTTGCGAAAAATAAGCTTCCACCTTTGAATCGAATTATCAATTCCTCGAAAAATTTTGTCATATCTATTTAAGTTCTTGTTGACATTTCTAAAACGCGATTACCAAAGATAGGTAAAAAGTCTATCTCCGGCAATGGCACCAGAAATGCTTGTTGACATTTCTTAGCGCAATCACCGAAAAACGGCGATCACACCAAGAAATGCCGGGGTCGATAGATCGAGAACCTTATAGAAGTGTTATCCGCAAGCGCACGGATCTATCGTCGTAGCATTTCACCCGGAAGTATTCAGGGTATCGTTATTTATATTTTCCCAAAAGAAGGAAAGGTGTAAAATAACCTCTAGCATGATCATGGTTTATGACTTCACATCATCGAAGTAAGGCCTTAGTACTATACAGGGGTAAGATAAATAGATTTGTATATAGTGGACACACACTTGGGTCTATCTAAAGGATAAAGAAGAAATAAGGAATAAAGAATAAATAAATCAAAGGTAAAATCTACGGGGAGCAAGTAGGTCGTACATAGCTATGCAAAGAACAGCTAATGCCACATATTGTACAAGATTAGAGATGAGTCAAGGCCTAGGGTAGAGGGAGACCCCCGCAGCTGGTCTGCCAGCCGATAGAGGCATTTACGAACTCCTACACGATATGCGGACGTGGGGGATTACAGAGGACGGACAGGGCTGCCACCACCTGCCACCTACCCCTCAACCGTTGCATACCGTCATATTCGAAGGCTCCCTCGTATCCGAACACCACGTCCGCATACTAAGGAACTACCTACGTCCCCCCAGGACTCCCACCCTACGGATGGACAAGCAAGAACGTAGGCAAACCCAAAAGAACATCGAACTGCTACCTCATTCCTATCAAGACCTGTAATCTCATAAAACCTATGAACAATGAAGAACAGATATGAACAAGCTATGGAATGATTAGATGAACTCAGATCTAGCTCAAGCATATCAAGCATAGCATGATCATAACTAAACTCTAGTTCATGTGCAAGACTATATACAAGTATTGAGAACTTGACTAAGGAAGAACACTCCATAGTATATTACCAAGAGAGGTGGCTATTCTTCCAAGAGACAAGCTCTCCTTGGTAGCTTTCCTTGCTCCAAAATAATCTAAATGTCTAGCCTAAGGAACAAGTGAGAGGTGAGGTAGAGAGACTCCAAATGGTGTGTGTTTTTAATGAAGGGGGATAGCCTCCTTTTATAGGTGGAGAGGAGGGGGCTCCATGGAAAAGTGCCATCCCCACTTGGAAGGCACCGAACTGACCTCCATAGGGCGGTTTCACACTTGCCATGTGGAAATCCCCACCGACTTCAGCCTCCAGGAACCGACATGGACCAACAGACCAAGGCTGGGGCCGGTTGCCCGCCTGTGGGGAGCGCGCGCGCCTTTGGTGCGCTCGCGCCTGGTGGGTGGCCGCCTCTGCCCAACTTCGGTGGTCGTGCTCCACTTGGTCTCCTAGGTTGGCCCATGTTGGGGATTTTGTCCCGATGGGCCCTGAAGTGGACTTTCTCCTTCTCCCTTTATTTTACACCTTCCAGAAAGCGTACTTTATTTATAAAATTCCCTGTGCTATTTATATATTCCTGCAAACGATAATTTGTCTAGCATAAGTGGAATTGGGTTAGTAACAAAGATATATGTGCAATAAAAATATTTAATTCTCCCTTTTTAGAGTCAAGTTGGCAGTTTAAAATCATCGTTAAGGACCGCCAATAAGATCCCCCAAGCTTACCCTTTGCTCATCCCGAGCAAAGCTGGGCTTTAAGTTGTTGATCAGGAGTTGCTACTATGCTGATCATGTTTCAAATACAGTGCTCATAACAAAGTTTTCTACTTCAATTTGAATAAATCAGCATTCTATCCACCCTGTTATTATCTTGAAACTGAATGGGGCTTTTCAACCTTCTCCTGCCTCGGGCGATTGCAAAGTAGAATAGATTCACAGATTTTGCTTATCATTCACCCTAAGAGCGACCATCTATCTGGAGGGTTTTGAAAATTTTGTAAAATAAAGCACAAGTTCCTTGTATGATTCTCTCAATCGCTCAATGTGTATGATATCCTCACCAAAGGCATTGTGAGGTATTGCCTTTTTCATATCCTACCACTAAGGCTGGGAGTGGAGTTTTGGGTAGGTATAAGAAGTGGGCATACTTGTATCACATATGTTGCTAAGTCAAAAACCGGACCTTATGGAGACACAAGCCATACACCTTGATTGAGATTTGCAAGTGTGTGGAATGATGGATGGTTCCTATTTGATGTGGTATTTTTGGCTACTCTATGCATCATGATTCTCTCTTTATTGGTAGATGAAATTTTTGGGAGAGCATGGGCTATGAGAGGTATACTACGGATCTATGCTTTTCTCTCTTTTTTTTGAACGAGGGACCTATAATTTCCCTTTTGTCTAATTGATGGGACCCTTGTCCTCTTATGCCCCTGGGCATTTTTTTAATAAGCATAGCCCATAACTCTCTTTTGGAATATGAAGAGTGCATAAAGAGAGAGATCTCATGATGGAATGCTCATAGTAGATTTTTGGTAGCTAAGGAATGCGCACCTCCCAGGGTAAGAGCCGGTATTTTTATTTAGTGGAATGATGCACGACTCTCAGTGTAAGAGTCGGCATTTTTTGGTGGAGTGGATGCATGTTTGTGCGCAACTCTCAGGGTGAGAGTCGGTAGTTTATTTGGTGGGTGCAAGTGAATCTCAAATTATGGGCGCATGACTATAGTCTCACAACGGTCACAACAATTTGATCTAACTCAATGATCAAACAAGCAGCATATGACAAAAGGTTTTTGCATGAGTAAGCATATGATATGGCCTTGGTGGGTATTTCATAATCATTGAGAAACTTATGTTTTTATAATTTTTGAAATAAAACCTCCAGACGTCAAGTCTTACTTAGAGCAAAGTCATAGCGATGTCTATGGCACTATATCATACTGAGCAATAACTTAGACAAGATCAAGCATATGCAACCTATTAGCTCAAGTTTTTTAGGATGAGACATTCTTAGCCGATAAACCCAAACTTTAGAGAAAGCTCGATTATGAATTGAGTACAAGAAAGACATGAGACAGAGCAACTATTCATCATGTCAATAAGGGTAGAACTAAGTATTTTCATGCCACATATATATAGAGTGAAAAACATTTATTCATAATATAAATATAATAATAATAAAATAAATTATATTTTTTTTAATGCATACCTCTTATTGGGGGTCCTCCCCCAAGCTTGCTTGAAATGGGAGTCCTTTATTTTGAGGTAGAATTTATTTACTTACCTGATGCTTGTCATCATCCATCCAGGGCGTCGAGTGTCCTGCATGGGTTAGTTCACAACACGATACCCAAGCTTTGCTAACATTTTGTCTCGATGGTCAATGGGATTGACCAAGGTAGACTGGTAACCCAAACACCATACTTGTGTTACAAGTCTATAGAACATGTTGATCAGGACATGTTCTAAGACACCATGCTAGGCATAAACAAAGGTGGCATGATAAAACTAGATGACAAACTATTATTGCTATCATTTTTTTCAGGAAGTGCAATAAAAGATAACTTACCGGTTTACCTGACGGTCAGGGCTCAGCTGCTTTGAGTCCGTTGAGCAGGACTTCCTCCTTCTTCATTGATCGCTTGTTGAAGGTTCATCCGTTGTAGGAGAAATAGACGGTTGGACCTGTTTCGGCCTCCATACCATCTTGGCTTTGGGAGGCGTGGTGGTCGTTGGTGTAGGAAGGTCTTGTGTTGTCTTTGGTAGCGTAGAAGTTTCACCCTTCTTTGCTTCTTCCTCCTCCTTCACCACTTCTTTAGGAGCCATTTTATTTTTGGATCCTTCGCCTTAGCTGGGGAACAGGTTTTCCCTTCTCCTCGGGTTTGTTCGGGACTTGAGTTCCGCCCTTCTTCTTCTTCTTCTTCTTTTGTTGCACCGGGGTGCCTTTTTGTTTTGCTTTATCTTGGGTGGGAGCTTGGTCCTTCTTCTTCTGTTAAGCTTTGCCGGAGCGCTCCCCTCGTTCTTCACGGGAGTTTCCTTTTTCTCCGCTTTTGTTTTGGAGCTTTTTCTTCTTTCTTTTTTAGGAGCTTTTTCTTTCTTTTCTTTCTTTTGCTTTTGCTCTTTTTCTTGCTCCTTTTCTCGCTCCTTATTTTTCCTTTCCGAATTGAGGGCAGCCTCCTTTCCGGCTTCTTCGAGTTGTTCCCTCATGAAATTGTCGATGGTCTTCACATTGTGTGGACGTATCTCAACCTCCACGATTTCTCGTGTGTCTGGTCCATACTTGATGTGAATCATGTTGCACTCTTCCCTCCATCTTGGCTGGAACTCAAACTTTTTCTTCTTTCCCATTGATGTTGAATCGGATCTCTCCGGCCCCAACATCAATTTGTGCTCCGGCAGTGCTGAGGAAGGGTCACCCTAATATGAGCGGAGTTTCTTTTGTTTCTTCCATGTCCAGCACCACGAAGTCAATTGGGACCAAATACCCCCGGATCTTCACTGGGATATCTTCTGCGATCCCTGCTAGGTAGCGGATGGAGGAATCAGCCAACTGGAGCGTGATGGTCGTTGGTGACAGCCGTGTGTAGCTTAACTTGTCAAAGACAGTTTTGGGCATAACACTGACACTGGCGCCAAGTTCACAGAGCGCATGGTCGAACTGCTGGGCCCTGATGGAGCAAGTGATGGTGGGGCATCCTGGATCCTTTTTCTTCTTGGGTACATGATTCAGTATTGCCGCACTACACTCCTCCGTCAGTTTGACCACTTCTGTGGACGGCAGTGGCCGCTTGTTGTTGATGATGGCCTTGATATATCTGGCGTAGGAAGGTACATGTAAGACGTCTAGAAGCGGGATGCTTACGTGCACCATCTCTACCATCTCAATAAACCGGGCGAACTGCTCGTCCACCGCTTGCTTCCTGGTTCTGGTGGCGAACGGTAGGAGGGTTGTGTCGGGGTAGTCAAGTGTTGCTCCTCCTTCCGTGCCATCCTGGGCTTCCATTGACGAAGGTTCTTCCTGCTGTTGTGCATTCTGCTTCCTTGCTGCATGGTTAGGATTTGGTGGATCACGAGTGGTCTTACCCCCTCTCGTGGTCACCGAATTCACATTTTCAACAGAAGAAACAGACTGATCGATAGGAACGGCAGCAGCGATCTGAACTAGCTGCCTTTCCAACAACTTATTAAAACTTACTTGGTTCTTAACAGCAGTAGATGTTGATACTAGATACGCACACGAAAGAATCAAAGAGAAATAATCCGCAAGCGCACGGATATCGGTGAGCACTTCACCCGGGAGATATTCCAGAGTATCGTTATTTATTTATCCGCTAGGAGAAAACGTGCATCCGACTAACCCAAGTCTATACTTAACCCCGAGCTACGTAGACAAGGTAAATGAGCGATATAGAGAGGATTACTACCACAGTCTCCTTCCAACCTATGGCAAGCTTTGCAACTACTACTCTATGGGAGCACCTAGGAAAAGACACCACGAGAGGATGCTTAACCTAGCACTTTTGGACCTACCTTACCTACGACGGGAAGTGGATTACAAAGGTAACAAAGGGATCATCTCCCCGCTACTACCACGGTTCCGGCCGGATAGGGAGCATCTACGAGTGAACCTAGCCCAAGCACCACGCTTACGCTTACGAACGATTACTCTATTCCCAACCGGAAGCGAATAAAGTAAACTCGTAAACCAAAGAGCAATAATAACAATAACTTACTAGTATCGAAGTTGAATTGCGGGAATGATCCTAGAACCAAGCCTCGGGTTAGGAGACTTGATCCCGCAGTACAACCGGAGAGGAGACACCGACATGCCGGGCTTCCTCCAACTCTACCTCCACCCTATACTCTCTCTATCTATCTTGAATGCTAGGCTCTAGGGAGGAGATCCATTCAAGGGACCCCTCTCACCGATCCTCTCTCGGAAATAATGAATTAGGGTTTCATGGGATGCCTCCTCCGGGGGCCGGGGGCCCCGCTTATATAGCCCCCTAGGATGCACCACGGCCCTCGAGATCAAACTGACCTAAATTATTATTCATCCTCAAAGGCGGTGGAACGGGGATCCGCGAGGCGATTCGATTGGTTGAACCGGCGGTCGGCCGCCCAAGGTGGGAGTCGGCCGACTCTCCACCGAGCCCGTTCGGGCTCCCGTTTGGTCCCGAGCCTTCTCGAACCTTCCATTACAGAATTTTCACCGGTTCCCGATTATCTCTATGTAAACTCGACATGTGGGCCTTCCTTGGGTATTTTCAGGTGACACCTGTTGAAACGAGATATTCACCAAAACTCGTGGAATTCCGTTAGTATAACCCCTATATCTAGTTGGTGAACATATTTTAGTCCTTTCTCATGTTTAGTTGACGGTAAAAATTGGCACTTAACGACCGTCAACAACTCCCCCAAGCTTACCTTTTGCTCGTCTCTGAGCAAAGATAAACTCAGTGATGGATCAGGAGTTGCTACAATGCTTTCACACCTCAAAAGTACACATGCGTTCAAACAAGAACTCTCCTCCGGATTAGAGTGAACTATTCTGACTCAAAACTTACTCATATTACCTTTCACCATGGGGCTTGTAGCCATCACTTGGGTCTTGAGCGGTTGAAAGACGAACGGTCAAGTCAAGCGCTATGTTTCTCGCTCTTTGATCAACTATTATTCTAGAGTTTTTGCAAGATTTTCAAATAAAACTCGAGTTCCTTGTATGAACCTTTCGGGTCTCTCATTTGTGGTATTTTTGGATCCTCTCCAAGGCATGAGTAGTGTATGCCTTCTCTCTTCTCTCAGAATATGTGGTATTTGTGGAACTAAGGCATAGTAGAAAGTGCCTTCTCTCTCTCACCCTACTTTCTAATAGGCTTATGTGGAGCTTATAGGGAGACACTCAAACTCACTTGCATATATTGCACAGTTAAGCCATGGATCCAACATGAACTAAAATAATAATAAAGTCATATGTGCATGTGAATGAGGAAATGGGATGAATGATAAAATGATGATGATAAGGAAATGATTATGAGGGGTGATCACTTGGTGAACATCTACTTCTACACTTGCTCCTTTTGGGGATAACATGACTCCCTTTATTCGAAAACCTTGAAACTTCTTGAAGGGAAGGACTTGGCTACTCTTTCTTTCTTTCTCTTTTCTTTTTTTCTTCTTCTTTTTTTTTTTCTTTTTTTTTTTTTTTTTAAAGCGCCAATCCTCACGAAAACGAAACTTTAGCAACGGGGAGTGTATAACTTGAAATGATAATGACTGGAGTTTTTATGTAGGCAAATGGAACGGTGATGATTATTTCTAGATGTTCACTCCCGGGATAGGAGTAGAACCTTTTTTACGGATGAAGTGAAATGAGTGGCGTATGTATTTTGTGGATGGATGGATGGATGGATGCGTACTCCCGGGGTAGGAGCAGCATAGGTGCGTATCTCCGGGGTAGAGATAGCACAATATGTGGTGGATGTGGATCTATATGTAGGTGGTACTTCTAGGGACAGAAGTAGCAGAATGATTGTAGTATTTATAAAATGGGTGCTTGCTTCGGGACGAAGTAGCATAGGTCAATGGATGGAGAGCACATAGTATTGACTTTAACCGCATGACTGGTTCCTTATGGGTCCATGACATAACCATACTCAATGCCTATAAAGACTACACTCAAGACTACAATATGATCTATATAAATAGATGGGTTTTCCTAATCTAGCAAGCATGAATGTATGGTTGTGGTAGGAATTTTGAACTCTCGTCATATAGGAACTCATCATGTAGAAATTTTAAGATTTTAAAAGATAAACTCTCCGAACTCTAGCATCTCTAGGAACAAGATGGACAAAGCAACTCAAAACTTTCCCATATCATATCTGTCAACTACCTAGACTTAGATCAAGCATTCGCTACCCACAAGTTTCGGGTTGAGTAAATCTCAAATCTAAACAGTTGTGTCCAAAACTCGGGAGAGTGCAAGGTTGAAAACTAGGTACTTGAAAGGAATTACGGCAGAGCAACTATTCATCATTTCCATATAAGAGCTTATTCCAGGGATTACTTAAAGACAGATTAATAAGAGCTCTCCAAAAGTAGAAAAGATAGATAAGGAAATCTTTCTGGGTTTCTAAGGTTATGCATTTTTTTAGTTGTTTTAACAAAGCAAGCTCTATAAATAGACAAGTTGGAACACTTAGCTTGATACACGGGGGTGCTCTCCCCCAAGCTGGATGTTGACGTAGTATGTTGATGTTTGCCGCGGTGAAGGCGCTTGCCCCTCTTAGAGTGTCGGGGATAATGGGGTAGAGACAAAGATCTGCGGATCGTTGAAGACAAACACTTCGACAAGGGGGGACGTCCTTACGCCTATTAGCTCTTTTTGATCCTTTAAATTCGTGAAGCTCAAATAGACAACAAAGCTTGTGAACCGATTAAGCATTAGTGATAACCCTTTAAGCCTTGGATGTCTAGAACCTTCTTAACATAAAATCTTTTCGGGAGGATCTTAATATTTTTTGCAATTTTATATTTTATGGTATGTAGACGGAAAAAATGCAACTAAGATGAAAACTTATTTTTATGCCACCACGGTGGATATCTTTGTGGGCTGTCGCACCACAAAATTATTCACATGGGGATTAGCATTTTCTAGATGCAATGCAAGACAAAATTATTTTCTTTTCTAATGCGGATGCAAAGCAAAGTAAATATGCAACAAGAGCGATTATGCGAAAGTGAATATGCTAAAGGAAAAACTTGTGCAATGCTGAAATGGGAAATATGGATAACTACCAAGTTACCTCCTTGGCAAGGGTTCGGTGTTTTAAGCCCTCTGAATAGGACTTCTTGTCATGTTCACTCCTTCGGTCATCATTTGATCTCAAAGGTAGAGACCTTGAGAACTGCACCTCTTGAGTTGATATCTCTTGAGGAAGGGGTCATCCATGTTCTTTCCTTCTCCAACGGTTTGAAGTGAACCTTTAATTGTGATGCTAGCAGCATCTTGTTTAGTGTGCATGTTGCAGGTTCAGAACTTTATCACTGGAGCACCTTGCGATGAGTAGTAGATGCTTCTAGTGGTCCTTTACCTAGACCTTGTGCTCCACTTATTGTTTCTTCTCTGTAGAGGATTAGTGGACAAAACATACCCGAAGGAATATAATAAAAAGGGTAGAGTTGTCATAGAGCTAGAGGTCATATTCTATGCTACAGAAAAGTTGGGTTGAAAATTTTAATTAGCATAGAACATTTACTCAACATTACTTCTTCTCTTAAGGATTGATTTTACTTTGTCTTAAGTTTGATTGGTGTATGAAATCTATAGAAAACACTCAAACTTATAGAGAGGAAGTAATTGCGAATGGAGGGATTGCAAACCAGCGTGCTAGAGCAACGAGGACTTGAGAAGATGAAGAGCATTGTTGGATCATCATTAGAGGTGTCGGCGGCCTTCCTCCCCCAAGCTTGTTGTCGCTCATCATTGGAAGCCAAGTGTGTGTGTTGAATCATCCCTCAAAGTGTGTTGTAACTCTATGTTCTTTAGACACTGTCCATCCTCTGTTCTGAAGTCTGTCGGAGAGGGATCTCGATTCTAGGTCCGTTGAGCAAAGATCTCTCCTTTGGACTGTCCAATCCAGGATATGAGGATGCAGATAGTTGCATGATCTTCTTTTGTCAACCATTCTTGATTTTTGTTGAGCCTTGGTTGACTAATCGATGTTCATTGGAGATGTAGACTCGAGTTCTTCCTTGATGGTCTTTGTCTTCTAGCAGCATGGCGAAGAGTTGCAGTTATTGATACGCCATCTGTCTTGATGATCAAGGAAGGGACATCATTAATTGTATGCAGGCTTCATCTCCAATGGCATAGGGACATCATCTTGCAAATGTAGTTGTTCATGGTCTTCTTGGGCTTGGTCGGTAGTCAACCCTTGATGGTGATTGGTTGACACAAGGATGCATGCTTCATGCCATGCTTGTCCTTACCGCCGACGTGCAAGATGGTCTCTTCAAGAATAACAAGAGCAGTCTTTGATTGGCCAAAATGAGGTGAGTTTCTCCCGGCTTCTCATTGGTGTCCTAGCTCGAGTTTTGGGCGCAATGCTATGATGTATTCAAGGTTGCTCATAGCTTGTCGCCTTGTTCATCCACTTCCTTTGGGTGAGTGCTAATGATGTAGATCCTTCTTGTAGCACTCTTGTCTCCTTTGTTCCATCACGAAGTGATGATTTGGCAAGTTCACTATGAATAGGCACGCCATAAATTCTTTCAATTCTTTCTTGGACATGAATGAACTATGTCTTCTATGCGAAGTTGTTCGAGTTCAACATATGCCTTGCTTCATCTCTAATGTGAGTTCATCTCTTGACTTACCCAAATTTGAATTTGGAAGTTTTTCTGCAGGGGTTAGTCCAACAAAATATACCAATGTCTACTACAATAGTTTTTAGTTCAATAACCAAACTAGACTCCATGTCTAATCAGATTAAGGAAGGCTATTTAACCTAAGCACCACGCTTAATTTAAAAGCCTATAGAAGTACCCATATCGCGATTATGAAGCACCTCCAAACCAAAGCATACTATAGCAAACAAAGGTAGCATGGGAGCACTACAGAAATTTACTCAAACAGTGATGGCAGAGCATGATTGTTGTTTAGTAAATTGAGCATGCCTTAAAGGTAGGGACAACCAAAATAATGTAGCAACATGGCAAGGAATCTATTTATGGAAGTGTATTCCCCAAGCTTGAATTTGGAAGAAATCAAGATTGGATGAATGTAATTCAATGTTGCATAATGATTGGTTGGACATACCTTGCATTTGTTATTCCTTTGATCTTTTTGTATCGAACCTGGAAAGGTTAGTGGCAAGAATACCCGAAGGAATATTTTCATAATTATAACTCTATGCTCAATTATCAAGGGCAGCGCAATAGAAAAAGGTGAACACTCATGTCATGGTCTAAATAGTGCTTGTTTTAGGACACTAAGCTTGTCCTTGGGAAACCTTCAAGATGTGATATGGTGAAGTGGTTTCCCCTCCAACACCAATCTACGTGCACTATCTCAAGATTCAACACGACGAGATCTGTAATGTTTATGGAAAACATATGCATCTACAACCACCCTTTCAATGTCTTTAGAAACAAGGGGCATGAGGGGGTTGAAGATCTCGTGTGGGGTAATGTTGGGGAGACTAAGTGGATCAGGAGATTTTTCATATGAGCAAGGTCTTGATGGGGTGTTTAAAAAGTAACCACTTTGCTCATTGGAGTCTCCATCATTTTTCACTTCCAAGGGTGACTTATGATAAATGTCCAAAAATTCCCTTGGATCATCTCTCAAATTGATCTTATCTAAGGCCTTATCCATCCATTCAGTGGCATAGCACATAGGTTTTTAATGCTCTGTAGCCATGGATGTTGATCTTCGTGGTCCTCTATATGTTCTCGATGATTCCTATGCATGGGATATCTACACGGATTTCTAGGATCGTCGGGAGGTTTGGGAGAAAGAGCATAGAATGAGTCATAGGGGTCAAGGATGGGTTTAAAGATGGGTTCGTACTCTATATCTGATGTGGGCACAAAAGGAGAGAAGACAAAGGTGGTTTCTAGATGGCTACACTCTCCTTCCATGACATCACTTGATATGCCATCCTTGAGTCTTTCTAAGCGTCCTTCAAAGGAATTGAATTTGAGACGCTTTCTAAGAGATCTCTTCTTGAGAAGATTTATAATGCATGCACTAAAAGATCTCTTATGAAGCATGAAGTTTACGCTTCTCCCAAAATCGCCATAAAAAAGAATTTCTAAGGGTAGAACTACTTCTTCCCTTAGGGGACTTTGGAGTACTACTAGTTTGGGATGGATAGCCAAATCATGGGATTGGAATGTTTGCAAAGTGGCTATGGAAACTTCCTCTTCTAGTTTGGGAGATGATTCCTTCTCTACCTCTAGGATGTTATCATGAAGGCTAGTGCAAGGAGTGTGTCCATTAATAATAAGGACAAACCTCTCTTCACTAAAGGGTAAAGAAAAGAAAACTCCCTCAAAGGTGATATTATCAAGACCCGTAATAAGATGTTGAAGAATAACATGGTCTTGTAAGGCTAGGTCTAAACCTAAGTTTATAGGAAAATTAGAAGATTCCCTAAGTGTAGCAAAAGGTTCATTACCTACTTGATCGAAGATAGGACTTTGGGTTCATTACCTTCTCCATGGTTAGAAGATAGGACCTTGGGTATAATACCTCTTGATTAGAAGATAGGACTCTAGTTGTAGAAAAGGGTTGGCTTTGACCTATTGCAACCACAGATTGGTGTAGCTCATAGCTAGATGTGAAAATCATGGGTTCTAGAGGCTCTAAGCATGTGTTCATGGGTGCAAGATATTGGTGGATAGGCGTGGAATTTGGGTTATCCATAAGGATATAAAAGAAAAGGCAAAATAAAAATACAAAAAGATAAAAGTATAATACAAGGTTAAGCATGACTTAAGGTTATCTCGTGAGACCGTCTTTCTCCACAAGAACGGCGCCGAAATGCTTGTTGATACTAGATACGCACACGAAAGAATCAAAGAGAAATAATCCGCAAGCGCACGGATATCGGTGAGCACTTCACCGGAGATATTTCGAGTATCGTTATTTATTTATCCGCTAGGAGAAAACGTGCATCCGACTAACCCAAGTCTATACTTAACCCCGAGCTATAGACAAGGTAAATGAGCGATATAGAGAGGATTACTACCACAGTCTCCTTCCAACCTATGGCAAGCTTTGCAACTACTACTCTATGGGAGCACCTAAGAAAAGACACCACGAGAGGATGCTTAACCTAGCACTTTTGGACCTACCTTACCTACCGACGGGAAGTGGATTACAAAGGTAACAAAGGGACTGTCATCTCCCCGCTACTACCACGGTTCCGGCCGAGATAGGGAGCATCTACGAGTGAACCTAGCCCAAGCACCACGCTTACGCTACGAACGATTACTCTATTCCCAACCGGAAGCGAATAAAGTAAACTCGTAAACCAAAGAGCAATAATAACAATAACTTACTAGTATCGAAGTTGAATTGCGAGAATGATCCTAGAACCAAGCCTCGGGTTAGGAGACTTGATCCCGCAGTACAACCGGAGAGGAGACACCGACATGCCGGGCTTCCTCCAACTCTACCTCCACCCTATACTCTCTCTATCTATCTTGAATGCTAGGCTCTAGGGAGGAGATCCATTCAAGGGACCCCTCTCACCTGATCCTCTCGGAAATAATGAATTAGGGTTTCATGGGATGCCTCCTCCGGGGGCCGGGGGCCCCCGCTTATATAGCCCCCTAGGATGCACCACAGCCCTCGGATCAAACCGACCTAAATTATTATTCATCCTCAAAGGCGGTGGAACAGGGATCCGCGAGGCTGATTCTGATTGGTTGAACTGGCCAGTCGGCCGCCCAAGGTGGGGAGTCAGCCGACTCTCCACCGAGCCCGTTCGGGCTCCCGTTTGGTCCAGAGCCTTCTCGAACCTTCCAGATTACAGAATTTTCACCAGTTCCCGATTATCTCTATGTAAACCTGACATGTGGACCTTCCTTGGGTATTTTCAGCTGACACCCCGCAGAAACAGATATTCACCAAAACTCGTGGAATTCCGTTAGTATAACCCCTATATCTAGTTGGTGAACATATTTTAGTCCTTTCTCATGTTTAGTTGACGGTAAAAATTGGCACTTAACGACCGTCAACAGTAGACAAACCTTCTATTTTACCATTAATATCTTCTAGAGCCTTATCATTAGCAAGCATCTTTTTGGTAAGATTTTCATCAATTTTTGCTTGGCCTAAGACCAAGTCTTTAAAAGAAGGCTGATTCGAATTATAACCGGGGTTGTAGTTCGAATTACCTTGGTATGGTGGACGGTACTGGTTGTTCCATCCGTTATTGCCTCCTTGTTGTTGGCGGAACCCGTTGTTGATGTAGGATGCCTCTTCACGGGTCTCGGGACAATCATTTCCTGAGTGGCCAACATTACCGCAGACCTTGCAGTTCATGCGAGCATCTACGGCGTTGATGGCGCTCGGTGTGCTTTCAGTGGTGCGCTCGTCAAACTTCTTCAGGAGCAGGTCTATTTTTGTGGTAAGCACATCTGTCTCCTTCATGGTGTGTGTACCTTTTTATTGCTTGGACGGGGCCCTTTCTTCCCCAAGCTTGGTTTTCCACTATCATGTTGATTAGGGCTGTAGCCTTCTCAACAGTGAGTGATAGAAAGGCGCCACCAGCAGCGGCGTCGAGGTTCCCCTTCGACATGGGTGTTAGCCCATTGTAGAAGTTTTGTAGCACCAGCCATTCCTCCATTCCATGGTGTGGGCATGCTAGAGTGTATTCTTGCAGCCCTTCCCACGCCTCAGGAATGGGTTCCAACTATGTCTGCTGGAAATTGGTGATTGTTCCCCTCAGGGCGTTGGTTTTGTCCATGGGAAGAATTTAGCGAGGAACGTCGTGGAACATTTGTTCTAGGTGCTCACAGCTTCCTTGTCCTTGTAGAACCACTGCTTCGCCTTCCCCACTAGGGAGATGGGAAACAGTCGGAGCCTGATGACATCGACCTCAATGTCCTTGATGACAATGGTGTCGCAGAGCTCCAGGAAACACTACAGATGAGCGTTAGCATCCTCATTCGGCAATCCGCAGAACGAATTGCCTGCACCAAGGTGATAAGCCCAGTTCGGAGCTCAAAGTTCTTGTCCGCCGTGTCGACAACGGGCCTAGTGGGCACGTTGGCAATAGCAGGGGTGGAGAACTCACGGAGCGACTTCAGGGCCATCTCTGTTGGTGCGGTGGTGACTGGTCCGTGTGTCGGTGGAGCTGCAGAAGAAGAAGAGGCGTGAGACCTTTTCTTCCTTAGGAGTGCCTCCAGATTTTCGTTGAAGTTTTCCGGCAGGGAGAAACCAATCGTTCACTATTCTATTTTCATCCACAACAGGAGAAAACATAAAAGTTAGCCTGTATAGACAATGGTCGTTTCTAGTGAAGTCATAAACAGACATTTTGTTCATGCTGGATTATTTTAACCTATGCCTTCCCCAGCAACGGCGCCAGAAATGCTTGTTGACATTTCTAAACGCGATTACCAAAGATAGATAAAAAAGACTATCCCCGGCAATGGTGCCAGAAATGCTTGTTGGCCTTTCTTAGCACAATCACCGAAAACGGCGATCACACCAAGAAACGCCAGGGGTCGATAGATCAGAACCTTATAGAAGTGTTATCCGCAAGCGCACGGATCTATCGTTGTAGCATTTCACCCGGAAGTATTCAGGGTATCGTTATTTATATTTTCCCAAAGGAAGGCAAGGTGTAAAATAACCTCTAGCATGATCATGCAGGGGTAAGATAAATAGATTTGTATATAGTGGACACACACTTGGGTCTATCTAAAGGATAAAGAAGAAATAAGGAATAAAGAATAAATAAATCAAAGGTAAAATCTACGGGGAGCAAGTAGGTCGTACATAGCTATGCAAAGAACAGCTAATGCCACATGTTGTACAAGATTAGAGATGAGTCAAGGCCTAGGGTAGAGGGAGACCCCGCATGGTCCGTCCGCCGGCCCGATAGAGGCATTTACGAACTCCTACACGATATGCGGACGTGGGGATTACGGAGGGACGACAGGGCTATCACCACCTGCCGCCTACCCCTCAACCGTGGCATACCGTCATATTCGAAGGCTCCCTCGTATCCGAACACCACGTCCGCATACTAAGGAACTACCTACGTCCCCCAGGACTCCCACCCTACGGATGGACAAGCAAGAACGTAGGCAAACCCGAAAGAACATCGAACTGCTACCTCATTCCTATCAAGACCTCTAATCTCATAAAACCTATGAACAATGAAGAACAGATATGAACAAGCTATGGAATGATTAGATGAACTCAGATCTAGCTCAAGCATATCAAGCATAGCATGATCATAACCAAACTCTAGTTCATATGCAAGACTATATACAACTATTGAGAACTTGACTAAGAAAGAACACTCCATAGTATATTACCAAGAGAGGTGGCTATTCTTCCAAGACACAAGCTCTCCTTGGTAGCTTTCCTTGCTCCAAAATAATCTAAGTGTCTAGCCTAAGGAACAAGTGAGAGGTGAGGTAGAGAGACTCCAAATGGTGTGTGTTTTTAATGAAGGGGGAGATAGCCTCCTTTTATAGGTTGAGAGGAGGGGGCTCCATGGAAAAGTGCCATCCCCACTTGGAAGGCACCAAACCGACCTCCATAGGGCGGTTTCACACTTGCCATGTGGAAATCTCCACCGACTTCAGCCTCCAGGAACCGACGTGGACCAACCGACCATGGCTGGGCCCAGTTACCCGCCTGCGGGGCACGCGCGCGCCTCTGGCGCGCCCGCGCCTGGTGGGTGGCCGGCTCGGCCCAGCTTCAGTGGTCGTGCTCCACTTGGTCTCCTGGGTTGGCCCATGTTGGGGATTTTGTCCCGATGGACCCTGAAGTGGACTTTCTCTTTCTCCCTTGGTTTTACGCCTTCCGGAAAGCGTACTTTATTTATAAAATTCCCTATGCTATATATATTCCTGCAAACGATAATTTGTCTAGCACAAGTGGAATTGGGTTAGTAGCAAAGGTATATGTGCAATAAAAATATTTAATTCTCCCTTTTTAGAGTCAAGTTGGCGGTTTAAAATCGTCGTTAAGGACCGTCAACAGTTCTATGTTTTCCATGTAATTTAAAATCTATGATTTTATTTTATGATGATGGTAACGTCAATACTAAATCTAATGTTGGCAATAATACAACAATATTCTATGATGTCTGAATCAGACTTAAATTACACAAAGATATTTCTTTGTTCATTACAAAGCACAACAATCTTTTGATACCATTTATGTGTGATATATTTAAATACCGAGTCCCAATACTTCTTTTGTGTACCTATAATCAAATAAATGGGTCCACTACTGATTACGATAGAAACTATCACTCAGGTTTTTATATGTGTAACCCTCATTGGGCATATGTACAGTTTAAAGTAGATTTATTTAGACAAGACCAATAACAATTTGGTCAAGATTTGATTCCGTAGTTGACATCTTGGAGTCAGAAATCGTTTATTTTTCTTTAAAAAATTAAGATTTCCTAGATTTCAATATTACTTTTAATATTTTTTTACATATTATCAATAAGGAACCCGACAAAAACGGAATAGGACATCAAACAAAAAAAGAGCAAAAAGAAGAAATTGAAAAAGGAAAACGGGTAATAAAGTATATAAGGCGAAGAGGGAAAAATAGTTTGCGTTGCGAAATAATAAAAATGAGTCACAACAAGAAAAAAAAAGGATTCGAACGTGAAACGTGGATAAAAGGAAAAAGTACATGAGATGAAGGAAGTTGGAAACAGGACATGAAAAGAGAACAGAAACTGTACGCGCAAAAAAAAAAAAATTAGAGCAAAGACAAAAAAGGAACGAATGTGGAATGAAAAATGTAATAGGTGTTTTATGGTTGGATCTAAGGAAAATTAAACTATAACTGGATGAAAAATTGTAACTCATGGAAAAAAGCCAGAAACCTCTATTTGGTTTAGAAAAAAACTCCTCCATGGTGGCTAAAACAACCCCTGTATTTTCTGGCTTAAGAACAAGATCCTCTCACACCAATCGAGAAAGCCCCGAATGCTAGCCTTACACATACATAGCGGAATTGTAGATCCCGTTGATATGGCCTGTGCCTGGATAGAAATAGGCTTGATACTTACTAAGAGGAGCTTCCGTTGATGTGATTTGGCTAGACTACTCAAAGGTATTAGGACCATCTATAGTACTAATCAACTTGGCTTAGTATTTTTTAAGGAATTCTAACGAGCTATTCATTCTCCCTTTAACCATCCATAAATCCTTTATAAATTTCTAGTAGGGGGTTATCAAATTTTAATTAGGCTCTTCACAACTAATGTTGGAGACGGATACCCTTTCTAACCAGCTCTAAAATCAAGTTGAAAACCGCTTTTGTAGTAGTGAACTGCATGCTTACAGGCACAACAAAAACCGCTGAGCTATTGCCGCTGGCCGTTCGTTGACTTGGGAAGTCGTTGCTTTTTGACAGAATATATACACATCATGATGAATAGTCCAAATGCAACATGCAATCTCTTAGGTTCATGTTTTCTTGTTTTCTTCTTAGACTAGGAAATTTCTAGGAACCTAACTCATGGAATGCATGCTTGAAAGGCCTTTGTTTGGTTTTGATAATTAAGTGACAACTTTAGATGGACTAAAATGTGTGATGATTGAGATATACACGGATTAGTTCACAGGTACATATGTGTGAGCAACATATGCCATGGTGTTGAAAGCTTGGAGATGTTGCGAGACTCAACACATGTGATGATGGAGGAGCTAATTGCAAATAAGACATGATATGGAGTCATGTGACCAAGATGGAGAAGATCAAGATGAGGTTCGCCTCGATGGACCGGGTGCATGTGTGAAGGGAAAGTCAAGGCTTTGAAGTAATGGACCATGAGATGGGGAAGATTGGCCAAGACTTGGCGCCGATGGACCGAGGCAACAGTGAATAGCAAGTGAGGTCAAGATCGATGGACCAAGAGCATCACAGAATGATATGAAATGGATCATATCATTTGGTGATTATGTCGGTGCATGTGTTGCATTGATACATTGAAGGAAAGTTGCTAGAACCCCCCCCTCTAGCTACGCTTTTTTAGACACTAGATACGCTTTTATCCGTCTCTATAGGGGTGTAGGCACGCTTTAGATACGTTTACCATAAGTGTATCTATAAAATAAATAGACGTTTTATAGACATGTTAGATGCATATCTAAACATATCAATACGCTTTTATAGATGCGCATATAATACGTGTCTATTAGTGTAGTTACGTCGTATAGATACGTTTCATAGCATGTGAAAACTTTAGAGACGATATTGTAGATACATTCACAGTTCGTGTCTACTACTATAGTCACGTTTTGCAGTGACGCATGGTTACGCATTAAGTAGTATAGAGACGATGTAATTGGTGACGTGAAAGATGACGTGGCAGGTGATATGGAATGCTGACGTGGCAGGTGATGTGGAACGATGATGTGGTAGCTGACGTGGAGAGGTGACATGGCGTATGATACGTTTTATAGTAACGCCTAAACACGTGTTAAGAAAAGTAGAAACAATATTATAGTCATGTTTTTATTGCGTGTCTACATATATTGATACATTATATAGTAACGTCATAGGGTGTATTAATACTTGTAGAAACGATTTTGTACATACATCTCTATTTTGTGTGTAGCAATATAGACACATTATATCGTAACGCTTTAAAACATCCCAACAAAAAATATGTGTTTTCATTATATATATGGTGTATCGAGATGAATGTACAAATTGGAATCCGATTATTTTATTTTCTATGATTAATAATGGGAAGTGAACACTATATTGCATTCAACCTTCACAGAACATAAAGAATTTGACTAACTCCATAGCAAACAAATCCATTGCTCAACTGACGAAAGGTAAAGCTTGAGATCACTCATGCTTTCCATCGTATTTTTCATTACTTTTGCTTTCTCTTGGTACATTCTTTTTCACAGTTTGAGTGACAAAAGGAGGTCAGCGAGTAATCCTTAGCAATAATATCTTTGAACTCTTCATTGTAATCTTTAGATGAAAGACGATTACCATTGTAGTTCCCTCTCCTGTTCTTCAAGAAAAACCAAAACAACAAATGGAAAGGAAGAAATGAGACACAAACTCAGCTAGCTAGTGGCATCAGGTTGGCATTGAAAGCAAGCCATTTCAACTTTGAACTCTAAATTTCTAAAAGAAAGCAAGCCAGAAAAATCTACTAAATAACTTAACAGTCCAACAACATTGCTGCCACTTGCTAGGCACAACATTCTATCAATTTGTTCCTTGATTATTAGTCCACAACGATTCAATGCATTCGGGACAAGTAAAAAAAAGGCAAACTTACTCTTTGAAATGTCTCATAAATGCACACAAGAGAAGAAAGCAAGGCTGCAGTAATGAGATCCAAGAAATCCCTGCAATCACAATTGTAGTACCACGATTGTGTGAATAAAATGTGTGACACTGAAAGAAAAAGGTATTGCTTTCTATTGGTGACTACACATACCTTATAGTACAAGTGCTGCTTCGTTACATGGTTACAAGATATGAACAACCTGAGCTAATAATTTCTAAGTAAGGCAATCTAAATGAAAAAATAAACCCCAGGAAAATTTCTAAACCATACTTATCAACTACAGGTACCAAATCCAGCAAGTTAACAGGATTCCCAAATCATAATATTCAGTCACTGCACTATACCTGCATGACATATATTCTTGGAGCCGTCCTTATCTGAAGCAGGGGCTGCTGCTGTGCACGTGAATCCAAGAATCTATTATGTGACGACACATTCAGTAAAAAAATGTGCTACAAATAGTTGACTTAACCAGATTGGTGCACAAACTCATGAGGATTCCTTCTGTTAATCATCAGTTCCCTATCAATCAAACTACTATATTGTCTTTAGGATAGAGTGACAGCCGAATGAACTACTGATCGAATGTGCTGTGGTGCCAATATTTTAACTCCCCAATGAACTCCTAGCTTAGTTGTAGGATCAAATTTTCCTAATAATTCCTTTATGGAGACTATAAATATACAGTTGCTAGATTAGTGCTTTAGTAATACTCCCGACACAACAGTTAAGTATTCACAATAAAAAAGACAAAGCACCATTAGTTGCACGGACAAAAAAGATGCCAGATACAGTACTGCAATAGTTAAAGAAGTGAGAAATAAGAAATTGCATGCAACCATCAGAAGCTCTACATCAGTGCAGCCCATGGGGCTCAGTTCTTATGGAATCGAAGTAGATGCTGTAGGGATCTTGAACGCCGCCCTGCCTGGTGCCTGCCGTGTCCCAAAGCGCAACCGAGTGCTTCTTCAGCCTATGAGGAGAGAGGAAGAAAAAGTGAGATATAGGGAAAGGGAAAGGACACCGTCGTGCAGGAAATAGAAGAACACAACCACCATGATGCAGGTCGCCGGATCCGGGGCCCTCCTCGCCGGATCGAGGTCACTCTGCTCTCTTCTGGATCCGGATGATGTGCATCATCCCGGTGCCTCCACTCCCGTTGCCTGAGTTCGAGCCCGCCGCGGGCAGCGGGCGATGGCCTCGGTGACGGAGACCCACTCTCTGCGGCGCGCGGCCATCTCGGACCACCGGTACAGCTCGGCGGTGAGGCGGGAGTGTGACCGTCGGCACCAAACGCCGGTTGGCCACTGCGACGCGAGTGGAGGGGGCTGTCGCGAGCGCTCGCGAGTGCGTCTGGACAACACCGGGGAAGGGAAAAAGATCATGGATGGCAGTATACCTGGCAGCGTCACAGGTCCCAGCGGGCCACGGTCACCCTCCCGCCCGGCCGCCGGTGTCAGGTGGCGCAGCAGCCACGATTGCCCCAGCCTCCCACCAATGGCGAGATGGATGAGGAATGAGGAATGAGGAATGAGGAATGAGACTGGGTCGGTTATGCGGGGTGGGGAAGTTATGCGATGCGATTTCTCCGCTAATTGCAGGACGCGTGGGTTAGCCTGGCGGCAATTTTCGGCGGCAAATGAAAAATCTGTATCCGCGAGACGCCAAAATTTCCCTTTTTTTATCTCTATGCCACGTTCCTAAAAAACAATCCTTATGCCACCGTGCGCAGCAAATTTTGTTAACTTTGTATACTTTAACATGAGTCCGGCCACCGAAAGAATATGTAATCTTCGTACCCGTGACATGTGATTGCCCTACTAAAGGTATATGTAATATTCGTGTGTAAATATTTATGTACTTTACCATAAAAGAAAAAATCTATTAAAGACTATTTTAATTTGGTATGGATTTAATAGGATATTATCATATTTTTTAAAGAGATATTGTCATATTACTACCTATATTAATTTATATTATGGTTGTCTTGGACATCACTAAATAAATTATTTAAAAAAAAATCTATGGATACACGTATTATTTGATACATTGTCTCTCAACTACACATACAAGACGTAGGTCCTACCTAACTGGTGCAAGATGTATTAGGACATATCGAGGTAGAGGGTCATGAAGAACTGATAAGACATGACATGGCAATTATCGTGCGGAGATGACTTGCTACTTAGACGAACATGATGAACAACTCAATTACGGAGTGAAGTCGTGAGTCCTACCTAGCTAGTGCAAGTTGTGATGAGGCATACCAAGGTACCGGGCCATAAAGAACCGACTGGTAAGAAATGGCATGGCAATCAGGTGTAGACGATGTGGCAACTCAACAGGATGTGATGACCAACCTACTAAGTTAGAAGACGCGGGTCCTACCAAACCAGTCCAAGATGTTGGGACATATCCAGACAGTGGATCATGAAGAACTGACAAGTAGAACAATACGTGACACTTAGGTGGAGATGGCGTGACAACTCAATAGGACATGATGATCAATCTAACTATAGGCTAAAGATGTGGTTCGTACCTAGCTAGTGCAAGATGTTGGGCAATAACAGGATAGTGGGACATGAAGAAATGACAAGTGAGACATGAAGAAATGACAAGTGAGACATGATGTGTCACTTAGGCTCAGAGATGAAGTGGCAACTCATAAGAGAGAATGAACTAAGTCTATGATACATAAGTTGGGCAAATATTTTTGACATAAATAAGTTTTTTTTTGCAAACAAGTTACATAAAAAGAATGAAAGTAATCATTTAAATAAGTATCCTATAACAATACACATACAAGGAATGGAAGTAATTATTTTGCAAAATATACATTAAAAAAGGGCATTATTCATTAATAATGAGACTCTGAAAAACGAACGCTTCGCAAAATGGGCAGTATCTCGGTCCAAAGGGAGTCCAGCCGAGTTACCTACTAGCATGCTCTGAGTCAAAGTAATTGCTAGTATCCATCGCACTACAGCATGGCTGCTTATACAAGGCATTTCAAAATGCCTTTAAAAGTGGCAAAAATGCCTTCAAAGACCTTTTTAGGCATACAAAAGGTCTTTTGAGGCATTTTTCCAAAATGCCTTCAAATATTAACATATAAAGGCATTTTATACATGCCTACAATACCTTTTAAAGGCATTTTGTTTAAGCCTTCAAAAACTGATTAAGGCATTTTTAAAAATGCCTCCAAAACCAAGGTAAATAAGCACAAATCATTTGAGAACGAACCAATGTGAGCACACATTAACAATTTATCCATCCAAATACAAAAATCTTTCATACACGCATAAGTTTCTATCTCCAAATGTCCTTAAGATAGGAAAACATGATCTTGGGTATTGTAAATGTCCATAAGATAGAAAAACATGATCTTTAGTTTCTCATCCATGAATGATGAATTCTTAGTCCTATTGTCTATTTAGGTTCTCATTTATCAGTGACAAGTTTCCTGATCCCTTTAAAAGGATAAAAAGCATGACATGCTCACATTTAAACTATATACATATGCTAGTATAAATTTAACTTAACAGATATCGCCCCATTGCCAGCCTTCTCACTGTCTTCTCTAGGTGATTGCTCCTGTTTACAACCAAATGAACATATCCTAGTAAGTATCATAGTTTCATAAAAAAAGACCACAACAATCCATAAATGCCACTACACAATATGCTACTATGAATAAATCACTCAGTAGTAACTTGCTGATGGGCACAAAACTAATGTCCAGACTTTAGGGGAAATATTTGTAGACCACTAAACTTAGTATTTGAGAACAATTGTAGAGAGATGTCCAGATTATATATTCCATAAGAAAACAACTATATGAAAGGCACCGTAAATGTTTGCTCCATAACAAGAGAATAGCTGCCATAGGTGAAAGTGCTGGTGGGACATAAAGGATCAGAGCACCCAGTATTTGCACCCAGTACTTTATCTACAACTTTAGACTGTAGTAAAGAGTTGACATAGCATAGCTTAGAAGTCAGAACTCAAGCTTAGGTGGTAATACACGAAGGCAAACAATGATTTAAGGTTAGTAATAATAATAATTTCTCTATAATCAGGAAATACCATTTGATCTAAAACAACTACATTACTTCTCGACCCAGTGGAGTGCCTTCCATTCAGTTGCAGTGCCCTAGTAGCCTTGAGCTTCTCAGATTTAAGCTAAATAAATGCATTAAGTTGAGGAAAGAAATTAGCTAGTATAGCAAGAAGTATATGAAGCTTTAGTACAGCAAAACAAGCACCAATGGAAATCATTAAGGTAGCACAGCATACCTGTCCTGCATTTGATGTCCAGTGATTCACCAGCCACTCTCATTGAGGTGGTGGAATCCTCTTCTCACAACCATTATTGATATTTTGATATTTTGTCTCCTAGATAAATCAGGATCAAAGTACTTCCTCTTCAAAATAACTTTGAAATCTTTCCACTTTTTGCATCCTGACTTTAGAACCCAAGGCTTATAAGACTCATCAATGTCAAAGTATCCCTGCATGAAAAATTGCATTTCTAATCAACAAATAACTTTCAAAATCATCAAGTAAATAAGTGCAGGTTGTGCCCATGTACCTTTATAGTTGTCCATAGCTTCTCTTTGTGAGATTTATCTACCTTACTCCAATTTTTGTGTGCTAAAGAGATTTCCTTCCTCTGACAAGGTATCCAATGAAATTTGTTAATTTGCATGTCTTCGGTCCACATGGTTGACCATATCTATTGAACTTCAACTGTATCTTACTGTTAGGATCATACTCTTTCCACATCCTCTTCATCTTAGTTGGCCCTCTCACATTTCTTTTTTTTTCCTATTGGTATGTAAGAAAATATTGAAATGTTAATGTTCAAAGCATTGTAGTCAACTTTTTCACTATAGAATAAGCTAGGGTGTAGAGGAATGTAAAAAATTCTGGGTACATACATTTGGCCAACGAGAGAAACGGCAGCTACGTACTTGACTTGTATCATATATATAAGCAAAGGAGTTATCGCTATGGGGGCTAATCAAAGTTGAGCTAGAACAGCCGGAGTGGTGTGTTTGCTGATGTTCCTGAATCCTGAACAAGAGTGATGCATTTTACCACCCACTGACTAGACTCACCAACACCAGGAAAAAGAGGTGTGATGGCAGTTTAGGCTGAAGGACTGCGCTGTGAAGCAGCAGCAGCAGCCAATTTGAATTTACTGTTGTGGCTTTCAGAACTGCAGGAGAACTAGTCTGAATTGCAAGCAAGTAAAATTGTGGGTGTGTAGGTTGAATCCGTTGCTCCCAAGTTGGTGTAGGATGTAAACAAGTGGAGCATTACTGCAATACTCAGCAGTATGACCATGAGATCTCTAGCACTTCTGACTACCCTTTATTATTATGGTTATCCTTCTAAGTTCTAACAATGGTGTAACACAGCAAAACTGAAATGTAGATGTAGATGTAACACAGCAAAACTGAAATGTAGATGTAACACAGTCATGTTCAGTATATTTCTCCTATCAATACTGGACAAATAGCATAACTAGCAAACTTTATTTGACACAGTATATTCACATAGAGCAAGTTGATTCACATATAATCAGCAACATCTCAATACTGTGTAGTCACATAGATCAAATCAATTCCAATAAACCAACCAACATCTCAACGGAGGATTCAGTAGAATGATGGCTATAGGGATTTACCTCGATTTCCTTTGTAGTCATAGCAGTAAGTAGATGATTGGGGCCGTAGGCTCGGAGAGGCGGATCAGAGAAGTCGAATAGGGGGCAGACTGCTTTCGTAGCTCAATCGGTGGTGGAGGTAGTAGCCGCACAGCAGTCGTGCCGCCGCCTCCTAGCCACGCCGCACCCGTGCCGCCTTCCCGCAACCGCGCGCCTCGCCACCTCCCGGAGCCGCGCTGCCTCCCTGCCCGGCGCGCTGGATCAGGGGGACCACGCCGCACAGCAGCTGTGCCGCCTCCCCGAAGCCATGCCGCAGCCGTGCCGCGTCCCTGTAGCCGCGTACCTCGCCGACTCCCAGAGGCGCGCCGTCCGCCCCGCACCGCCGGCAGCCGCGCCGCCCTCTTCGCGCCGGCTCTCCGCGCTGGATGTGCCGCCCTCTTCGCCTCTCCGCAGCCTCGTCGGCTCGCCGCCGGAGCAGGAGACCCAGAGTTGCCCCGCACCGCCGCCGCCGCTGGATTGGAGCGGGACGTCGCCCGTGTCACCGCCGCTGGATCGAATCGAAGCGATGCGGGGTGACTTGGTCAAAGTGCGGTGCGAAGGAGGAGTTGGCTACCGTGCGTTTGCCTTTTCCATATATAACAGAAAAAATAATAAAACCAAGACATGCATGGCGTGTATTTGGAGAGGATTTCGTCAAGTGCCCAACTAACCGGTCAAGCGGATCTTTTGTGCCTGTACAAGACTATAGAAGGCATTTTTCAAAAAAAATGCCTCTAATACTATAGCTTTTTAAGGCATTTTTTAAATTTGCCTCCAAAAATAATGGTTTCAAAGGCATTTTTATAAAAATACCTTTAAGTAAAAGGAAATTGAGGCAAATTTTTAAAAATGCCTTTAACATAATGCCTTTAATTATAAGACGTGTTGTAGTGTCGTTAGACTTCGATTAGAGTTTAGGGACTCAAATTTTTAAGCTACGCTAGTTATACTTCAGTTAGCAAGGTGGTACTAAATCGTGCCCTTACATGTATCCGTATCAAGAGTTTGGAGTAACCAGCAAAACGGGCTGCCGGCCCATCTTAACCACATCAAAATCTGCATGTCTGTGATATCAGCTCTCCTTAACTTTAGCACACCGGTGGTGACTTGGCCAGGCACAGTTGTAGAAGAGGTCGCCTCGCCCCCACCGGCGTCCCACACACGCCGCGACACCTTCCATTTTTTTTCTGTGCTACTATACATGGACATGCAGTTATCTGAGGTCATTTTCAAAAAATTTTCGAATGTGTCCTGTATTGTTCATGTAAGTGTTGTAACCGAGGACTGCATATCGGATTCTTTCGAAAAAAAAAGGGCAGCTCCAATTGTGTTTCTGATTATTTTTTAAATAAAATCAAATGAAAAAGGACGACAAATGGTGCAACCCAAAAATCGAGCCACGACCACAAGATTTCAAGCCTTACAAACAAACTATTGTGGTAGTGGTATAAGTTCAATAAAGCTCAAATTATGGAAATGATACGCATATAATAAACAAATAAAAATATTAACCACATGCTACACACGTAATTATGGTTGGTGTATTTGTAAGACACGTTGGTCTCAATCTTTTCATTTTTTGCAACTATTTGTTATTGTTTTTTTCAACCATTTGTTATTTGTTATTTTCCTACTAGTAATTTTAACTAAAATAATAATATGCCACGTTCGCTCTATTGGAAGATATGCCATATCAACGAGTTATTTTTTCTACTAGTATTTTTAATTAAAGTAATATATGCCACGTCATATCAAAACTAGAGATTGCCATTTTTTCCTACTATTTATTATTTTTACTTTTACCAACCATTTGTTATTTGTTATTTTCCTACTAGTATTTTAATTTATAAAAAATAAAACGCCACATCAGCTCTTTCTTTTTTAGAATTATGCCACATTAGCTCTAGTGGAAGATACGCCATATCAACGAGTTACTTTTTTCCTACTAGTTGTTTTAATTAAAGTAATATATGCCACGTTAGCTCAGAGCCCCCATTAGTAGGTTACACGTCATGAAAAAGTCACCACATGGCTAAAGACAAGTTTCTAATACACATCAAAACACGCGTATTAACTAGTAATGGTAAAAAGCGTGTCTCTTTTCATGTCAGCTAGGAATATTTCAGTTTCGCATATAAAAACATCTTTATGTGCATAAGGACGATTATTTGAGATTCTTTACAATGTATCTTCATGCTACTCATGGTCGAAAGTGTTTCTAATTATGTGTCGACTATATACGTTTTTACTTGCATGTCAAAAAGCATTTTTTGGTGCCTATTGACGATTTTTAATGCGCTTTACAACGTGTAACAGTTGAAAGCGTGGCTAACTTTGTGTCATTTTAATACGATTTCAAAAGCATGTTAAATAATATATCTAGATATCTCTTAACGTTGAAAGCGTGTTAAACATCGTGGCACTTAGACACGTTCTTCAAATCGTGTCAAATAACGTCTTTACGTGCCAATGTAGAGACGCTTTTGACGGCGTTACAAATATAGCGTAGCTACAGGGAGGGTTTTCTAGTAGTAACCTAGGGCATTTCATTTTACTGGTCTGAGGTTGAGTAGAGAAGTGCTTGACCGGGTTTTGGATAGATGGCTGTACTACCAAGAGGAGCAAACTTGTTTGCATATCAGTTATCTAGTGCCACTTGGAGTAATCTGACATTGTGATATGCTAGGATCGAGTGCATGGTGAGTTGAAGAGAAAATTCTTTGAAAATGATTGTGAAAATTCTAACATACATGCACATGGTGATGTACACTTGGTGGTGTTTGGCACTTTCGGGAAAATGGAATGCCTATTTTCTAACACACATGCACATGGTGATGTACACTTGTTGGTGAAAACATGCTAACTCTGGAGCATAAGTTGGTACACTTGATAGCTTGCATGTATATGCAAAGTTGGAGAAGATGGCGTCGTCAACGGCTTGTTAAATGTGGTTTTACATGCGTTGGACGCTGGAGCAGAGAGCGTCGGATGCTGGAGCTAAGAGCTTCGGACGCTGGGGGCAGTGTCTAAACTATTGAGTGCTGAGCGGCTCGGCTGTAGTTGCATCAGCACGTCCGACTGTCACGCATCGGACGCGTGACGTCAACGTCTGGAGCTGGCTAAGTCTGTGGCACGTGTGGGCGATGGGAGATGGTTGGCACACTTGCACTTAAATGTCTCAATGGTGATGTTGACAAGAGACTGGCAATGGGAGATGTGGTGGTCGAGCTTAAGAAGGTGAAGTCAATGGCCTGAGGAGGCTCATGCTTGGACGGCCCCATAGTGGATGAAGCAACCCAAATTGTGTTCTTATAATTGTTCAGTTAGTTTTACAAATGTGTAAGTTGCTTCTATTTCCTTGTAATGGTATCTTGATAGTGTGAAATTATTACATTGTGTGTGTATCAGTGAAAAGGACATGGAAACCACCTCTTGGAACCCAATGCCATGTATTGATACATCGGAGTAGGATACAGTGTGCTATTATAACAATTGTGGCCTCTAATATTTTACGAAGTCCACCTAAGTGGTCTATGACACTTCATATATAACATGCATAACATAAGAAGTCAACTTCCAGAAAGCTTCCAAGGTCCGTGAGGTTTGGCTGTCAACAAACTATTTAGAACAAATGAACTAGAAATCCCACCGTACTAGCTGCCAGAGTGGATTATTTGCAAACTATGATCCGGCAAATCTACCTAGAAACCACTGATGGAGTTTGCTCTAGGATCTCTATGGACATGTTCTTTAGAGTTTTGGCCAGGTGAAAGTAGCTCTAGGGTACTGATATCCACCATTGATAACCTGACCTATCTTACGTTTGTTCTTAGAGAAACTGTTTTGCTAAGAATATTCAGAAGATGCTTTTGGTATATTCATCTTAGTACTTGAGATGTCTATAGTCGAGTGCATTCCAATCAAACCTATGCACTGCTGTCTAATATGTCATAGATGTGAAGGTTGACGAGGACCTATTTTTGTGTTTCAAGTTTTATGATGAGCAGAACAGATCAAATGATATTGTGTTAATGTACTGGAATAATTATTGGGATTATGTGATTTTCATTATATAATTCGTGATAGCCAATTTTGATGTATACGTGATGATTACATGGAAACTCAAATTTGTCATAAGAAATATCATAGGTGGCAGATGGATATGACGGTTTATTTTGTCACACACTATCGAGCCTAGCTTCGGCTGAATGGGCTTTCATAGATTCCATGATGAACACAAATGTCAACTTGTGACGGCCTACTTATATCAGCCTAGCAAATGTATGACGTGGGATACATGATGTTTTGTCAATTCGTCATGGTAAGTTAACTGTGATGCGTCTATGACAAAAGTAAACCATCATGTATAAGGGTTTTTTTTTTTTTGTAGTGCGCGCCTCTAGTGCTATCTAGAGATGAACTTGTTCTATCACACAAGCATATAGTGGAAGAAGATTTGGTTGGCTTGGAACTTTGGTTTTTACCCTGATTTTGTGATGTTCCATGTTAAATCTGGTGTCTTGTTGTTTATACAATTTTATTTGCAACAAGTTGCGGTGCTTGTTGTTGGTGCTGTTGCAATCAGTTGCGATCAGCTGCAGATGATAACAACTGATTAGGACCAGTTGTGACCATTGTTATTTCCACGCATATTTGTGTGATGCATATGTATCCTTCAATGAATAGGTGATGTCATATTGTGGTAAATTTAAACGCTGCTGCTGTCACTAACAAGTGTGTGTGTGGTTATCCAAACATGAACTTGTATCAGAGCCATAATTAACTGTTGGAGGTGATACCTCTCATTTTGGCAATGGAGGACAACAGCATGTCCAGTGGCATGATCAAACTTGATGGTACAAATTATGTACCATGGAAGCCGATGATGGAGGATCTGCTTTATTGCAAGGATTTGTATGAGCCAGTTGTAGGAAAGAATGTTCCCACTGAAGTGAAAAAAGAAGAATGGAGAATGTTGAATCATAAAGTAGTAGGTATGAACCAAAATATTTTTCACCATGTTGCCAATGATAAAACAAGAGAATTGGCATTCTATGACAATTTCCAGGATTACAACTACTACTCCTGATTTGTTTGTTTTGTAGTGTAATTGTGATTGTTCAAGTAGCCCCATTGTAATGTTCTTTTTATTCTCAACTATTAAATGCCTCCCTCGTAAAAACTGTTATCAGACAACGTGTTATTAATCACTAGCCAAAAACTTTACTAGATTCTTATTTGTATTGTAACATCCTACTTCTAAAACTGCCTATATGGATAAGTTCTACACGTGGAACGTGCCTACATATATGCATAGTATCTCACTTACACTTACATTATATCTTCGTGTAAAAGGGTTAACATACATGTGCTTTGTTTGAAACGACAAGGATTATAAGTTGGCTCTGACTTTCCTAATGAAACTTCCGTAGTAGTTCTATACTCACCAACAATGGACCAACTTCACACCTGCTATTGGCTAGTAATGGGCTGGGATTTTACATTCGCCCCCTTTACGCTGTTGAGATGATTGAGAATTTGTGGTGTAGGCTACTAGAATACCCCCTCTATAGCTACACTTTTTTAGACACTAGATACGCTTTTATTCGTCTCTATAGGGGTGTAGGCACGCTTTACAAAAGCGTGTTAGAAGTGTCTTGGCATGGACCGTGTCTACTCCGTAGAGATGGTTTCCATAAGTGTATTTATAAAATGAATAGACGTTTCATAGACACATTAGATGCATGTCTAAACACATTGGTACGCTTTTATAGATACGCATATAACACGTGTCTATTAGTGTAATTACGTATTATAGAAACATTCCATAACATGTGAAAAACTGTAGAGACAATATTGTAGATACAATTACAATTCGTGTCTACTACTATAGGCACATTTTGTACTGATGCGTTATTACACATTAAGCAACATAGAGACGATGTTGTATGTGATGTGAAAGATGACATGGCAGGTGACATGGAATGGTGATGTGGCAGCTAACGTGGAGAGATGATGTGGCAGCTGACGTGGCATATGACACGTTTCATAGTAACACCTAAACATGTATCAACAAAAAGTATAAACAATATTGTTGCCATATCTTTACTACATGTCTACATAAATTGATATGTTCTATAGCAATGTCATAGTGCGTATTAATAGTTGTAGAAATGATTTGGTACATACATCTATATTTTGTGTCTAGTATTTAGACACGTTATATGGTAACGCTTTAAAATGTCCCAACAAAAAATATGTGTTTTCTTTATATATATAATTAATATAATGGGAGTGTTTTGTTCAAAAAAATATAATAGGGAGTGAACCAACAATCATATTTCATTCGGCCTTGACAAAACATAAAGAATCGAGCAACTCCATAACTAGCATGTCCATTACTCAACCGACAATTGTGTTCACAAAGAAGCATAGACAAAGTGGCAATATCATACAAATATTACTCAAATATTGTTTGCAACAACTAAAACCTATCTTGTTCACTTTAAAATCTGTACTTTGCTTCCCATGTAGCTTTGTCCACGTGTTGCGGGTACCAACTTGTTGAGGGTACGAGATGAGCTTCTAGCTTTGTTCACCTACAATGGAACATGTGTTGGATGAATAACTCAATTATTTGGAGATATTACGGACACATGTAGTACTTGAAATGAAAAAAAAAAGAAATCGAAGTTACATGTGTAGTTGGCCAAGCAATAACATAGCCAATAGCATGAATTAGTGTATGAATCTTTTCAAATGGTCTATTGTGGAGGTATAAACTCCATATACCCTCACGGCCTAGTTTGGGCCGACATGCTATCACCAGGCTGGCCCATCGGGCTTCAAGACCGATCGGCTCGGCCGGGTCGGACACTGCCCCTAAAACAGTAAGAATATCGAAGACCAACAAGGAGGACAAGACCTAGCCGAGATAGGAAAGTTTAGACTTGTAAAGTATATAAACTTAGTACCGGATAGGCTAGTTCCGACTTGTAACCTTGCTCCCCGCGATATATAAGGAGAGCAAGGACCCCCATGCCGTAAAAACGGAATCCGGCATAACGCACGTACTCATACATCCACATCATAATCGAAACAGAGCAGGACTAGGGTTTTACGCATCCTTGCGGCCCGAACCCGGGTAAACCTCGTGTGATTGTTCCCCGTTTACGTCTTGCTCGCAATCTCGTGCGCCTTCCGCCAATCCATTACCGGTCGGGCATACCCCGGGTCGGACTATCGCCGATATTTCGTCGACGGTGGCGCGCCAGGTAGGGGGTGCGCACCGAGATTTCACGTCGATCAAGATGGTTTCCTTCCCGGCTTCCATGACTTTCGAAGCTGGCCTCACCTTCACCGTTGGGACGATAACCTGGACAACCGCTCCAGATACCTCATACATCGAGGGTCCGCCTCGATCCTAGCTCCACAAAGCAATGAAGCTACAAATCCTTCGCCTCCTCGGTACGAGGCATCATCATCAAAGCTCGAGTTATCGAACTCCAGCCTTTTCTTCTAGGCACCAATCAACCACCAGACGAAAATTGGGCCGATCGTTCAAGCAACTCATGATCAACAGGATAGGTTCATGGAGTTTTTTGCTCAGCTTTGGATCTATCCAGATTGAATCAAAGCAAGAATCACCTACTATCCTTCAACGAGACCAAGCGCCAACAAAACGCATCGGATCGCAAGATCCTAGATCCAATGGTTGCATCGCCGTTCCCATACGGGTTGCCAAACACCGCCGACCTGTTCAGCCACCAACTTTTAGCAGATTACCTCAAAGGTCACAACCGGATCCCTGATCCACGACCAGATATGATCGGCTACGCTTTCGACGCACCCGCAGGACATATCGTCAATCATGTGCGCCTCGAAGAAGTCACGGACGACCAATCTCCAGAGAAAACACGTGACGTTACTCCAGACACGCCCAGACTCGACGATTACTACAACATCTTAGAACTCTCGGGATCTGCCCATACGGTGGTCTACTCCGACAACGAAGAAGAGCTACAATCTAAGCGTATCGACACTACTCCAGATCTACAACTCACCGTGTTCCGACCAGAGGAACATGAGGAAATTCAGTCAGAGATCCATAACCCGGCCAAATCCGCTCAAGAGTTACAAGAATTCCCATCTTTCCTCCCGGCCCTAGGGAACGCGGTATGTCATGTCGGTGACAACGAGGTCACCATCAATGGAGAAACCGACGAACAAAGGCAACGGCGAGAGGGTCGAAACGCAGCCCGGAACAACGGAGGCAAAACAAAGCCGCAATCCAGTAAGCCGCCGACCAAGATCGTATGGTCGGACGACGCAGGGGTTTTCGGCGAAATCTTGCTGATGATTTCGACCTTGTAAACGAAAGACAAGTTCACACAACCCCAAGCGCTAATCTGGCAGTTGCTATTGACCGCCTCAAGACGGCCAATATTCCTCAAACTCCCCAAATTGAGGAAGCGATTGATTTTCTAGTAGCCGCTAAAGCTCAAGTGAACCATATGAGAGAACAAGCGCGCCCAGTCGCATCTCTCAGAAGCCACCGGCCGCGTAGTTTCTTCAGCAATCAAATCCCAGACTCTAGAGAGGGAGGTGCTAACAACAACAACTATGAAGACGATGGAGAGAGTTGTGGGAATTTTCCTCACAACAGATTTCACCAGAGACACAATGATAGAAGACAGATCAACCACAGAGACAACAGAGATCATGGTCAACCCGTCAATCACCATTATGATGAACAATATGACGACAATGACCTCCGAGCAGTCATCAACAACCGATACCGAGCTCGCATGGATGCCTCAGGACCAAAGCCTTATTCGGCTACCCTACGAGAGGTAGTCTGGCCCAAAAGTTTCAGGATACCAGACATCAAAACATACGATGGCAAGGTCGACCCAGAGCATTGGATCCTCTTATACGAAGTTGCCGTACGAGCAGCAGGAGGGGATGAACACGTCATGGCGAATTACCTCCCTATCGTACTCGACAGTGGGCCGAATAATTGGTTATTACGACAACGAGAGGGGTCGATTCACAGCTGGCCTCAACTGCGACATCTCTTCATCGAGAACTACAGAATAACATGCCAGCAGCCTGGCACTAAGTACGATCTAGCAAAGATCGTCGATTACCCAAACGAACCACTACGTCACTACATACGACGCTTCTCGAAGTCTCGGACAACAATTCCGGACATATCGGCGATCGAAGTCGTGTCCCTTTTCGTACGGGATTACGACAACCCGGAAATATTGATCTACGAAAAGAACTTTTGAGAAGACAACCCACTACAACCGACGAGATGTTCGAATAGCCCGAGAATTCGCTCGCGTTGACGATGCCATGCAACAATTGCCCGAAACCGGACAAGGATACGAAACTTCGAAGAAACGATGACAAAGAAAGAGATCACAGCGCAAAGACATGCGCGTAAACGACGACGTGACAACAACCGTCGCAATGAACGACGACGCGACAATCGCATACAAAACAATTATAGCGAGACACGGATCAACGCGTCCATTCGGTACCACCTAGCAGAGAAAAGAAGCGAGACTTCGATCCAGAATATGAGAAGATTCTAGGCCAGGACTGCCCTAAACACCCAGGAAAAGGGCATACCATGGGCGAGTGTCGCGGATTCACAGCAATTTTCAGTAGAGCAGCCGCCAAGAAACAGAGATTAATAAAACAAAGTAAGGAGAAATGGCCCGAACAGAAGGACAAGGCCGAGGAAGAAGAAGAAGACAGCGACAAAGATCCTCGGCATCAGTTCAACGAGCCCACCAAACACTTGTCAGCTATGATTTTTGGCGGCAAAGTTGGTCTCGAAAACTCGCAGGACAAAAAGTTACTAAAAAGGAGGATCATGGCAATCGCTAAGTCCGATGGACCAAATACGAGACATTAAAGCTCCACTGGTCGGAACAACCGGTAACCTTTAATAGAGCCGACATGTGGGCAAATATACCGATGCGGGCGTTTCCCTTTGGTACTCGACCCGGTCGTTAATCACATACGTATGGAAAGAGTACTCATAGATGGCTAAAGTGCTTTAAACATTCTATTCCTACAAGCGCCGCGAGCTAGGTTTAAAGATCGAAGATCTCGAACCTTATGACTCACCATTCGGGAGTCATGCCGACAAACCTTCAATGCCATTGGGAAAAATAACTCTACCCGTTCAGTTCGGAACAAGACAACACTTCAGAAAAGACTACGTCAGCTTCATTGTAGCTGACTTCGAAGGCGTTTACCACGCCATACTCGGCCGACCAGGGATCGCAAGGTTCATGGCTGTCCCTCACTACGGATATCTAGTGTTGAAAATGCCAACATCAAAGGGCATTCTTTCTCTCGTAGGCAATGTGCTTATGGCTCACGATCGTAAAACAAACGCCTACGCGGCGGCCGAATTAGCATACCTCAAAGCCCATATGGAACAAACATGCTTTGAAGCAAAACAGATACCCGAAGCTGACCTTCAGATCCCAGTCAAGCAGTCAAAAAGGTCAGCCAACAAAAGCAATGACACAAAGAAGATCGAGCTCATCCCCGGAGATAAGGAGAAAACTGCTCTTATAGGAGCCAATTTAGGCGATAAATAGGAAGACGCGCTCGTCCAATTCCTACGGGACAACATAAGCATATTTGCTTGGAAACCAGCAGACATGCCAGGCGTCCCAAGGGAAAAGGTCGAGCACTTCCTTAATGTCTCGAAACCGCCAAACCAATCAAACAAAGATTACGACGGTTTGCTCGCGACGTAAAGGAGGTGATTAGGGTAGAAGTGTCAAAGCTATTAGCAATGGTTTTATAAAAGAAGTGTATCATCCCGACCGGCTATCCAATCCAGTTCTTGTACAAAAGAAAATGGCGAATGGAGAATGTGTGTCGATTATACCGATCTCAACAAACACCGCCCTAAAGACCCCTTCAAATTACCTCGCATCGACGAGGTAGTTGACTCAACCGCAGTTGCGAACTACTTGTCTTTTTTAGATTGCTATTCCGGGTACCACCAAATAGCCCCGGCAACCCACGATCGAGATAAAAACATCATTCATCACACCTTTCGGTGCATATTGCTATACGACCATGTCGTTTGGCCTCAAAATGCTGGCGCAACATATCAACGAGCTATCCAAGAGTGCCTCCAAAAAGAAATTTCCGACCGGTTGGTCGAAGCATACGTAGACGACGTAGTCATCAAAACAAAGGAGAACGGATCCTTAGTTCCAAACTTAGAGCGAACCTTCACGCTTTAAACAAATTTCAATGGAAATTAAACCCGCAAAAATGCATTTTCGGAGTACCATCTCGGGATACTACTCGGCAACGTAGTTAGCCAAGACGGCATCAAGCCAAATCCGAGAAAAAGTTAACGCAATTCTAAAATGACGCAACCCAAAGGCATAAAAGATATCCGAAACTTATCGATGATGTATGGCGGCTCTAAGCCGCTTCATATCAAGACTTGGCGAAAAAGGCCTCCCTTTTTCAAATTATTAAAGGCCAAGCAAAAATCGAATGGACAAACGAAGGTGCAAAGCCTTCTCCGAACTCAAGATGTATTTAACATCACCTCCGGTGCTAACAAAGCACCTAAAGATGACGAAGAATTATTGCTATACATTGCGGCTACCGATCGCGTGGTCAAGCACAAGTAATAGTCGTCGAACGACAAGAAGAGGGACACACATATGGTGTACAAAGACCAGTCTACTACATTAGCGAAGTTTTAAACGAATCCAAACAGAGATACCCACACATACAAAAACTTTTGTACGGGATCCTAATAACAAAACGAAAGTTGCTACACTACTTTGACACATATCCGATCACAATTGTAACAGAACATGCTGTTGGCGACATTCTCCGCAATAAAGACGCCAGTGGTCGGATCATTAAATGGGCAATAAAGCTTAGCCCATACACATTGAAATTTCAAAGCGAACAACCATCAAATCCCAAGCTTTAGCTGATTTTCTAGTAGAATGGACGGACATGTCCCTACCTCCATTTCAAAACGAAGCCGAACGATGGGAAATGTTCTTCGATGGCTCCCTTAAAATAAAAGGAGCGGGAGCAAAGCGTCGTGTTCAAAGCACCAAGCGGTGATACCCTAAGATACATGCCGCGTATCCATTTCAAAGCTTCAAATAATGCGGCCGAATACGAAGCCGCACTTCATGGCCTCAAAATAGCCATCGAGTTGGGCATAAAAAGGCTCCTCGTCTTTGGAGATTCTAATTTAGTCGTCGCAAATCAACAAAGAATGGGACCGTACTAATGAGAAAATGGAAGCATACGTGGCGAGAAATAAGGAAGCTGGAAAATAAATTCTATGGTCTGGAATTCACCTATATACCAAGAGAAAAGAACAAACTTGCCGACCAATTATCTAAATTGGGATCTGATAGAGCAAAAATGCCACCTGACGTATTTGTTCAAGATCTACTATTACCTTCTGTCACACGGGAGGTAGCACAGGAACCACCACAAAAGGAAATAGATTCATCTGACGACAAAACTAAAATAGATGATATCCAGCAGAGCATACTTCTGGCCCATCTCCGACCGGCAAAAGTATCATCGCGCAATCCGACCAAAGCACCTTTCGAATAAATGCTCCAGTAACAAGATCAGGCAAAAAATCTATAGATAACTCCAAAGTTATTTATCCAAATAAAAGAAAGCGACAAGACCCCTCAACTGCAAAGGGATCTAACGAGCAAATACCATCAGTGGAACCTTTGGAACAAACAAAAGAGACAAAGCCAGACTGGAGAATTCCCTTTATTCGGTATCTCATTGATGAGGACACAGAAAAACAGCGTCTCATAAGACGCAGTAAACATTATGTCCTAGTCGATGGGCAACTTATGCGCAAAAATGCAAGCGCCGAAGTCTTGCAAAAATGCATTTCCTTCGAAGAAGGAGCAGAACTACTACTACGTATTCATGAAGGGATGTGTGGAAACCATGCAGCATCAAAAACACTGGTCGGAAAGGTGTTCCGAGCAGGTTTTTACTAGCCAACCGCACTCGCTGATGCTAAGAAACTAGTTCAGCATTGTAAAGGTTGCCAATTCTTCGCTAAACAAATTCATGTCCCTGCACATGAGCTTCAAACAATACCAAAGAAGATGGCTCTTTTCATGCCGGGGACTAGACATGATAGGACCATTCAAAAAAGCCCCCGGGCGGCTATCAATTTGTCTATATACTCATAGACAAATTTTCAAAATGGATAGAATATAAGCCCTTAGTCAAGGCAAATGCTCAAAAGGTGTCGAATTCCTAACCGACGTCGTACATCGTTTCGGCGTACCCAACACCATCATAACGTGATTTGGGATCCACATTCACGGGTGGTGAATTTTGGGATTTTTGCGAAGATTTAGGAACAAAAGTGAAATATGTATCGTGGCTCACCCTCGAGCCAATGGTCAAGTAGAAAGAGCAAATGGGATAATCATAGACGCCCTACGAAAAAGGCTATACCGAGACAACGATACCCATCCAGGAAGATGGTATCATGAATTACCCGCCGTGATATGGGGACTTCGAACTCAACCAAGCGAAATACCGGCGTCTCGCCTTATTTCATGATATTTGGTGCTTGCGCGGTTTTACCGAGACGAAGTGCCATTTGGCTCACCAAGAACAAAAAACTATGACGAGGAAGCCACAAATGAAGTCGAAAAACTATCATCGATTCGGGAGAAGAGCGCAACTTGGAAACACTCCCAAGAACGGCTAAATATCTAGCGTCTCTACGGCGCTATTACAACGAGAATGTAAAAGAAAGACGGTTTGTGGTCGGAGATCTCGTCCCAAAAGAATTCGAAAACAGACGACCTCCACAAATTGTCATCTCATTGGGAAGGACCTTTCCTAGTCAAAGCAAGTCACAAGACCAACGACTTATAAACCGTGTACTCTAGACGATCCACCTAGAGATTTGCCAAACTCTTGGCACATAGAACACTTAATTAAATTCTATGCTTAAAGCAATTGTAATTTATACAATAACAAGTACCACCATCCGTACCAAAGCACACGAGATATTTTTACAATACGGTGCCAAGCACCACGAACTCAATACCACGGGAAAAGTTTAAAGTTATTGCTCGGGCACAAGATCTATCTTGTCGGCAATAACACAAAGCGGTGCCCCAACAAGCCTTCTCGCAAATCTTTGAGCTTTTCCGGAGAAGTGTCCGCAGCCGTCCGGACTCCAAGCGCTTGAAATCGCCCGAGGAAAGTGAGATTGCGCAAGAGCTATAACACTCGACGCAACAAAGCGGCTCCCCTTCCCGACAAACTCCTTCAATAAACGCCATGAACGGCGGCATTGATCCACAACAAATTCGGGAACAAGAAGGGGATTTGTCGGCCTCACTTCACCTCGCGCAAGCACAGAAAACAGAGGCTGCAGTCCACCCGCCATGGATAGATAACGTTCTGTCAATTGCTGGTTATCATCCTTCAGCACGCCAAATTGCGCCATATGACGCTCATGCGTTTCTATACAAACACAATTTATAAGATACAATCGAGATCAAAACTTCAAACACAAGAACATAACAAAGGAGAAAAACGCACCTCGTGCCTCCTTCTCCAAGCGTTCAATTTCTACGCGAGCCTTATTGCCTCGCCTCGTTCGTACGAGCAATTTCAGCAGCCATTAAGGCTTTGTCACTCTCCAATTACGCAAAATACTCAATCGGCTACTTGTAACTTCTATTAAAATAACAAGTAACAAGAGCAAAGTAAAACGAACCTTTGTGTTGCTCCTGAAGGACTATAATCTTTTTCAGCGGGGAATCTTTCTCAAGTTCCCAAAGCTTTTCACGACCTTCATAAACTCGGATTTGCCGACCCAAATCCTCGTTTTGCTTCCGCAGAAGACCGTTTTCACACATGGTCGGCTTGAACTGCTCTATGCAGAGGCGACGTTTTTCAGCAACATCTTCAACAACCTGCAGAAAGGATCTTTTATAAACACTACAAGATGGGAAAAATAGAAAAGTCACTAAAGACAAGTACTAACCTTGACACGAGCCCGCAAATCGGCAAACACTTGCTCAAAGCCATCAGAAATGGTATCCCTGGAAACATCTTCAAAAATGTGCCACTCTCCATCCTCATCCTGACGGGCAACGTAGCTGCGGCTGCCAGGAACATGGGCACCAGAAGAAGTTCCTCCTCTGATCTCTTCCATTATCTCGGGGCGATTTGCGTTTGAGGCACTGGGTCCGAAACTACCCAAGCTCATATTAAAATGATGATCATCCCCAAGAGAAGAAACCAGGGAGGAATCTAGCACTAACGGGTCAGCATCCCCAGAAGAGGCCACAGTATTGGCACCGTCAGTAACCATTACGAGTCGCGGCAACATTGGCAACGGCTGCCCTCGGATCCCCAACAAGATCAACAACGGGTGGCACAACTTCGAGGCACGGCCCTTTGATCCATAACAACATCGCCGAAGGAGTTATGCCATCAGGAATGACCTCTTGGCTCGGTAAAGCGATTCCAAGATTCTCCAAAGCTACATGACTCGAGGGCTCCTAACTAAGTCATCAACAATGGGAGCCCCGCAAAGAAAAATTTACAACCAATCAAAACAAGAAGAAGAAGAGCATAGCAAATTTAACAAGATTCGCAAAACTTACAAGTTCAGATCGCTCAAAATGCGATTAAAACAATCCGGCATATCCTCCCCTTCATCCCTAGAAGGCACAGAGGTACCAACATCAAGGTTAACTTGCATCAACAGGTCAGGAGGAGGAGAACAACGACCAGTGGCAGCAAGCGTTTCATCACATTGGCCCACGGCGACAGCAGGAGCACCCCGACTACTCACAGTCTGACCTAAAAGGCGAGCATCTACAAGATCTCCTGAATGACCGGTTTGATCGGACGGTGATATGGGCTGCTCCATAACATGGCTAGCTCCCTGCACCAAAGGGAGAGCACTATCCCGACCACTCTCAGAGCGCAATTTCTTGCGTCGGGCAAACTCAGCAAGGGTCACCCCATCCTCACAATCAGAATCAGAATTCGACGATTCTACAATTTGATTATGATGACGTTTTTGACCAACAGAAGCACTAGCTTGTAGTGATAAAGCTCCACCGGTCAAGACGCCACTCCGCTTCTTCTTTTCATAAACAATTTTCCGCTTGCCAGCTGCCTTTGACTGATCGACATCAAGATCAGCAGCATCATCAGGCACTGTCATCCTGTCAATGCCCCGATCAAAACCAGTGCGTTGGTACTGAAGAGCTTCCCCAGCTGGCAAATCATCTAAAGGCACTCGGGACACATAAATATGATGGCCCTATAAGCATATAAAGATCAGTCTAATTACCAAAAGCATTGAGATATGAAGAAAACAAACAAGTGAACAGAACAGTACCGGTGGAGGTGGCATCCTCCAGTCATAAGGTTTAATAGTTGGACGAGGGATATGAGTATCCTCCCCATTTGAACATCTTCATAAGCCTCAAATTAATATCATCAAGAGAAATTTCCTCCGAAGATTCACGAGAAGGGTCATCCTTCAGACGATATTCCCACAGAAATTAAATCTCTCCTTCAAAGGTTGGATACGGCGAGAGATGAAAACAGTTGCCACCGTAAAACCGTTCGAGGCCCTTAAAATTCATCATTGCCGAATCTCTTTCACTTCAATCATCTCGTAGCATTTGGCTTATCCGACCAGCGATGATTCGGTTCAGGAATCTGAGTAATATCACAAGGGATAGGCCTCCCTTGCTCATTGTCATTCACATAGAACCATTTTTTGAACCAATCTTTCACATTGTCACTATGAGTGAAAGACAGCCAGCGTGAACGCATTCCGTCACGAAGAGAGAGGTAGCACGCTCCAGCTACAGGGCTACCTCCTAAATTTCCTCTCTTTTTCAATTCATAAAAATGATGAAACACATTGAAGTTTGGGGGAATTGCAAGATACATCTCACAATATGCAACAAAGAGAGCAACTGTCATAATGGAGTTCGGTTGCGGATTGCGAGATAAAAATCCTCCAAAAAATGCAAAGTTCCACCGGGAAAGTATGAAGAGGAATACCCAAGCCTCGATGAAATAATCCTCAAAGACAACTATTTCACCATCATAGGGGCGAGGAAACGCCTCACCTTGCGGCGGCACACGCCACACTCCAAAAGATCTTTGGCGGAATCATGCCTCCATCCGCCAAGGAATTCAACGACGCCGCCGTCGATTGCGTCGGTGACCAAAGAAGCTTCATCTCGCTTCTCATATTCTTTCTGTTCCTTCTCCTTCCTCTTCTCTCGATGCAGATTGACGCTTTTTCCCCATGGTCTTCGCGCGAGAAGAATGCGAGGATTTCGAAGCTAACCCTAAGAAACGGAGCACCCGAGCGAAGGAACCGGTGCGGAACGGCGAGGCAAAATGAAAGCAAGTAGTCCAAATGACGGCGGCACCGGGAGTTTTTTAACCACACTAGGGTTTTTTACTCCCGATGGGCCGAGAAACTGGCCGCCCCCCGGGAAAAAGGCTTTTTCGGTTCGTTTCTTTTTCCCCATTTAAAATTCATTTTTCCCCGCAGACGCATGCTTACCGAGACAACCGAAAGCTGGCCCGGTAAAAGCAAAGCTACTTACGGCCATTTAAGTCTGTCTTCTAGCTATAGTCTTAAAAACGGCCTCGCTAAAAGATCGGGTTCACAAAGCAAAAGTGTTTCCAACCCGCCGTAACAAAGTTACAAGTATAGCATCAACAATTCAACCCACACAATCCGACAATTTGAGCTGGGATTTTTTCGCCAATGATACCGGTTATTTCGGCACACAAATAGCTAAGCTATTTCATGGGTTTAGATTCAAAACCATGGTCTCACGGCCACGCGGGGACCGAGTTAAGTAGCAAAGCTATCTTAACTTAATCATGACAAAGTTATGGCATGGTTCAAACCGACCAGCCCAAATGAAATTTGGCCTGCTCGGTCTCACTCAAAGAGTGGTCGAAAACACATAAAGCATGATATAATGATCAGTTGTCTTCTTTTTTAGACCCTGACATAACGTGTTCCACCTCATTTCGGCTCGGGGACTACGTGGGCCCACGTCACCCGAGAGGTGACATGGGCTAGATCCTTCTTTTAGAGCTTGCCGCAACATATACTATCTTACAACCTCGGGGACTACATGGGCCCACGTCATTTGCATGACTCGGCCTGATCCTTTCTCTTTACAAAGAGTTTAGTTTCAAAACTAAGCTAAGGCAACGACCAATCACGACAGATACCATGTGATGGCAGGCATCGCATACTAACGAGGGCCCACGTCTCTAGATTTGGGACCCTTTCAAAATTCTTTTTTCTTTTCAGGAGCATCATAAATCTTTTGGTCAAAACCGAAAACGTCAACCAAGTGTAAGCAAAGTGTGGTCGGAAGCATTAGGCGGTCCTCCAGCCCTGCTCGGATCACATGTCAAACGTGTGTCCGACCACCCTTTCTCACTCAACCAAGCAAGACGGTGTTTTTTCCCTCAAGATCCATGATGCTCGGGGACTAACTGTGGAGGTATAAACTCCATATACCCTCACGGCCTAGTTTGGGCCGACATGCTATCACCAGGCCGGCCCATCAAGCTTCAAGACCGATCGGCTCAGCTGGTCGGACGGCCTAAAACAGCAAGAATATCGAAGACCGACAAGGAGGACAAGACCTAGCCGAGATAGGAAAGTTTAGACTTGTAAAGTATATAAACTTAGTACCGGATAGGCTAGTTCCGACTTGTAACCTTGCTCCCCGCGATATATAAGGAGAGCAAGGACCCCATGCCGTAAAACGGAATCGGCATAACGCACGAACTCATACATCCACATCATAATCGAAACAGAGAGCGGGACTAGGGTTTTACGCATCCTTGCGGCCCGAACCCGGGTAAACCTCGTGTGATTGTTCCCTGTTTACGTCTTGCTCGCAATCTCGTGCGCCTTCCGCCAATCCATTACCGGTCAGGGCATACCCCTGGTCGGACTATCGCTGATATTTCGTCGACATATATGTACCTCCTCATCTCCTTTATTGCAATGTTCAACATTTTCAAGGCCTTCAACATAAACCCCGCAATATTCAGATCCAAGCTTTGTTCCTGAAACCTCTCTCTGACTATCAGTAGTCACTAACCACCTATTTTGATCACTTTAAAAATTCTACTTTGCTTCACATCTAGCTTGTCCACGTGTTGCAGGCACCAACTTGTTGCGGGTACAAGATGAGCTTCTAGGTTTCTTACCTAAATGGAACATGCTTTAGATCATTAACTCAGTTTGAAGATGTTATGGACACATGTACTATTTTAATTTAAACAAATAAAACTTACATGTGTAGTTGGCGCATCAATTAGTGTACAAATCTGATCAAATGGCCTAGGTATCTCCTCATCTCCCTTATTGAACGTTCAGTATTTCCAAGGCCTTCAACACAATCGCCCTAGTATATATTGTATACTTACAAAAATTATGTAAAGAGAACATGATGATGGATCAAGCAATTATTTGAGAAATAAAATGTCACTAATAACATTGGGAAGAACTATTCGTGAGGAAAGGAGATGAACCTGGTAGAACAAATGAGCTGACCTGCTGAATATGGTAAATAGTGTCATCTAAATCGAGTGTAAATTAACTATTTAAGGCCTTAGACGAGTTTAAATGAAAAACTTGACAACTAAAATGTCTCCTAACTTTTCGAGAGCTACAACTTTTATTTACGCAGTTTTTTCCATCCGAGGTCATTTGAAAAAATCAAATTTAAATTTTAGAATTTCAAACTTAGTTATTCGTGACAAGTTGATTTCAAATCAAAAAGTTGTCAACTGCAAAGTTTCGTAACCTCACAAGATATATGATTTTTATTTTAGTCATTTGTTCATTCGATAGTGTTAGTAATATTATTCACAAATCTTATATATCTCTTTTGTAGTTCCATAAACTATAAGAGTGATATGTAATTTTGTGAATAACGTTGTTTTCAATTTGTCATATGAAAAAATGACCAAAACAAGAATTGTACATCTTGATAAGCTCTACAAGTATTATTTCAAGATTTCTTCAATTGAAATCATTTGATGTTTCAAAATGTTGTTAGGTGTCATTTTTTAAATTCAAATTTTAAAATGCACATAAGAAAAGATGACCAAACGAATAGTATTAGGAACACAATAACTTGATAGATCATGATTCTAGACAATTTTAGGAAGAAAAAACATCACATTTGGAGTTCATATGAGGGAGAAAGACTAGTTAGCCACAAATTAAAAAGAAAAATATGTGTTCTTCAATAATTTTGAAATTAAATTTCAAACAACAATTTAAAACATCAAATGAATTCAAATAAAGAAGCTATAAACAACAAAGTTTCATAACTATTTGAGATTTATAACTCTTATTTTGGTCAATTCTCTATCCGCAATTCTTTTAAAAAATTCAAATTTTACTACTTATTTTTTAATTTTTGATGTTTATTTGTAGAGGCGCCTCAATATCCCGTCGTCCTTACGAATTGATTTAGATGGGCTTCTGGATATTGAGCCACCCCACATAATAGACGTTATTTGTAGGGGCGGCTCGTTTGTAAACCATTTGTAGGGACGGCTCATATAGAATCGCCCCTAAAAAAGGTGTCGTTGCAACAAATGCTTTTCTACGTAGTGCTAGTTTCATTGCCCACCAGGGTTTAAGTACTTGACTTGGCACTGAGGCTCACATTTTCATGGATTTTTCAGCGCTATGCAGTAAGTGGTAGGTGATGTTATGACTTCGTGAACTTCAAAATCCACCGGCTCAGTCCTTCGGAGGTGCTCATAAGAGTAGAGTTTCCATACATGTGTTAATAGGCGAGAGTGTACGTGCATGTTGAACATCTTTATTGTACTGTGTAATTAAAAAATATTACAATATAACGTACTACTGCTTCATCAGTATAAAGTATACTAAGTTACTAACAGGACAGGCTACGGAGTACTCAAGTCAGTATAAGCACACAAGGCGCTTGATTTGGACTATTGAGAGCTCGGCTGTTCGATTCTTTCTTGAGATATTTTTGTTGTAAAATACAAAATATAATGTAATATTATCTATAAATGCTAGTGGGATGCGCATTTATCTAAGTTTGTTTTCTTATTGCTTAATTAACTGGCTTCCATTTCCAGGGGGACACCTCCGGTCACATGCAAAGGGAAAATAGTGAGGGCGCAGGAAAACAAAACCGCATCCTGCAATTTCCCTAGCGCGGGGTGGATGGAATTCGTATTCCGCTCGGCGCGCGCTAGGGTCTCGCGCGAAAGAAAACTGCCGATGTGGCCACGCGGGAAACTGAAACCACTGTGCGGTCAAGCAGGAAGGCGTGGTGGGACCCATAGTGCCGGTGCCGGGTGGCTTGCCTAGTAGGCACGCTCCACGTGGGCACGAATGACCATTTACGATTTGTCAACACGTTGGGAGAGGGACACCGTTCTGGGCTGATCTGGCCGTCCCGCATAATGGACAGCTGTCCTTTACGGTGGGATTGTGATGTAGGTTGGCTGGGCTTGGTCTCCTACGCCGTTCATCTTCTTTAATTTCTATTTTCTAATTTCTCAATTTACAACATATACATAGGTAGTGCTAAAAAACAAAAATATATACATAAGTGTTTCCTAAAAAAGACATATATTTAAATTAGTTCAAATTTTTTAAGAGTCAATTACTAAATTTCTAAAGATAATTATAAAGACTTATGGTATCAAGAATTATGGTTAGTTGCCTTAAAAAAGAATTATTTTAGAACTCATCGGTAACTACACCTTGGGCTTTGATCATTTCTTTATTCAAGTTTGGGTAAAAAATTTTAATAGTTCTATATGTTATGACGATCAACTATTGTCATCAATCTGACATCCCAAAGCCATTTTTTCTTATTATGGTGATGTTTATGATAGACATAGTTTGTTCATAAGCAGTTATCACGGTGTCAACTGTCATCATAAGCCGTGGTCCTACAATTAGGGAAAAGCTACGCATATAATTAACAAAGAAAAAATTAACCCAATCCTACATAACTAAATTATTGGCGCAATGGTAAGGTGGTATCATTCCCTTAGTGCATGGTTCAAGTCTCAGGTTCGGCATTTTATCCTACTACTTGTTATTTTATTTTTTCAACTGTTTGTTATTTGTCATTTTCCTACTAGTATTTTTAATTTTTTAATTAAAACAATATATACCACATCAGCTCTATTTGAAGATACGTCATATCAACGCTTGTTAGTTTTTCCTACTAGTATTATTAATTATAATAATATATGCCATGTTAACTCCAGTAGAAGATATGCCATATGCTGGTGAATAATAAGACACGTATTCAGTTTCACACAAAAAAAAAAGTCTCTATATAGTTAACTTTCCATTTTTATAATATACATTGAAACATCTCTATGCATATTATGACGATTATTTGAAACGCTTTACAACGTGTCTTCATGCTACTCGGGGTTGAAAGTATATCTATTTATGTGTCAACTTCATATGTTCTTAGATGCATGTCAAAAAGCATTTTTAGGAGCCTATTGACGATATTGAGACGTGCTTTACAACGTGTGTAGAGGTTATTGACAGTTGAAAGCATAGCTAATTTCGTGTCATTTTAATACGATTTTTAAAGCATGTTAAAAAATGTGTCTAGATATCTCTTAACGTTGAAAGCGTGTTAAATATCGTGACACTTACATACATTCTTGAAATTGTGCCAAGTAACGTATTTACGTGCTAATGTAGAGACGCTTTTTATGGCGTTACAAATACAACGTAGCTACAGGGGGGTTCTAGTAGTGTCAATTCTACCTCTTATACACCCGTTGATATTCCGCGTCTTTCTACTGCCACATCTGCTTCCATGTCCTGGAGACTGCAAATTGATAGTTTGAAACAAAATAATGAGCATGACCAGAACAAATTATATTAAACACTAGTACATATAAACATAAACAAACTAATTTCAAATATATCTGAATAGATCAGCAACTGATAGATAACATTTTTAGAAAATGTTGAGACTAGTACATGTCATGTAGTTTGCTCTACCTGAACAAAATTTAGTTAATACCCTGTTTTTGAGAACAGGTGGATAGGTAGAGGACAACATTTATCGGGCTTCCATAGTTGGGGAAGGTCACCCTATTTTGTGGTTAATACCTGAAAAATAGACAGACTGGGTTGTCTGATATTTGGAAATTGATGAATGCATCGTAGCGAACCCTATAAATGGCTAATGCCTCCAAGCTGCTTGCCACACCGCAAGTGCCTACAAATAGAACCATTTGGCTAGCTAGCTCTTCTTGCTAGGCACGCACATCCTAGCTAGCACTCTGAAACGGCATGGTATTGAAACGACACCATATTAAAGAAGATCCAGCAAAGATTCATTTTGTACGGCACCGTATTAAAGTCCATGCATTTGGTAAAACATTTTGCTGATGTTTCGTTTCTCTCACGTGTTTGTTGCCCTCCTTGCCGGCTTTGCCTGCTTCACCTTATTCCTCGGCCATCATCCGGCACAGATCTGTCTTATCAATTTCTCCTTCTCTCACTATGCAGGACAGTACGATGCACGCTTGGTGCAAGGGTCCATTTGGCCAACATCCAAAACAGTGTTGCACCTATGCAACCAAACAAGATCTCGTCTCGTCCTAGCCCAACAACAAAGACAACCAAACACTACTGGGTGCATGGTTTAAGCGTACATCGTCTCAGCAGCCTTTCCCGGGTCTCCATCGCGGCTCCCATCACCAAAGCAACCAATCAGACCCGCCACCAGTGGTCCTGGCAACGCAAGTGGCACTGCTAGTGTTACCTGTTAAGAATTTATATGGATATTCCCCTAAAATCTATATGAAGAAATTCTAATAAATCTCAAAGGCCCAATACATGTGTTTCCTAATGGGCTTTAATGTTTAAGCCCATGAGTAAAAGGTGAGAGGTACAATATCAATTAGCACCATATTGCTAGTTGATGTGGATGTAGGGGGTCTTCCTCCGCATATATACGTACCAATTCTCCTGGTAATAGACACAACAAAAAAACTATAATGGGAGTTTTAATTAGAAAGTCCTAACATAGTAAAATAGTATTTTTCTCTTCTCGCTACTGCGTTGCCGCCGTAGTCTCTCCATCCCGATCGTCAGCGTGCACCGGTGACCGGGAGAGCAGGTCTCCGGAACCCTCGTCTTTGCGATCCTGCACCGGAAGAAGGCGAATAAGGTTTTTGGGAAGCTCTCTTAGCGTGACTGCTCCCAAATCTTCTACGTCAGCAGAACGTCGTCTCATCGTCGTCAGGCTTGCTGGATCGTCTACGGGAGACGCTTAGCTATAAGCTCGTGCCATCGTCGTCGGCAGCACGTTGTCTCGTCATCGTCAGGCTTGTAGGATCGTCAACGGGAGACGCTCAGCGATAAGCTCACGTTGCAATCGCCGTATGCATCTTCACCACCAAGTACTTCTACAATCGACAGGTATAAATCTAACTAGTGTACGAGTTGAGTTTACACTAGTTATCATGTTCATGCTATGCGATATCATGATCTGTCGTGCTAGTACATGATAAATCTAGTTTGCTGTTTTGTCATGATCTATATTCTGGTTTTAATCTAGAAATTAATTTGGAAATTGCCTAATTATCCAACAATCCAAAAACCTTATAATAGGCTTTTTCCTGATTTAAGTATGGCTATTTTTGCTGACGTGCTGAGACTAGAAAAGTGTTCTAGTGCACATTTTAAGAGGTGGTGAGTTAAGGCCATGCTCTGGCTAGCGGCTAAAGTGTTCTGGATTAGTGTTGTATCATGTGAGTGAAATATCTCTAGAGAAAATCGAGAGAAGATTCCGGGGAAAACCACACTCTTCTTAGAGGAAGAACAATCCTGAATAATAAACCTTACAATGCCAAGATAGTAACTACTGTGAGAAGAAGCAAACTAAAGTAGAGTTGCCTTGCTTCACTTGTGGAGAGCTTGGTCACTTTTCCGGTGGGAAAAAGAAGAATGTCAACCTCGTGACTATTAGCGGCGATGAGGAGTATGGCAATGTTCCTACCGTGCTAAAGGTGTTTCGGTCCCAAGTTGGTGGACTCGATACGGTGCTAATATTCATGTGTGTCTGACATATCTTTGTTTTCTTCTTATCATGGGCTTCAAGGTTCCTGTTCGATGGGAAATGGGTCATATGCTTGTTCATGGTGTTGGCACGGTAGATCCGAAGTTTACTTAAAAAATGTGCAACTAAAGAACGTGCAACATGTTCCTACTATTCGTAAGAACCTTGTTAGCGCCTCCCTTCTTTTGAGAGATGGGTTTAAGGTGGTACTAGAATCCAATAAAGTGATAATATCTAAGCATGGACAATTTGTTGGTAAAGGCTATGATTGTGGAGGTTTGTTTCGCTTATCTTTAGCGAGTTTTGTAATAAGTCGGTGAATCATATTTGTAGCACCATTGATAATATTACTAGTATTTGGCATTCTCGCTTATGTCATGTGAACTTTGGTTTGATGTCACATTTGTCTAAGTGCCATAGTTGTGTGCAATCTAAGCAACCTCGAAAGCCTCACAAGGCAGCGGAGGAGAGACAACTGATACATTCTGATCTTTGTCAGATGAATGGTGTGTTGACATCAAAAGGTGGAAAGAGATATTTCATGACTTTAATTGACGATGCAACTAGATTTTGCTATGTTTACTTGCTAAAAACTAAAGATGAAGCATTAGACTACTTTAAAATCTATAAGGCTGAAGTTGAAAATCAACTAGAAAAGAAAATCAAACGTCTAAGGTCAGATCGTGGTGGTGAATATTTTCCTACATCATTTGATGATTTTGGTGCGAAACATGGCATTATTCATGGCATGACACCTCCCTATTCGCCCGAATCAAACGGGGTTGCTGAGAGGAAAAACTGCACGTTGACTGACTTGGTGAATGCCATGTTAGACACTGCTGGTCTATCTAAGACATGGTGGGAGGAAGCTTTATTGACCGCAAGTCATGTCCCGAATAGAATTCCAAACGAAATAAAGAGACAACTCCATATGAGCAATGGGTTGGAAGGAAACCATCACTCTCATACTTGCGCACGTGGGGATGTTTGGCGAAAGTCAATGTTCCAATTTCTAAGAAGCGTAAGCTTGGACCGAAGATTATGGATTGTATCTTTCTAGGATATGCTCATCAGAGCATTGCCTATAGATTTTTAGTAGTAAAATCTGAAGTTTCTGATATACATGTTGATACAATCTTTGAATCTCGTGATGCTACATTTTTTGAGAATATATTTTCTATGAAAGATATGTGTAGCAATGCTAAATTTTCTACTGAGTTAGCTCCTGATTTTACTATACCTATCGCGCATCCTATTGAGCCATTTGAACAACCACTTGAAGAAGTCCTTGAGGAGGATGACAATGAAGTTCCTATGAGGGACAAGAGATGAAGGATTGCAAAATCCTTTGGTGATGATTTCATTGTGTACCTTGTGGATAATACACCCACCTCAATTACGAGAGGCATATGCATCTCCCGATGCGGATGATTGGAAAGAAGCTGTTCGGAGTGAGATAGACTCGATTCTTTCTAATGGAACTTGGAAGTTATCGAGCTACCATTTGGGTGTAAACCCATTGGTTGCAAATGGGTGTTCAAGAAGAAGCTTAGGCACGATGGTACTATTGATAAGTACAAGGCTCGGCTTGTGGCTAAGGGTTATACCCGAAGGAATGTGAAGACTTCTTTGATACTTATTCACCTATTGCTAAAATGACCACTATTCGAGTACTACTTTCTCTAGCTGCCTCATATGGTCTTCTCATTCATCAAATGGACGTGAAGACTTGACTTTCCTTAATAGAGAGTTGAATGAGAAGATTTATATGGATCAGCTAGATAGGTTTGTAGTAAAAGGTGAAGAGCAAAAGGTGTGTAAGTTATTGAAATCTTTGTATGGCTCGAAGAAAGCACCAAAACAATGGCATGAGAAGTTCGGCACCACTTTAACTAGTGCGGGCTTTCTTTGTCAATGAGGCTAATAGGTGTGTGTATTATCGACATGGTGGGGGTCAATCTGTTATTTTGTGCTTATATGTTGATGACATTCTGATTTTTGGAACGAACATTGATGTGATCAATGAAGTCAAGTCTTTCTTGTCTAAGAGTTTCGACATGAAAGATCTAGGAGAGGCTGATGTAATTCTAAACATCAAGCTGATTAAGGAAGAGAGTGGGATTACTTTGTTGCAATCTCACTATGTTGAGAAGCTCTTGAGCTGTTTTGGCTTTATAGATAGCAAGCCTTCTCCAACACCATATGATCCTAGTGTGACATTGAGAAAGAACAAGAGAATTGCTAGAGATCAATTGAGATACGCTCAGATAATTGGTTCACTCATGTATCTAGCTAGCGCAACCAGACCAGATATCTCTTTTGCTGTGAGCAAGTTGAGTAGGTACATGTCCAACCCGGGTGATGATCATTGGCATGCACTTAAAAGGGTCTTGCGTTATCTTAAAGGTACAATGAGTTTTGGGATTCACTATTCTGGGAACCCTTCTGTGCTAGAGGGATATAGTGATGCGAACTGAATTTCTGATATTGATCAAATCTACACCACTAGTGGGTATGTATTTACTCTTGGAGGTGGCGCAGTGTCATGGAGGTCTTGTAAACAGACTATATTGACTAAATCAACCATGGAAGCAGAACTTATTGCTTTGGATACAGCATCTGCAGAGGCAGAGTGGCTGCGTGAACTCTTGTCTGACTTGCCGGTGGTTGAAAAACCAATACCGGCTATCCTTATGAACTGTGATAACCAAACAGTGATCACTAAAGTGAATAGTGCTAAGGATAATGCGAAGTCAACAAGACACGTTAAAAGACGTTTGAAAACTGTCAGGAAGCTGAGAAACTCCGGAGTAATAACTGTGGCTTATGTCCAAACAGACAAAAACCTGGCAGATCCCTTTACAAAAGGGCTATCACAAAATGTGATAGAAATTGCATCGAGGGAGATTGGTACGAGACCCATATGAGTTTGCAGTAGTAGTAACCCAACCTTTTTGATCGGAGATCCCGTGACTAAGGATCGGGAAGCACAAGCTATTGGTAAAGCGAGGAGAGTATATTTACAAATAACCTTCTCTAAATGAGGATGCAATACTCTCAAATGCGTTGAGGCACGTAAGGGCGGGTTGGTCGATGCCTTAATATGTTCTATTGGCTTTAACAAGCGAAGATGCTGTTCTACGAGCATTCTTGAAAGAACAAACCTATATAAGTTCGACCGTTAAACGTCGTAGTCTATGAGACTTGGATGGTCTCTAGTAAGCTCACGAAGAGACCACGGAGTATGACGTATGTGCTCCACCCACGGGGAAGGCTGCGGCGCCAGGTATTAGTTTGACTTTGAGTAAAACTCATTCGCACAAAACTTGCAATTCAAGATGTAGTCCATTGTTCAAGTTGTGAATTGATCTAACTTGAAGCTCTAGACGGATGTTCAACTTAACGGTCTCGCTGAAATACTAGTATATAAACGTAGTGAGAGAGAAGAAAAATGTTTATATTGGGCAATTGAGATCGGTGGGGGATTGTTAAGAATTTATATGGATATTCCCCTAAAATCCATATGAAGAAATTCTAATAAATCTCAAAGGCCCAATACATGTGTTCCCTAATGGACTTTAATGTTTAAGCCCATGAGTAAAAGGTGAGAGGTACAATATCAATTAGTACCATATTGCTAGTTGATGTAGATGTAGGGGGTCTTCCTACGCATATATACGTACCAATTCTCCTGGTAATAGATACAACAAAAAAAACTACAAGTGAGAGTTTCAATTAGAAAATCCTAACATAGTAAAATAGTATTTTCCTCTTCTCGCTACTGCGTTGCCGCCGTAGTCTCTCCATCCCGATCGTCAGCGTGCACCGGCGACCGGGAGAGCAGGTCTCCGGAACCCTCGTCTTTGCGATCCTGCACCGGGAGAAGGCGAATAAGGTTTTTGGGAAGCGCTCTTAGCGCGACTGCTCTCAAATCTTCTACGTCGGCAGAACGTCGTCTCATCGTCGTATCATGTGAGTGAAATATCTCTGGCTAGCGGCTAAAGTGTTCTGGATTAGTGTTGTATCATGTGAGTGAAATATCTCTAGAGAAAATCAGAGAAGATTCCAGGAAAACCACACTCTTCTTAGAGGAAGAACAATCCTGAATAATAAACCTTACAATGCCAAGATAGTAACTACCTGTGAGAAGAAGCAAACTAAAGTAGAGTTGCCTTGCTTCACTTGTGGAGAGCTTGGTCACTTTTCCAGTGGGAAAAAGAAGAATGTCAACCTCGTGACTATTAGCAGCGCTGATGAGGAGTATGGCAATGTTCCTACCGTGCTTTCAGTGTTTCAGTCCCCAAGTTGGTGGATTGATACAGGTGCTAATATTCATGTGTGTGCTGACATATCTTTGTTTTCTTCTTATCATGGGCTTCAAGGTTCCTCTGTTCTGATGGGAAATGGGTCATATGCTTCTGTTCATGGTGTTGGCACGGTAGATCTGAAGTTTACTTCAGAAAAAATGTGCAACTAAAGAACGTGCAACATGTTCCTACTATTCGTAAGAACCTTGTTAGCGCCTCCCTTCTTTTGAGAGATGGGTTTAAGGTGGTACTAGAATCCAATAAAGTGATAATATCTAAGCATGGACAATTTGTTGGTAAAGGCTATGATTGTGGAGGTTTGTTTCGCTTATCTTTAGCAGAGTTTTGTAATAAGTCAGTGAATCATATTTGTAGCACCATTGATAATATTACTAGTATTTGGCATTCTCGCTTATGTCATGTGAACTTTGGTTTGATGTCACATTTGTCTAAGTGCCATAGTTGTGTGCAATCTAAGCAACCTCGAAAGCCTCACAAGGCAGCGGAGGAGAGACAACTGATACATTCGATCTTTGTCGATGAATGGTGTGTTGACATCAAAAGGTGGAAAGAGATATTTCATGACTTTAATTGACGATGCAACTAGATTTTGCTATGTTTACTTGCTAAAAACTAAAGATGAAGCATTAGACTACTTTAAAATCTATAAATTTGAAGTTGAAAATCAACTAGAAAAGAAAATCAAACGTCTAAGGTCGATCGTGGTGGTGAATATTTTCCTACATCATTTGATGATTTTGGTGCGAAACATGGCATTATTCATGGCATGACACCTCCCTATTCGCCCGAATCAAACGGGGTTGCTGAGAGGAAAAACTGCACGTTGACTGACTTGGTGAATGCCATGTTAGACACTGCTGGTCTATCTAAGACATGGTGGGAGGAAGCTTTATTGACTGCAAGTCATGTCCTGAATAGAATTCCAAACAGAAATAAAGAGACAACTCCATATGAGCAATGGGTTGGAAGGAAACCATCACTCTCATACTTGCGCACGTGGGGATGTTTGGCGAAAGTCAATGTTCCAATTTCTAAGAAGCGTAAGCTTGGACCGAAGATTATGGATTGTATCTTTCTAGGATATGCTCATCAGAGCATTGCCTATAGATTTTTAGTAGTAAAATCTGAAGTTTCGATATACATGTTGATACAATCTTTGAATCTCGTGATGCTACATTTTTGAGAATATATTTTCTATGAAAGATATGTGTAGCAATGCTAAATTTTCTACTGAGTTAGCTCCTGATTTTACTATACCTATCGCGCATCCTATTGAGCCATTTGAACAACCACTTGAAGAAGTCCTTGAGGAGGATGACAATGAAGTTCCTATGAGGGACAAGAGATGAAGGATTGCAAAATCCTTTGGTGATGATTTCATTGTGTACCTTGTGGATAATACACCCACCTCAATTACAGAGGCATATGCATCTCCTGATGCGGATGATTGGAAAGAAGCTGTTCGGAGTGAGATAGACTCGATTCTTTCTAATGGAACTTGGAAGTTATCTGAGCTACCATTTGGGTGTAAACCCATTGGTTGCAAATGGGTGTTCAAGAAGAAGCTTAGGCCTGATGGTACTATTGATAAGTACAAGGCTCGGCTTGTGGCTAAGGGTTATACCCAGAAGGAATGTGAAGACTTCTTTGATACTTATTCACCTATTGCTAAAATGACCACTATTCGAGTACTACTTTCTCTAGCTGCCTCATATGGTCTTCTCATTCATCAAATGGACGTGAAGACAGCTTTCCTTAATGGAGAGTTGAATGAGAAGATTTATATGGATCAGCTAGATAGGTTTGTAGTAAAAGGTGAAGAGCAAAAGGTGTGTAAGTTATTGAAATCTTTGTATGGCTCGAAGAAAGCACCAAAACAATGGCATGAGAAGTTCGGCACCACTTTAACTAGTGCGGGCTTTGCTGTCAATGAGGCTAATAGGTGTGTGTATTATCGACATGGTGGGGGTCAATCTGTTATTTTGTGCTTATATGTTGATGACATTCTGATTTTTGGAACGAACATTGATGTGATCAATGAAGTCAAGTCTTTCTTGTCTAAGAGTTTCGACATGAAAGATCTAGGAGAGGCGATGTAATTCTAAACATCAAGCGATTAAGGAAGAGAGTGGGATTACTTTGTTGCAATCTCACTATGTTGAGAAGCTCTTGAGCTGTTTTGGCTTTATAGATAGCAAGCCTTCTCCAACACCATATGATCCTAGTCTGACATTGAGAAAGAACAAGAGAATTGCTAGAGATCAATTGAGATACGCTCAGATAATTGGTTCACTCATGTATCTAGCTAGCGCAACCAGACCAGATATCTCTTTTGCTGTGAGCAAGTTGAGTAGGTACATGTCCAACCCGGGTGATGATCATTGGCATGCACTTAAAAGGGTCTTGCGTTATCTTAAAGGTACAATGAGTTTTGGGATTCACTATTCTGGGAACCCTTCTGTGCTAGAGGGATATAGTGATGCGAACTGAATTTCTGATATTGATCAAATCTACACCACTAGTGGGTATGTATTTACTCTTGGAGGTGGCGCAGTGTCATGGAGGTCTTGTAAACGAGACTATATTGACTAAATCAACCATGGAAGCAGAACTTATTGCTTTGGATACGGATGCAGAGGCGAGTGGCTGCGTGAACTCTTGTCGACTTGCCGGTGGTTGAAAAACCAATACCGGCTATCCTTATGAACCTGTGATAACCAAACGGTGATCACTAAAGTGAATAGTGCTAAGGATAATGCGAAGTCAACAAGACACGTTAAAAGACGTTTGAAAACCTGTCGGGAAGCCGAGAAACTCCGGAGTAATAAGCGTGGCTTATGTCCAAACGAGACAAAAACCTGGCAGATCCCTTTACAAAAGGGCTATCACAAAATGTGATAGAAATTGCATCGAGGGAGATTGGTACGAGACCCATATGAGTTTGCAGTAGTAGTAACCCAACCTTTTTGATCGGAGATCCCGTGACTAAGGATCTGGGAAGCACAAGCTATTGGTAAACTGAGGAGAGTATATTTACAAATAACCTTCTCTAAATGAGGATGCAATACTCTCAAATGCGTTGAGGCACTGTAAGGCAGGTTGGCTGATGCCTTAATATGTTCTATTGGCTTTAACAAGCGAAGATGCTGTTCTACAGAGCATTCTTGAAAGAACAAACCTATATAAGTTCGACTGTTAAACGTCGTAGTCTATGAGACTTGGATGGTCTCTAGTAAGCTCACGAAGAGACCACGGAGTATGACGTATGTGCTCCACCCACGGGGAAGGCTACTGGCAGCCAGGTATTAGTTTGACTTTGAGTAAAACTCATTCGCACAAAACTTGCAATTCAAGATGTAGTCCATTGTTCAAGTTGTGAATTGATCTAACTTGAAGCTCTAGACAGATGTTCAACTTAACAGTCTCTGCTGAAATACTAGTATATAAACAGTAGTGAGAGAGAAGAAAAATGTTTATATTGGGCAATTGAGATCTGGTAGGGGATTGTTAAGAATTTATATGGATATTCCCCTAAAATCCATATGAAGAAATTCTAATAAATCTCAAAGGCCCAATACATGTGTTCCCTAATGGACTTTAATGTTTAAGCCCATGAGTAAAAGGTGAGAGGTACAATATCAATTAGTACCATATTGCTAGTTGATGTAGATGTAGGGGGTCTTCCTCTGCATATATACGTACCAATTCTCCTGGTAATAGATACAACAAAAAAAACTACAAGTGAGAGTTTCAATTAGAAAATCCTAACATAGTAAAATAGTATTTTCCTCTTCTCGCTACTGCGTTGCCGTAGTCTCTCCATCCCGATCGTCGGCGTGCACCGGCGACCGGGAGAGCAGTCTCCGGAACCCTCGTCTTTGCGATCCTGCACCGGGAGAAGGCGAATAAGGTTTTTGGGAAGCGCTCTTAGCGCGACTGCTCTCAAATCTTCTACGTCGGCAGAACGTCGTCTCATCGTCGTCAGGCTTGCTGGATCGTCTACGGGAGACGCTTAGCTATAAGCTCGTGCCATCGTCATCAGTAGCATGTTGTCTCGTCATCGTCAGGCTTGTGGGATCGTCAACGGGAGACGCTCAGCGACAAGCTCACGTTGCAATCGCCGTATGCATCTTCACCACCAAGTACTTCTACAATCGGCAGGTATAAATCTAACTAGTGTACGAGTTGAGTTTACACTAGTTATCATGTTCATGCTATGCGATATCACGATCTGTCGTGCTAGTATATGCGATATACTGATCTGTCATGTTAGTAATCTATACATGATAAATCTAGTTTGCTGTTTTGTCATGATCTATATTCTGGTTTTAATCTAGAAATTAATTTAAAAATTGCCTAATTATCCAACATTACCCGCAACGCAAGCGGCACTGCTAGTGTTACCCAGCTGGCTGACGTTGGCTGATACCCGATTTACAACCACAAAACCCTCAGTCCATGTACGTATAGCACTCAACAACGTCACGTTCAACAGGGAATATAATGCAGATAGTGCCTTGACGAAAGCTAAAATATTTTTGTGCACGAACCTAACGTATTTCTTGTTTTTAGAAAATACTGAAAATTTCTAATGACATTGGCAGCATAGTAGGCAACACAAGGTTAGGCGGCAGCATCTTTTTTCACTCAGCAAAATAAAAAAAAAAAACTGTGAAACCTCGGTGGCTAGTTGATCAAGGAGACATGTATTTTGCAAATATTTTAATATGCTTCTCTGTCATAGTCCTAGGATACCTTAGCTATCACGAACGTCCAATTTACAACATTAAAGTGCCCAAAAAATTACAATATCTTGGATTCAACTAAAAAATACAAAACACCGATATTCTATCATGGAATTGAATAAAAGAGAGAGACACTACGTCGTCTAGTGAACACTATAAAAATGGTCAATGCCTCAAAGCTGCTTGGCACACCGCAAATGCCAATAAATAGAACCATTTGGCCAGCTTCATGCTAGGAACATCCCAGCTAGCACTCTGAGAACGACACAGACGACACACCGAGAAGAAGAAATGTACGTGACAAGGCCTTTGTCGAGGTACCTTGCCGACCCTGAGGCCGCCGCGGAGATGCCGCCTGATGGACCGGGATCCGGGTTCCTCGTCGTTGTAGATGACGCAGCCGAGCAGGCGAGTACGTTCTGCTGTGGCCTGTGCCTGGACAGAACGGTGCGCAGCCTCCCATTCGCACAGAACCTGCAGCTCCGCTTGACGCAGGACAACAGCTCTGCTGAGTGTTTCGTGGCATGTATCGGTCTTGTTTGGAACATTCTGAGTGTGGTACTGAATGTTCCCACCTGCGACAAACCTCCGGAAATCGCCAAGACGCCGCCTGACTATGCCATGTTCGTGCTCGTCATCGGCCAGCCGCTGTCGTCCAGCCACTACTACGTCGTCAAGGTCGACAGCAAGCACGCTGGGTAAACACATACATCGATCTCTGCCGGCCATGATGTCTCACTCTGATACTCACAATCTGGTTGACATGACACACATCCGTGCTGGAAGGTCTCCACGTGTTCCAAGGAGGAGGACGCGACGAAGTGCTGCTGCCGCTCCCTTCCCGCCCACGTGAAACCTACGGCCTTCAACCATGGCGACGTCTACCAGCAGATACAGGTGCAGCAGGATCGCAAAGGCTTCAAAGCCGAGGCGGTCGCCTCTGACGGTATCCCACCACACTACCTTATGAAGAAGGGCTGGACGGTGGACGCCATGGCGAAGAATAAGTACCCCTTGCACGAAGACGCGCAAGGAGTGGACTCTGCTCTCCGAGACCAGATGCCAGACCTCGACGGCCTCAGAGTCGGGGACAGGACCTCACTTCCTGCAGCCGTCGTCGTCGGCAGATGGTATGTCCCGTTCCTGTTCGTGAAAGCCAACGGGAAGCGCCGCCTGAAGGACCAGGTCCGGAAGAGCATGTTCTATAATATGACGATGGAGCAGAGCTGGGAGGAAATATGCAGCCGAGAGAACACCACACACCTTCAAGGGACTGAGAGGAGCAGTGTCAGGGTGGAGGATGAGATAGATGTGACTGTGCGCCAGTTCACGGCCCTTCTGGGTGGAACGACCGCGGTAGAAGCAGGCTGTCCCGAGGCGGACAGCGGTGTGATGTGGTTCCGACCTGCGGTGGCCGTGGCGAGGACATGGTGCTGTGGTCGTTCCACCGATAGAGGTGTGGGGCTGGACATGGTGCTGTGGGAGAGGATGAAGTGGGAGCTGGAGAGGGGAGGCCGGTGAGTTGTGGCCGATGGTAATGGCGATGAGGAGAGGATCGAGCGCAAAGTGAGGCGCAACAACGGCCTGGGTCACTGGAGCATGTTTGGATGCAATTTGCTGGTGGAGAGATTTGTGCTCAGCAGGATGGATGGCACCGTGGCACTCACCTGTGAATTCAGGCATACAGACAAGATAAGAGCCAAGTGGGCGTGACCAAATTGTCATCATGACTGAAGCTAGCTATCTGTTTGTTGCAACGGTGCGTCGGAATGGATGAAGACATTATAATATATTCATGAAAAAGAACGATGAGAACTTTTCGTAGGCTTTGCGTGGACGCTGTGGACTACACGGAACAAGATGTCTATTGAGAATCAGTTTCCTAAAGCTCCTTCCGATGTTATGTATACTAAGTAAGTGCTCGGGCGTTGCAATGGAGGAGAAATAATGTTATGATAATATAATTTTGAATGTGTTGTATTGTTATCGATAATAACAAGTATAAATCTGTAGTAAAGTAATCGAAAGAAATAATACTTCATGATTGTGCTCGGGAGTCTGGAACTCAAGTGGCAATAATACAATATAACCCAGCACAGGTGTCACAGTGCCCAACTAAATCAACAAGAACAGACTGAACCAAGATGTAATTATTGTAACACAAATGATGATGGTACATGCAATGGAAGTCTCCTTCGCGGTCAAGTCCTAGCCCTTGCAAGCGGTACTCCCATGCAGTCTTCAAAGGATCGCTTGCCTTTATAATCTCACATCCAGCTATACTATGTCACTGCCCTAGTTTATCACCTAAATCGCAAATGCAAGATGCAAGTAAAATCGTGCTGATAGCCTGATATTTTTTCCTTGTTTTGAGATTACACACTACAACGTAGACACTCACAACATACACACATACTCACCTTTATGGATACACGTACGTAAAGCCTACCCCTATGAAGCCGGCAGATCTTGAAGTTCACGAAGTCACCACATGCGTCTTGCTATCGACGGGCACGTCGCCTACCACTTAATGTATGGCGCGGGTAAATCCTAAAAAATCCCTGAAAAAGGTGTGAGCACGTCCCACTGGACAGTCCCACCATTGGACCACATGACTGGTAAAGATGGGCAATCCTATGAATCTATCATGACTGCATTGCACTCTGGAAACTTTTGTTCCGCTGTATCTCTGGAATTAGAGTGAGTTGCTATCAGCCGTTTCTTTCATGCAGGATACATTTTATTGGATACAAAATATTTGCTGATTCTTGTCCTAAACCCTATAGACGAAATGGACCAACTTCTCTAGCCACATGGATGGCCTCAGAAACAAGTATTTATTATAGACACTAATACAAAATTATAAAAGGCACCTCTTACTCAGGCCAGTCGTATTGGTCTTGCAGTAGTTAGTAGGGCACATTTGTTTCCCTTCAGAAGTATCTAGCTGCTGATGTCAGTTCAGGTACCTCTGTAGTCACAGTTAATCTATTGAGTTCCATACGTAGAGTCATTCACACAAAAACTTAAAATTTTGAGAAAAGGAGAGCATCATACTTAAACAGTATTTCAAGATTTAAAAATGTTAATAGTATCATTTTTAGGAGAAGATAGCAACTTGATTATGCACCTCAGCGACACTGAGCGCAAATATTAACTAATTGCCTGGCAGTTCCTACTACAGACAAAAAAGAATGATAAATTAGTAAATCAGAATTTGGGCAAATACTAACTAATTGCCTTTTTGTGGTTTCCAAACTTTACATGATTGAAACAAGTATGACATCAATATGTAAGCATAATTATAATAGATATTAAATATCATGCTGACAGTATCCTGTTGAGCCTCCTTTACTGTTCATAGTATCTCTACCTTTGCTGTTAAGCCTCCTTCAATGAAAGTATGCTCACTTGTGCTGTGAAAATATCATGAACTCCAAATAACTCTGTCACAATAGCACATATTCTGTGAAGCGAGAAGCCAAGATGATATGTCAAAGCTTCATATAATACAGTGAATTTGTGATGATGGAAGCATCAACATTTGTGTGCATACATGTGGCTTAATTTGAATGCAAAATTCAAGGGCAATGTAGAAAAGGATATATTTCATGTTAACTGCAGCGTGTGGGAATGGGGGAATGGATTTCAGCTTTTGTAATCTGTGCCAAAAAATGAAAAATATTTTAAAGGCCTATGTCCGACGTGGTTATTTCAAACCGCTTACCACTGGCAGCTAAACTGGATAATTGTCATTGGGTGGAAATCTGATGCACAAAAGATACTGAAAAGCTAACTTGGAAGGATAATCCAATAGCTAAACTGCTTACCCTGAAAAATCAGTCGTGATATCAAATTAACTAAATGAGAATTCATATCTAAAACGGTTGTTCCAAGAAATTAGAAATGTGATCGTCAACTACTTTAAATGAATGGTGCAGTCAAGTAACAGTGATTTGCTAAAAGCATATTAGTGAAGTTCACCAATATGTCTTGCCAAATCCAAACTATGGATGAGCATTCTTTTTAGTTTTATAATGCCAAACCAAAATTGTTTTAGACGAAGATGAATTGAATTTTCTTTGTAATTAAGAATAAAACAAACGAAGAATTAATAGACACAAATTGCCAAATTGACTAAGCATCTAATTATTAGCTACCTGCAATGGAAAGGCCGTGACTTGTGAACAATGGCCTTTATTAAAACAAAACACAAGTAAATTGATATATCAGAGATCAGATACCTGCACCATTCGGCTGGACATCATCATTTGCCTGTGCTCGACTTGCTCTTGCTGCTTGGACAATCTACAATTTATCAAATAACTTATATCAAATCTCTAAGCATTTATAATGTGTAAATAGCCGTTACAGAGCATTAGCTGCTAGTCTGTTGGCCTGCTGTTGCCTGGCGCTGCTCCAGGCTGCAGTCGGCTGGGCAATGGAGCCAATCAGTTGCCTGTCTGTGATGCCTCTGTCCTCCCGCTGCCAGAGACTGGAGTGTTGGCTGCCTGCAGCCTGCGCCGCTCGCCTGTTAGGCGCCTTGGCCGGCTGGTGCTCCTATCACCATCTATGCCACCCTAACCCTAGGTGCGAGGTTAGCAGCGCGGCGTGCGCAGGGCGAGGACGTCTCTCCCTCCGCGGCAGCCCTTCTCGGCTTGGCGGCGGCGTCGAGAGCACATGTGATGGGCAATGGGGAGGGGTGTGAGGGGCTCCAACGACGCTTCCGAAGGTGCGGGAGGGACGGAGCGGAGGGAGAGGGGAGATCGATGTGCGTTGGGTGTGAGGGGCCCACCTGGCTGCGCGGTAAAAAGGAGTTGCGGCTTCACCACGGTGAAGCAGATGGGTCTGGTTTCACATTTTTTATAGTAGATAGAGATTGCCATATCTCTCCTCCAGAAATGGAGCTTGCTTCTGAATGAAAAAGGCTAGGCGCGCACGATCTTGTGCTGAAGACTATCACAAAATGAACGAAAAGATTCCATCCTAGGCGTGTCTTGATGTCTGATGTCGTTGAGATTTAGGAGCAGACTCATCTTGGTTGCTTCTCATAGTCCCTTATTTTTGTATCTCAGGATAGTCTTATGGACCTTTCACTATGGCTGGTAACGACAACGATATACTGCAGTCCACCCCCCCTCCCTGCGTCATCCTCCCTCGGGCGACTCGGGGGCAACCCGGCCTCCCCACCACAGAGCCGCCTCCGGCAACCGTCTCTGGCGGCCGGCGTCGCTGCTCCGGTCAACGGCGACGGCGGCCCGTTGCGGGATGCTCAAAAAGGCATTCTCGTCACCCCACTCCTCCAACCCTCGTACCTTCCCTCTATCTGTGGAGTAAAATGGCACTACAGCTGGTGGCCGGCGCTAGGCGAGAGATGACCGGAGAACAGCCAGATCCGGGGTCTCCGTAGCCGGATCCGGCGAACTCTGCCCCGAAGTGTGGCGGTGCGCTGGGCATGGGGGCGCCAGACCTTGGCGTGCCGCCGCGCGCCGCCCATAGCCGGGCGAGTGCTGACTCCAGGGCGCCCGAGCGCGTCTCCCAGGGGTGCTGGGCCTCGGCACGCCGCCACGGCGGCTCCCTTGCCAGGAGGGTGCAGCTCGTCGGCGTTAGGTGCCTCCGCCGTGGCCCTGGCGACGCTGGAGGCCGTCCCTGGCGGTGTGTTGGCCTCCTGCTCACACTGGTGCTGCTGCTGGCTGGCTGGTGCTGCTGGCTTGCCCCCGGATCTAGGTTCAGTTGCGCGCAGCAGGCATTGGACCGACGACGTGCTAGGCTCTGAGTGTGCAGCGGCTGGCGCCGGGCGCAAGCAGATTTTAGCCGGAGGGCCCTGCAGCGGAGAAGGCGCCGACGCGTGCAGTTCGGCTGCGGGCATGCCGGCGGTGGGGCGGTGTGTGTGTGCTCCTTTCTTCGTGTTTTTGCAGGGCCAACAACAACGCGGAGTGCGCAGTCTGGCCGTGGGCTTGCCGGCGGCGGGGCTGCGCGCCCGTGGAGCACCAGTTGGGGACCTTAGGCGAAAGCCTTGCACGACCATGTCAGTGCGATTGGCGGCGACGCTTCCGAGCTCCGTTACCTCCTTGGAGGCGTCGATGATGCAGGTCCCCGGTCTAGCTTTAGCTTGTCCTCCTCCTGGTGAAACATGCTCTAGCCATCTGGAGCCGGTGGTGGCGGCGTCGACGGCGTCGTAACCCTCTTGAGGGCACCACTGTGGAGGATGGATTCCAGCCCCCTGCCGCGCCCTTGTGTCCCCTTCATTTCCTCTTCTCCATGTAGTTGCCCCTCTTGGGTGAGGGTGGCATTGGTTGTCTACTGTTGCTGACGACTCGATGAGCGTCCTCCTCTGGCACCTCTGCTCCGTCAACGCTCTCCTTGATGGTGCTTAGAAAATCTTATGCCGGGTGGGGGCCCGGATGTGCTGTATGTCTCACCATCAACACAAAGGAGGTCGTCGTGTCCGGTGATCTTGGGCTTGCATGTCTGTCACCACTCTTAGACCCATTCCACTGTTCGTTCCACTCCACTTTTTATTTCTCATGTGGAGGGCAGCAGCGTAGTGGCGTAGCTACGAGGAGTGGTGAGGACCACAAAGGCTCCAGTGAAAACAACGAGTATGTTGCTCGGTAGTGGCGCAAATTGGCTCGGTTAGCAGCTCTCGGCTGGTGTCTACTTATCCTAGGGGTGTCTTACTGTTTCTCCTATCCTGCTAGTTTGTTGTTGGTGTCGTTATTTTGTTGTATTCTCTCTCACCCACCTTTGTACCTCTCGCACACCGATCGAGAAAGCCCCGAACGCTAGCCTTACACATGCATAGCGGAATCGTAGCTCCGTTAACGTGAGCTGGTCACAGTCCTATGCTATGGGTGTGAGGAAGCCGAGGGAGTTTTCTTTACCTCACTTGGGAAAAAGTTTGGAAAGAAACAAACAAGTACGCCACACCTTGGGCTCGAACCTATGCCATGAGGGTTGCCAATGAGAGTGCTAAACCAGCCAGCCTAGCACCTCTTGGCCCCTATATGCATTAGGGTCCCTATGCAACATACTCAAAAGGTATCTATATGCTAAGGGTTAAGCTTGAAAACGGAAATGAAAATTCCCGATCGAATCGCATCGTTTTCTACATTTAATCCGACCATTTTCACTTTTTTCGGAAAAATGCGAAAACGGTACGAAATTCGGACAGACAATTCGAAAACGGAGCGGAATTCGAAATGGGCTTATTTCGACCGATTTCTACTTTTCTACATTATATTCGGTATGTAACCGTATTCGAAACTCGGTAGAAATTCGGTAGAGCCACGAAAATATATTTCTATTCCCATATCTTTTTATTTATAGCTCCAAATATAGCAAATAATATATGCATTTTGATCAGCGCGACGAGAGCTACGCAATCGTGCTGTCTATTTCATTGTTTGAGATACTTTTATTTCATGAAATATTATGTTTCCTACAAAACAAGTTTGAAAACCAAAACTCGTGGAACTTGTTAGACAAATAATATATTTGCTATGATGCACCATGGATTTGGTCGTTTTGGATTACTTTGGCGGTCAAATTATATGCAATAAGGAGCGCCAACAACAACCCTAGACACCACCACTCCCGTATCCCACCACCACTCCCGTATCGCCTTCCCTCCACTCACGTATTGTGGCGCCGCACGGTCGTGAGTCAGTGACTCCGTCCTCCACTCCGTATTGCGGAACCACGAGGAAGAAAATGACATGGAAAATGATCCTGACATCATGGATGATGCCGATGAACTGTAGATGTTCATGTCCTATTAATTCCTTGTTCTAGACTTGTATTTGTGTGTCGGCGACTATGTCATGCACCCCTTATTCTATTATGTGCACTTGAACTAAATCATGTACGTGTTAGTTTGGTTATGCACATCTTTAAAGTGGGTTGGTATTTCGTACTGAATTTTCGTACGCCGACCGTTTCCGACATAATTCCGCTCGAATTGGTTCGTTTTCGAAATATCGTAAGTTCGTTTTCGTTTTCGTTTCCGACTATACTGTTTTCGTTTTCGCGTTCGTATTTAAATATAAATGTAGAAAACAATAGAGGAGTTTTTCGACCGTTTCCGACCGTTTTCATCCTTACTAAGGGTTTTTAGCAATCCTAGTTATCTTAACTCTTTGAAAGAACATGAGCCAATTCCTTTGATTTAAAGGAGAGAGTCTCACTGAACAAGATTTGGTCCTGTTCTATCAACATCATTTTGAATATGCATCTGAGGAGCCGACACATGCATCTGAAGAACTACAAGACTAGCCAGTTAAGGGGGCTGCTAGCTAAACAAAAGATCCACTACACCCATAAGAACCAACTGGACACAACATCTCGTGGTCGGCAATTCAATCTTTTACACGTGCATGTCTCACAATTATCTCTTTTTCGTGACCATGCCAAGTAAAATTTCTTTCATTAAGAACTTAGCATTGCAAATACAAGGCAAAGCATGAATTGCTGCACATAAGGATGAAATAGAAAAGTAACTAAAACCCGTAGGAAAGCCGACCAAATAGAAAACAGAAGAAATAACAGCTTTGAGGGAAAAACCACAACCATAAACCACATGCAAAAACCAACAAGAATAAACATCGATGCAAATGCTCCCTAGAGAGAGGCCGAAGCCATAGTGAGAAAGTATCCCCCATGAGAAGACGATGAACCAGCAACGACGGCGTCCAAGCGTCCGCCTGAGAGTATCTGCAAAGACAGAGATTCAGAGACAGAGGACCGCACACAATCGACAGCAAAATATCTGTCAGATTGAGGACCTAGGAAAGTGGTAACGGCAAAGTGTCCATAATGTGAAGGAGCTACAACGGTGACCAAGCATCTGCCCGAGAGGATCAGAGCAATCTTGCCGACAAAGCATCCACAAGATGAAAGGCCGCAAAGTATCTATGAGATGGGGGTCCAAAACAGCATGGCGACAAACTATGCAAAGCTAGAGTCCCGTACCATGCAATTAAGCCGTGGGCTCAAATTTCAAAGAAAACTATTGTGGCATGTAGGATTTTATATCGACATTTCTTTGGCTAGCTGTGCAGTCCATCATTTGACATTTCACTGATCACTACCAAAATAGTGGGCTTCTACTTGTGTTTTTAAGTAGTTTATTGTAAAACAATACTACTGTCACTGCGGGTTGCCATATAGACGTTAAGTGCTCCTGCACCTTTTATAAGGAAAAAGGCACCGGGCCGCTTCCACAACAACATGGCGACTTCGTGGAAATGCTACCAGCGCGCGGCGGATGACCATGGGCTTTCTTGCTTGAACTGTATATGTATATAGTCAGACGCAAGGTTCTCACCTGACGGCTGCTACAGATAATTAAATCATCAAAAAAAGCAGTAAATTACCTAGGTATATATGTCTATACTACTACCTGGCTTCTCCTTTCCTGCTTTCAACCTTGCTGCCACCGGAGTCTGACGCTGGAGGTCTCTGCCCGAGGATGAGGATGGGAGCAGTGGGGATTTTGCCATGCCCGGTAGCCGGCGCCCCACGGCAGCTTCCGGCTCACGTACTCACTGGTCGGAGAGCGTGCCTGGCGTTTCTCACCCCGCGGCAGCCTGGGTCGTCTGTGCCTGTGTTGCGAGGAAGAGATTTTAGTGGAATGGTCTTAAAACAAGGCATTCTTCAGTTTGTAGATGAATATGATGTTTGTTGTAGTTAGAACTAAACATCTTTAAGCGCCTAAAACTATCCAACGTTACCGATTCCAACATGGAAATGGACGGATATTACCTGTCTGCATTGGGCCGAACCTATTTTTGACTGTTAGCGGGCCTATATGGCAAACCTATTTTACAAGGCCAGTCGACAAGGCACGACCATGTATATTGGGGTGGCCAGCCCAGGCCCGCTAGTGACTAGGCTGTGTGGTGCTAGGGCCAGGCTAAAATTGGGCTTATGTGTCAACGGGCCACGAGCTGTGTTGCCATCAATCCTAACTATATCTGGGACAGGTCGCCGCCAGCTCAACAATCCCTCCGCGATTTCAACCCTAACTAATCTACTCCCCAAACCCCGCGGCTGCCCCTGTTCCGGATTACTGCTGGGCCGCGCTTGTGGTTGTGTTGTGCAGTGCTCGTGCACGAGACCATGCACGGCCAAGCCCTCGTCGAGATCCGCCCGCACGAGCTCCAGTTAACCTGTAAGTCGCATGCCCCGCTCCGCTGTCTAATGTCTCCGTGTTTGTCGGGGCCATGCTTGCCTGCTTGGACTCTGTGTTTTCCCTGGTAGATTTTTTGGCGCGAGTGGTTGTAAGGCGGCGGCTGGTGTCATCGTGGTAGCACTACCGGAAACGGCTTATTTGCCGACGGCCGCAAGGTTTGCCGATGGCAACGGAATAAGCCATCGGCAAAGAACAGGCTTTGCCGACAGCAAAGCAGAGCCATCGGCAAAGAGCCATGTGGAGATGTCTGGGTTTCGGCCATCCGACGTCACAACTTGCTCGAAACTTTTTGAATTTTTTACCACGGTCTCCACATGCGATGGCGAGACAACTCGTCAAGTTTCATCAATTTTGGACTTCGTATGGATTTTATATAATTTAAAAACACTTTCTGCGCACGTAACTCCCCATGTTACGACACCAACATGGTCGTAATTTCATGCGAGGTCCTAAATACGGCCTCAACATACTCGGGGAATCATGAATACCATCTTTCGAATCAAAAAGTTTCATTATTTCATGTACCTGCAGTTCAAAATTGGAGTCGTTGGAAAAATGCTAAGAAACAGAAATAATTAACGAAATATAGCTAAAAAGTTCAAAATTGTCCTAACTTTTGAAACTGGGATGTATTTGGTATAGGAAGCCACTAGAAAAAAATTGGGAAGAAAGAAAGAAAAAAAATTCAAACAAGGCCGTCGGCAAAGTAGCTTTGCCGATGGCCGGGCCCAGGTGGCCATCGGCAAACCCGGTGGCCCCGGCCAGTTATGAGGCCGCCACATGGAACAGTTTGCCGATGGCCACGGCCATCGGCAGAGCCGGTGGCCCAGGCCGGCTGTGAGGCCACCACGTGGCGCGGCTTTGCCGATGGTTAGGGCCGTCGGCAAAGCGCCTGACCTAAAACGGCTTAACAGGCCGGCCCATCTTCTCTCTCTCACTCCTCAGTCTCTCACCACCAGCGCCGATCCGCCACCCCCGATCCGCCGATACGCCGCCCTCGATCCGCCGCCGCCACTCCGGCCACCTCCACTCCGGCGAGACCCACTCCCGCCGCCGCCGCTCCCGCGCACCCGCAGCCTGCTCCCGCGCCGTGCCCCACTCCCCGCTGCCGCCACCACCATCCTGCGTCGCCTCCAGTCGCCGGCCCGCCACCTCACCGGTCGCCGGTGCGGCCCGAGCAGGCACCACCGCGCCACCTCCCAGCTCGCCGGCGTGGCCCTACCACGCGCCCCTGCACCGCCACTCCTCGCCGCCCGGCCACGCAGCAGCTAGCCGGCGTGGCCCCCCACCACCCCGCCGCCAATCTCGCCGGCGCGGCCCACCGCCACCGGGGCCATCGGCTCCCTGTAGCCCCAGGCCCGCCGTCGCCCGGTTCCCGGCCTCCCCCATCCTGCCGCCCGAGCTTGTCCGGCCAGAGGGAGAAGGAGGAGGAGATCGGAGGAAGGAGGAAGAAAAGAAGAAGGGGCGAGGAAGGGAGGAGAAAGGAGGAGGAAGGAGGAGGAAGAAGAAAGAAGAAGGAAGAGGAGGAAGAAGAAAGAGGAGGAGAAGGAGGTAGAGGAAGAAGAAGGAGAAGGGAGGAAGAAGAAGAAGAAGGAGAAAGAGGAGGAAGAAGAAGGAGAAGAGAGGAGGAGGAGGAGAAGGTCCGCTTCGTTCGTCCACCTTCCGTCCACGTCGTCGACGCCGTTCGTCCACGCCGTCCGTCCACGTTCGTCCCCGCGTGTCACCGGAGAAGGTAAAGCTCTAGAGTTGTCGGCCATCGCGCTGTTTCTGTGTTGACGGCCTTCGTGCCGGTTTTGTGGATGTGATGGCCATCGTGCCCCAAATGTGGACGTCGGCCTTCGAGCCGACGTTTTTTCTTGCAGGTTTTGGAAATTTTCAACTAATAGTGATGTCTTTATTGTTTTGCAGAGTAGGACTTGTCGGAGGGGACCTTGACCGTCTTCGTGCACCTACCCGCCTCTGCGCCACCACCCTAGGTATAAATCACCTCTGTGTCTTATAGTTGTTGTAAGTACATTGCGTAACCGAGTTAGACGTCTCCCGTCCGAAAGGGATTCGCGGTCGTTGGTATGCGGATCAGTGCATATCTGCGACGGTGTCTCTTTCGGATTGTCCACGTTTTTTGGACAGCCCGAGGATGCGTAGATGGGTTAGCTTCCATGTTCCGCCCCCGTCCGAGTCGGAGTTTCGGCAGCCCCTCCCCGTTGTTCTCCGGATACACACTCTCCCAGTCGGGACGTGTATCGGGGGAACAGCGGGGAGGTGCTGCCGAAATTCCGTTTTGGACGGGAGCGGAGCATGGAAGCTAACCTCATCTACGCATCCTCGGGTGGGATTAGGACCTATCCTTCACCTATTAGTTGGTTGGAACGCCTTGTAGATGCAGCTCTTGGTTCTATTGCACGCTTACATTGGCGCATGACAGAGGATGGCTGACCGTGAGTGGATGTACACGGGGTTCAAAGACAAGACAGAGGAATGGGTAAGGGGGACCAGTCACTTCCTAGATCAAGCATTTGGCCCAGCTGCTAAAGGGGCGATTCGGGTGTGGTGTCCCTGTAGCATGTGTAAGAATGACACAAAGAAAGAGAGGCGGCCGTTGTACCGTGATATTTGGAAGAACGGATACGTTCCAAACTATACCCGTTGGATCCTCCATGGGGAACGCCAACGGCTTAGGGAGGCGGTGGTGAGACCGGACCTCGAGGGGTTTGACGCAGATGCCAGAATGGCAGACTTGCTGGCAGACGTTGAAGCCGTTCAAGGAGTGGAGGTGGAGGAAGAAGATCCGGAGGAGACCGCAAGGCGTACTACACCATGATGGAGGCGGCACGGCAGCCCCTTCACGCGAACACCCACATTTCTAAGCTGGATGCCATTTCACGACTAATAGGGTTGAAGTCGTCACTTGGGCATCGATCGAGAAGGTTTTGATCTCGTGTTGGCGATTGTTGGCGGGGCTGCTTCGAGCTTCAGCACTGCCGAAGAGCACGTACGAGTCATAGAGGCTCCTTCGGCGGTCAAGATGCCGTATGACCCGATCCAAGCTTGTAAGAATGGGTGTGTCATTAGGGAAGACCATGAGACGGCAACACACCGTCCGAAGTGCAAAGCCTCTAGGTACGTGGAGGTAGAAGGCGTGATGGCAATAAGAAATAGTCTAAGATCCCCGAGATGGTCATACGCACCTTCTGTACTACCGAGGCTGTAACGGCGGTACATACAGAGGAGTCCGCGAAACAAATGACGTGGCACAAGAATGGCAAAAGATACGGTGACAAGATGCGGCACCCGGCGGATGGTGATGCATGGAAGCACTTCGATGCCATGAATCGGCAAGGCCGAGGAGGCTCGGAATGTACGCGTAGCGCGCGGCTTATGAGATGGGTTCAACCCGTTTGGAATGATGGCAGCCCGTACACTTGTTGGCCCGTGTTCGTGATCCCCCTCAATCTTCCCCGGCGTCATGTTCGAACCCAGAACGTGTTCTTGGACGCTGATAATACACGGACACCCGGGCAACAATATGGGTGTGTTTATGCAACCAGTGTGGGATGAATTGCACAAAGCTTGGGAAGAGGGGGTACTGACGTACGACCGAGCTACAAAGACGAACTTCACGATGCATGTGTGGTACCAGTACTCAATGCATGACTTCCTGGCGTATGGCTTATTCAGCGCGTGGTGTGTTCACGGGAAGCTCCCTTGCCCAACATGCAAGGCAGATGTGATGTTCACCTGGCTGGCCAAGGGTGGCAAGTATTCTTCTTTCAACAAACATCGTCAATTCCTAGAGGAGGACCATGAACTAAGACGAGATAAAAAGCACTTCACGAAAGATGTTCAAGTCACCGGCCCCATTCCTCAGGAAAAGAGCCCAGCTGACATCCTTGCATAGATAGAGGCTCTCAAAATTGATGAAGAGAATGGTGGTTTTAAAGGATATGGTACCGACCACATGTGGACTCATATATCGGGCTTGACTAGGCTCCCCTACTACAAGGACCTTTTTCTTCCACACAACATCGATGTAATGCACACAGAAAAGAATGTCGCCGAGGCACTGTGGGCAACACTCATGGACATTGGCAAGAAGTCAAAGGACAATGTTAAGGTTAGACTGGACATTGAAACGATTTGCGATAGGCCAAATCTAGTGATGAAGACACCTGCGCCAGGCAAGAGATGGAAGAAGGGCCCGGCCGATTACATCCTGAAAAGGTCACATAGGAAGGAAATCTTGGAGTGGATGAAGACGCTAAGGTTCCCCGATGGGTATGCGGCGAATCGAGCGGGGAGTGAACGTGCGGGTTTGGCAAAGTCTTAGGGATGAAGAGTCATGACTTCCACATCTGGATTGAGCGGATCCTTCCTGCGATGACCCGGGGATACCTCCCCGAGCCAGTGTGGCGCATCCTCGCAGAGTTGAGCTTTTTCTTCCGCCTGCTTTGTGCCAAGGAGTTGTCTCGAGACATTTGTCTTGAACTGGAGAAGGCTGCACCTCTGTTGCTCTGCAAGTTGGAGATGATATTTCCACCCGGCTTCTTCCTGTCGATGCAGCATCTGATTTTGCACCTACCAAGGGAGGCACGGTTGGGGGGGCCCGTGCAGCACCGTTGGTGCTATCCAATCGAGAGGTGTCTGAAGCTTCTTCGGAAAAAGTGTAGAAATAAAGCCAAAATTGAGGCTTCCATGGCAGAGGCATTCATTCTGGAGGAGGTGTCGACATTCACACGGGCGTACTATACCGAGGCACTTCGCGGGACCGCAAGATCCAACCCCTCGTTACAACATCGACGAGAATTCATGCACCCTCGGCCTTTTCGGAGGGGATCTCGGAAGAGCGGCGCGAGGACCAACGTGTACTTGCTGCATGTTGAGTGGCACACTATCATGATGTACTTGTTGTTGAACCTTGACGAAACCCAAGATTATCAAGAGTAAGTTCTCGATGAGCTTGTTACATACGCCACCACTATCCTCCACCTATCGATCCGACCCCCGTTGTCTATTGTTTCTCCAGGGAATATATTAATGAACATTTGGAGCGGCGTACGGATCCTACTAAGGAAGAAAAAGACCATCTTCTCAGACATAATAAGCCTAATTTCGTCAATTGGTTCTGTACAAAGGTACCATCCAACTAACCTAGTTCCCACTTTGAGATTCCACTTTGCTCCTATGAGCGAGTAATGTAACTATCTAACTGTCCTAACCTTGCAGGCTAATTGTGATGCGGAAATGAGTCCTGCATTGAGATGTGTGGGCAAAGGCGCCGAGCGACATGTCAGGTCATTCGACGTTTATGACATGAATGGCTATCGCTTTCGCTCGAGAACCTACGAAGAGAAACGGGGCAACCTAAAAACCACATGCAGCGGAGTTCGTACTCCCGGCACGGATGGGAAGGACTATTACGGCATCATCGAAGAGATATTGGAGCTTGACTTTGGCAAAGACCTAGGTTGTAAGCCAGTGGTATTCAAATGCCATTGGTTCGATCCCGAGTTCACGAAAAAGGACCTTAAGATTGGGCAAGTCAAAATCCGACAGGATTCCAAATATGGAGGGGACGATGTCTATATTGTGGCTAACCGAGACGCCACGCAAGTTTATTACCTCCATGGGCAAACCAAAATGACAAGCGCCTTGCGGGTTGGAGCCTTGTGCCGATGGTATCACCACGCGGTAAAGCGGCGGTCCCGAACAATGATGATTACAACTTTGACCCAAGGACAGATGAGTTCTATGAACCTGAGGGGCTAGAAGGTAGGTTGGAGATAGACATTCTTTCGCTGATGGGTATGGAAGTAAACAACGACATCGATGAGGACGAGGGTGATGAGGTGCACGATGCTGAGGATTTACGAATCCTTGATGAATGGCAGATGCGACGCGATGTAGTTGTTGCGGACGATGTAGAGCCTGATGATGATGACTTAAGAGAGCTCGACAATATTGATAGTGATGACGACAGTACTGATGATGACAACGAGTGCTCGCCAGCAATATTGCCTTTCGCGGAGATAATTTCTTGTTCATGTAATACTATATTGTTATTAATATTACCTTGCAGTTATTAATATTACCTTGCGGTTATGTTTCTTTACAGGTACTTGTTATTAATACTAACTCTTTTAATCTTTGTCATTGCAGGCACTCGACAAAATGCCAGGCAGAGGGCGGCCATGACGAAATGTCACCTCGAAGTACATGGCGCCGGTCGACCCGGAGGAGGAGGAGGAGGAGCACGTGGCGGCCGACCCCCGCGAGGACGAGGATGAGGACGAGGAGCTTAAGGTGGAGCCGTCGACCAGTAGGGGTGTGAGGGCCCCCAGCGGACGGCACTGCACGCCGTCGAGGAGGCTGTTTGAGACGGCCTCCCAGGAGGGGGCGACGACGACGACGACCGGTGACGGTGACGGTGGCGGCGTCTGCGGCGGAGACGCCGAGGGCGACGACCTCGGCTGCGGCGGAGACGCCGAGGAGACAGCGGGCGGCTCTACTTCCACAGCTTCGGCCAAGCCCTTCCAGCGCGGCCCCACCAGGCTCCCTAGCCACCTGCCAGTCACTGACGAGCGCCCGGTGATTCGGCCCGCGGGCAAGTAAGTAACCATTGTTGATTTCTCTACTTGTTCATATGACATTTTCAAATTCAAACTGCATACTAACAATTGTTAATGACTCGTGCGGGGGCTGGAAAAAGGTGACAAAAGGGGTTCTTCCACGCTGTCCCACTAGCATCCGGGGCCTGCTGATTAAAAAGCACTTCCTGGCTTGGTCCTCACCGCCGAGGGTAACCACATCGTGCCCGAGAAATGGCACCACTTCTCCCTTGTCAGGACGAAAATGGCGAAGTCCTGGCGACAAGATCAAGAGGGAGTTAAGGTGAGTCTTTGCATCGCATCGCATATCTCAATACAACGGATTCATTGGACTTTTTTAAAACAATGAAATGATGTTTGATGCCTGTGTGCAGTTGTACTTCCAGTTGGAGGAGGGGCAGGACCTCGGGCGGGCGTCGCGGCATCAGGACTTGGTGTGCGCTGATCGGTTCAAGGACATGTTCTACGAGGCGCGTACCCAGGCCGTCATCAGCTACTACGCCAACATCAAGAAGGTGAAGGTAGATAAGGAGCAAGCCAGGGAGATGATGTCTCAAGAGGAGACCGACCTCACCGAGGAGCAGTACATGTAGGTAATATCAAAAACTTAAGTAATTGTCAGCAAACATCCATTATGATTTCTTACACGACACATTCAATTCATTATCTGGAATATAAAAAACTTGAATGTGATGCAGATGCCTCCGGGCTGGTGCAGCAAGTACGAGGACTGCTGGCTTGTAATTGTGAGAGGGTGGCGTACGCCGGCGGCGTACGAGGAGCGCAGAGCACGTCGGGCGAAACGCAAGGCAGAGCTCGATAGGTCAGGGGTCTCACACCACCAAGGGAGCCAGATCCTGCCAGAGTTCATGGACACATGGGTATGCTTCTATTGATGCATTTGTTATAGCACTCAATTGTCACTACTTGTAACCATGTTTGTGTTTTCCTCGCAGTCGGCGACGCATGGTGGGGAGCAAATCAACGAGTTCACGGGGTACGCGCTTGCTCACATCGGCAAAGAGAAAGCATCCACCACCGTGTACAGCTCGTCGCTCGGGCCAGAGAAGTACACCAGCCCGGTCGTCTACGACAAGCTCACCAAGTACGCCGCCGCAGCTCGAGAGCGCCATGGCGATGACTACGACCCCGCCACCGAGCCCTTGGACACTGACCTCGTGATGAGGATTGGAGGAGGGAAGCAGCACGGCCGGTACTTTATGGCCAACAGCGTCATCGACCCGTCCTGCGTTTCGAGACGGCGAGCGGATCCGCAAAGAAGACCGGCAAAGGGGCGGATCGCGGATCCCATAGCGCCTCGGTAGCAGAGCAGCGCGCAGATGATGACGGCACTTCAGGTAAGCGGAGTTTCATTCGTCGTTCACTCGTTTCACCCATGATGCACCTTGCCTTCAAATACCATCAACGATGCTGCTGTAATATTGCAGGCCACGGTCCAAGAGCTGCCGGCCAACCAGGCGGCCCAGGCGGCTATCCAGGCGCAGCGGGATGCGGCCCATCAGGAGCAGCTGGTGGCACTTACGCGGCACTACCGAGAGACGGTTGGCGGACTGTCCCTACACTTTCGGGCCCGGATCCGGGAATGCGGGGAGCCCTCCTGCCTCGATCTTCGCTCCACCACCGGTAGTTCCCCGCCTGTTCCTGTACAGTCGAGTGAGTACAATGCTGTCGCTTTAGCTTGTGCGGCCAGCTGCGGTACTAATTACATCACTTGGTCTTTGTGCGAGGCACCGTCGGCGGGTTCGAACCCGACTCCGGGTGGTAGCCCTCCCAGGTCCTTCTCCACCGCACGGTGGGCACCTTACGAGCTTCCCCACGCGGCCGTACGTCGGCCTCCTCCACAGTCACGGGGTACTCCTGCGGCCGCAGCGAGGGGCACTACGGGCCTCCGGGCGTCGCTCCGCGGCAGCTGGGGGCACGTGCGCGTACGGTTCGGCCCCTTGATCGGGTTGGTCGCGGCGGGAGCAAGGTGGGGGCACGACTTCGAGTTGGTCTCCGTGGGAGCAAGGTGGTGGGGGCTCTGGGACCCCTGGGGACGGCGCCTCGAGCTAGGTACTACACTTGTCGCTTTTGGACCTTGTATGGATGAGCTGTATGGATGACTATGTATGGATGACGATCGACATTTGTCGCTTGTGTATATATGTGATGTGCTATATATGTGATGTGCGGATGAAAATGGTATTTTGTTGCTATATATGTGGGTCATATGCTATATATGTGATGTATGTGTTGAAATGTCGTGGAAATGCAAGAAAACAGAAAAAAAAGAAAAAAAAATTTTCCCGGGTTTGCCGATGGCCAGCCGTCGACAAACCGGGATTACGTGTCGGCAAATCCCCAGGTTTGCCGACGGGCGGCGGCCGTCGGCAAAGTGACCATAAGTTTGCCGATGGCCGGCCGTCGGCAAAAATAGTTTGCCGATGGCCGGGGCCATCGGCAAAGAAAATGCGAAAAAAAATAAAAAGGCTTTGCCGATGGCCATGCCACGTCGGCCGTCGGCAAAGCCGCCGTCCAGCCCGACGGCGTCCCGCCGACGTGGGCGGCTATGCCGATGGCTGACGTGGCCATCGGCAAAGCTTTGCCGATTGCCTGACACGTGGCCGTCGGCAAACTTCGCTTTGCCGATGAAATGTCTGCCGACGGGGCTTTGCCGACGGCCACGTCACTTTGCCATCGGCAAAGCCTTTGCCGATGGCAATCCAGACTTTGCCGATGGCTGCCGGCCATCGACAAACAAGCCGGATCCGGTAGTGTAGGGAATCAGGATGGAGGAGAAGATCTGCTTGGCTGTGGGCTCCGGTTAACATGAATGAATGTGCAGTAATGGCTCATACTATACGCATTTTGTTGAGGGAGAAGGACCTTGATGAGGGGGAATTGTGTGTTAAGCTTTAAGGACTTGACAGATTATTTTGCATCCATAAGCTGCAAGTGTATTGCACAGCACTTGGGCTCTAACTGGATTGAGTACAATCATAGCTGTAACTGATTTTGTCTCATAAAGGTGGTGTTACACTATATATCAAGTCACAAATTGTCCAGTTTTAGGGAAGAAAATAAAAAAAGGCACAATGAGTATGCTAAAAGTACTAGTTGCGGGACCTGTAGTGAAATACTATGCTATTGATCTATATCTGTAAGAAAGTGCACTTGAGTTTTTCCCTACTATTTTTTTTCTGTCTGAATGCAGGTAACACAATTGTCAAATATCTGCATTCAAATGGACAATGTGATTCTCACAGGAAAAATCTAACTGCCTCTTAATCACATAAACCAAAACCACCATGTTGAAACCTTATTAAAATTGTTTGGCTGCTCAGCCTGGCTGTTGCTTTTTTTCATGACCACGCCAAGTATTTCACTAAGAAGTAGAAGTTTGAACATTTAATCATTGCTGCATTGTTTTGGACTTCTAATCACCACACGGAATTCAAGGGTTAGCTTTTTTTAACATTTCTACATTTCCACATCTATGTTCTATACTTCTAATTATGATTTAAAGCGAATTATTTTCTTTTATCTAGTTTTGTTATTTCATTTCAAGCCCTGGCTGCTGTGTCTTCTGTTCTTTATTTTTATTTAATGTAAATCTGACCCCCTTTTTTTTGATTCTGTGTTGCTTTCAGTTGAGGTGAAGAAAAAGAGTTCATGTGTTTTCCACCTAATTAACAATTCCAACGAATATGTTGCTTTCCAGGTTTGTCAACAACGTTGAGTTAGCATCTTAAACAAGTCCACTCAAGTCTTTCACGAATCACGCTAATGGCTGATATGCGATGTGTAGACATTGAAATATTGAAAATCCAATTATCCATTACTTGATATAATGTTAAGTAGATAAGTACAAGCTATTATCCAAATAAGTAACTGGTTTCTGATGATGCTATAGTTAGAACTAGAAGTTTGTTGTTTGTGCCTTGACTATTCTGTTCTCTTCTTGTTCGAGTAAATTCTGATCTTGTTTTAATTTCCTTTTGCATCAACTTGGCAAGGTGAAAACTACAAACCCTAGAAGATACTATGTTATGCCAAATACCGGGGTTATCCTTCCGAGGAAAACATGTGAATTCACAGGTATGAATGTAGCATTGACTGTTATTGACAATGGTTGTATTTATTGAAGTAGAACCATGTTGATAATACTCTGATATCATAGATACTTCTAGAATTGTGCTTACTTGCGGGTTAGAAGTTGAAAGAGAAATATGTCATAGCCATCTTTGTCCGATGTCATTTTGCCGAGTCAGTTTGGGTTTTCATGGCAACATTTTGCACCAAAAACTAGGCAGTTAGGTAATTCTTAACATGCTTTTGGAGCCATGCTTCGGTGTCGGTCTGCATAAAGCTAAAGTGATAAGTTTCATACCGGAGGTGGTAATTCTGACTGTTGTTTGAGGTGCATTACCAGTGGATACCTTCTTTACTTGCACTGCCCATTAGATAAAACTGCTATTGGTACAAGGGCAATCGTAATTAACTTTTTTCTGTGTTTTGTATACCTTTTCAGTTTTAATTCTTAATTATATTTTCTATACATTGTTCTTTCCTCTTATTCTATGTGTGTTCTCTTTTCACTTATATATGTAGTGACCATGGAAGGGCTCCTACAAGCTCCACGAGGCATGCAGTTAAGAGACAAGTTTTTGGTACAGACGACAGTTGTTCCTCATGGTACATCTGACAAGCAACTCGCTCCTGCTTTTGTAAGCATCTAGCCATAACCATTAGTTGCATAGTGTTCTTTTCATGTCATGAGTTGTAAAATGCTCACTAATTATTTCTTATCAGTTCTCCAAAGAAAATGGCAGATACATAGAGGAAAGCAAATTAAGTGTTGTCCTTGTTAGTGTACACCAATCACTCGAAGAGCAACCAACTAATGGAATTCAAGACACTGGATCAGGTGTGCCAAATATAGGGAATGAAGTGCCAGAAGTTCCAAATGAAGTTCCTGCCCCTCTGGTACAAGCTTTAGCAATCGTGACTGGAATTTTTTTTCTCAAATATGCAGTAGAGCTACATATCTGTGCATCAAGAGAAGAGGATTTAGACAACAAGAGCCACACAACAAAATGCCGTGGGCGTTGACAGCACTAAACACTTGCCTACAAACACACCAACACGATCCACTAACTGGCTGCCTGCCACTTCAAACTCTAAATAAGGGCCTAGCAGCAATAATAACACCTAGTCCCTTTGCCCCTACAAGCATCCAGAGATAAGTTTCCTGTCACACGAGAGGGAGCAGGGAAGGCCCCGTCAACCTTAGGAGCGAACCAAGCTTTGCGCCAGTGCAATGTCGCCAGCCTGCTGGCACCAAGTACTGTTGAGTGGAGGTGACCAAAACCATTTAGTTGTCCATACTCCATGCCGGGCAAATTCGCATGCTGGGCAAATAAGCAGTTATCCTTAGTGGCCGAGGGCTTTCCAATGTGCAGAACCATCAATTATCTCATAAGCTTCCATTATCCACCGTATGCCTTAAGTTTAGCTAAATATAAGCGAATGGTCAGTAGAGCTGTGTTAAACATGTTTTTGATACACTAGTCGCAACCCAGGTCCAAGTCCAGCAAAGTTAACTTACATACATCCCAAGCAGAACCAAGCCTTAATACTGGTTAGATTCTGGCAAACAAGAACCTAGGTTCTACTGTATCTTAATTGAAAAAACAGTTACAAAATACAATGGTGAAGAGTTACATAGAAAACGGATTGAAGTTTGAACTGTGGCCCTCAAATTGGTTCTACAGTTCTGATTTATTTCTTTCACAGAAACACAGCCTTCAACTTGACAGCTACATAAAACTCCCAAGTTGCATGGGCATGTACCAGGTAACAGAAGATGTTCGGCATCTGAAATCAAAGCTCAACAATCTTGAATCAAAATTGGAACAGGTAAGCAGAACACAATAGGATATTTTTCATTATACTTGAACAACTATCAGGATTAGATTTGCATTTAATGGTGAAGATACTCTAACATGTTTCTGTTTCATAGACTGAAAAGACGATGACAAGGCTACAGCGAGGAATGGTATGTCTTGAACTTCACCAATATTTATATCATCATCTGCAAATTGTAGAACAACTATATATATTGTTGCTTAAAAGAAAGAGTACTCAAGCATAGGGTATTTTAGCTTGGCTGATAAGTAAGAATCATGAAAAGGTCAATGCCTTTTAGCCACAACCCCCTTCCCAATTATTATCCTGTTACTGTTTGGCCTGAAATTTGTAGGTCCAAATAAACTAACACATCTATAGTCACAATGAATGAAAGCAGCTACTTCTTCTAGTCAGACTTCTGGTAGATTCCTCGTGCCATGTTTTCTGCAGGTGGCATTTGCACCAGATGCTGGAAGAGCCATTCTTGTGAACTTTCATTTACTAAAATGGCCCCCATATATTCTAACAAAAAGGTCCCCTGATAGAATCTAGCAGAAAAAATTTTATTGATGCATTCATTTCCCAATTTAAGAGTTTAGATCTGGAAGAACAACTGATACCTCATCCATGTTTAAAATTGGGCACTGAAGATACTGTCTGGACATTCATATTAACCGAATTGTTCTTGCAAACTTCTCACTGTTGAAACAGCTCTTTTACCATCATTGAATTTGCATCGATTTAGGCTTTTGTTATTAGATATTGGTCATATTTCGCTTACATTGTTCAAACTATGTTGCAGGGTTTCCTCTTGCTTTTTATGGTGTTCATCATGGCCCTTCTTTGTATCTCACCTGGTTACCTGCTCCGGAGTTCTGAACCCAGGATGCTTCGTATGTGGCAAGAATGGAAGTTGCACTCCAAAATGTTGGAGATGTGAATTTATTGTTAGTACTATATATATGCCCAAGCGTGGCACGGGGTCATGAATTTTTACCCCGCTACGGTAACTCATGTTGCATGTAGCTTAGATGACATATTTAGAAAGTAGAAAGCTACTACTCTAATTACATAGACAATACATTTTTTTTGCAGACCAAGCTTTGGGGTTTTTGATCATTGGACGGAGCAACAGATGGTACTAGATTAACCTATGATGTTCCAGGAGAAACATTAGAGAGCATATATATTAATATTGAACCAAGTTGTAGCCCCTAGACGCGTGGAGGACGCAGGATCCGTAGTGGGGCAACCATGCGGGCCCCATCGCCGTGGCCACCGCGGCGGCAAGTCGGGATGGGGCGTTAATTTGCTTCCTTGTAATCAAAATGTTGACGTGACAGGGTAATAATCAAATCATAGAAGCTATGATAGTTTGTGTCTTGGATGTTCCGAGTTCCCGGGCGGGTTAAGCCCACAGGCATAAATGCAATTGAGATAAACACGTTGAATACAAATTTTAGACCTGGGATCGAGGGATCAATATACTAGTTGGTAATGTAACCCGGATGTGATACCTATTAGGGCGTCTCCAACAGTGACAGGTGAGCTAGTTCGATTCCAACTCAGCATTTTGCTTCCGTGGAAGAGAGATAAGAGGGGGAAAAGATAAGTCTATATCTTAGCTCCACGCTTATCTCGCTCAGACTTCGAGGTGAATTGTGGGCCGCTCGCTGTCTCTTCCCGTTCTCCTCCATCTCGCTCCCTTTCTCTCCCAAATATCCGGGCGACTCCACATGCCGCATGCCAAGCCGACGCCGGCGATGCCGCATGTGGCGGCGTGTGACTAGGCAGACTCCGACGGCGCTCCATGGCAGTCTCCGGCGGCGCTGACCGTAGCAGCGGGGACGGGCTCCTGTCGATGGCGAGCGCCACAGTAGAAATCTTCCATGCGCCGGGCAAAGATAGAGGTCGGCGGCGCGCGAGGCCGAAGCTGAGACTAGTGGGAGGCCGGCTGGGAGCGTGCGCGGTTGCGTGAGGGTCAGCCGGCTCGGCTAGTTGCATGGCGAGGTGGGGCTAGCCAACTAGGCTTGCGGCTGGGTGGGAGATGGTCGGCTAGGCGCACGGCGGGATGGAGGCTTGCCGGCGGTGTGATACAGTGATATGAAAGCGACAGCGGTGTGGGGCGCACACCACAGTGGCGAAGGTGGAGCCTGCTAGTCTCCTAGAGATTTCCCATCTAGAGCCCTGACACTACTACAGATTCTTACATCACAGCCGGTTCGCAACCCTCATCACTGCGGAAACTGAACCGGCAGTGAACAACCGGCAGTGATGTGGGGGGGTCATCACTGCCGTTTTTTCGCCCCGGCGGTGATGACCGTACAACACTACCAATTCGTAGCAGACGCTGGCAGTGTTGTACGAGGCTAACACTGCCGGCTCGTTCCAAGAGCCGACAGTGTTGTCTCTACCAACACTGCCGGCTCATTCCAGGAGCCGACAGTGTTATCGTACCCAATACTGCCGGCTCCAAACTGGAGCCGACAGTGTTGTGAGAGACAAACACTGCCGGATCGTGGAACAAGCCGGCCGTGCGATCAGAGACAACACTGCCGGCTCGTGGAACAAGCCGGCCGTGTTATCAGTAACAACACCGCCGGCTCGATCCTTAAGCCGACGGTGTGGTCGGAGCCAAACTTGCCGGCTTAGGGCTGGGCCGCGGTGATGCTTTTTTCCATTTTTCTATAATATTTTTAGTTGTATTTATAATAATTGTATATTTACAATAATAATTATTAATAATAATATAATTGTAATAGTAATTATACAACGAATAATTATTAATAATAAATATATAATTATAATTTATATAAATTATATTATATAATGCTACTTGTTTTCCATCCACAGTATTCACAGTACATGTTTGTTAGCAATAAAATAAGAAAACTACAAATTACAACAGACGGGCGATGTCCTCTTGTACAATGATCCTTGAACTTGTTTGCTCGTGCAATTGAATATAAGCCATCTTTTGAAAGCACTTCCGCCAAGATGAACTGTGCCCATTTCGCACCTTGAAGTGTCGGTATCTCATATTCTAGCAGTCTTTGGTGATTAAATTTGGTGCGCTGTTCCAAAAAGAGGCAAAATAAAATCAGTATAGTATATATATTTTTTTTGCATTAAAAGAAATAAATGAAAAGGGGGATTATACTCACAAATTCATCTGGCTGCTTTGTAGGCTGTCCAATATAGCGGTACATCACCCACATGACATAGAAGCCACACTCGTTGTTGTCATACGGCTGTTTGAGGTACGGGATCTTGGTCATTTGCATCCCACCTCTTTGCTTCTTCCGCACACTATGGAAAATTAGGAAGAATATTTAAAAGAAATAAATAGAAAACGGCATATTGTGATTAGAGGAATATGGTGTTGCTAGCATCGCTTACGTATTCAGCACATCCACCAGCGGCTGCACATCCTCCAGTGGCTTTTTCTTGGAGTCCCACACCTCGATCTGATTTTCTTTAAGGTTAACACAAACGAGGGCGTAATGGTCGCTGCAATCGAAAAATTATAAGTAACGCATAGTCCGAAAAAAAATTAGTGTAAACACCCCTGGTCGAGAACATATACTTGAAGTTGTAGGGTAGAAGTATGTGGGTTTTCTTTTTGCCCACAAACTCTTCAAAAATCGGCTTCAATGACTCTATCATGTAAGCCACGCCGAAATGACCAAGTTGGCCGAGGCAGGCCTTTTGATTGACTCGGACAGGGTCTAAGAAGCCTATGTGGCATAGTTGAAGCGGCTTTATGAAGCAATATTTTGCAATTAGCCTACATAAAAGATCATATAAAGTGCACAAAATTAAACAAATTTCATGTGTGTAGGGTACTTACATGGTCCACAAGCACAAAAGTTGTACATCGAGGTTGCGTCTCTGATATAGTTGGAACAAGCACTCCCAGTCGACGTCGTATTTCTCTTCTTCTTGATAAAGGAAAATAGCCGGAGGATTGATAATGAAAGCAAACCATCTGGTTTCAACCTCCCGTGAATGATACAAGTAATAATCATGCAAGCGCTTAAGCGGTGTGGGCAATCCCTCGTATTCCTCCGCGGAAACCAAATCAGTTTTAAGCTCATACTTCTTTGCCAAAGGTGCCGTCCCCACTGAGATCCAATAGAGTTCCTCCACATCTTCTCTGGTCTATGAAGGGTCCTTTGCGAGCAAGTCATTTATTCTCTGTTGATGGATATAGACATCCTCCTCGTCGGTCGTTTCATTATTGTACTTGTTTGCTTTATGCATTTTATATTCGATCTTCTGGATGGCAGCGGGAATGTTGCCAATTTGCTTAAAGAATGTAACATAAGTTTCCTTAGGTATATTATGACTGACTTTTTGCTGCATAATGTTTGTAATGCTGCCACTGAATGGCCTCTTGTTTTTCTCTTGCTGCCCTTGGTCAACTGCCCCCGAGGATCTTTTGCGCAACTGCGACGATGCATTAGGTGTTGCTTTAGGCGCAGGAGGACGTTTCAGCTGTCCTTTAGATCCTGATGTAGAGCTAGTAGGAACCTTTCCTTTTCCAGCAGGAGGGTTTTGTTTGGACCCTCTTGATGTAGAGCGACCAGAAGCAGTAACAGCAGCAGGTTGAGGAGTTGGAGTTGGTGGTGTGTCCTTGCGAGGAGGAGGTGGAGGTGGAGGTGGCAGTGTCTTCTGGTGAGTAGGAGGTGGAGGTGGACGTGGAGGTGGAGGTGGAGGTGGAGGTGGAGGTGGATGTGGACTTGGTAGAGGAGAATGCTGGCGACGAGGAGAAGACGTCCTCGTGGTTGTTTGCATCCCAGGGACCTATCCTCCGCTCGAAGATGCCAAGGGCGAGGAGCCGCATTCGCCCTCTTCTTCGTCCTCTTCATCCGAGGACAACTCATGGTCAAGCTTAATGAGGCGCTTACGCCAGGCCACATGAGCTCCCTTGTTCTGGCCAAGTTTCGGCATGGCCTGCGATGCGGGGTGCTCGATTAGTATCCTGTTGTACTTCTTCTCAAGTATCCTGTCAATGGTCACATGTGCATACCCCAGTGGAATCGGGGTGCCATTAATGGTCCCATCTCCCGCAGGCCAGGCTCGGCCGATCACTACCTTGCCCTTTGTCCATGACTGTTGGATGTACAGCCTGACATTGACGATTTCACTGATGTTGTCCAACGGATGAGGCGCATTCTGGTCTTCTATTACATAAGGGGTCGAGCCATAGCTTGACCTTCGATTCTGCTGCAGCGTAAGGTCCGGTGGTGGACCCTCCGTTTGCCGAGAAGCCAGGACTTGGCTGACTTTTGACTCAATGATAGCTGCAACCCTAGATTCCCATTTTTCATCCAGTTCCCGAATCATCCTCCTCGTCTCTTCCTCTCATGTCCGTTTTCCCCTGTCGCGGCTCCGGTAATTATCGGCCTCCTTCAGGAATCCTTCGAACCAATTAACCACACCGGTTCCTCTGGTGCGACCAGGGTGCTCCTTGTTCCCAAGTGCTTGGGTGAGCACGTCGTTCTCCCTGTTAGAAGTGCGAGTCCCTTGCATCACCTATTCTTGGATCTGGGAGATCCTCCTGACGATGGCGCTGACGGCCGGATCGTCTATACACTTTGTATTCTTTGGATGATTTAAGACATTAAAGCTCCCATCATCACCGTGATGGCACTTCCTCCTGATACAGTATATTATCGCCCTATCCTCCCAATCTTCAGTCTCAACTACAACGCCTTGTTCCAAAAGTCTAGCTCGCTTCTTGAATTCCGCCTCAATAATGGACACCAACTTGGCATATCCACGGGAGCTACAATGATGTGGATTATCCGATTTCTGCGAGTTCTCCTGATTCTTCACGCTAAGTTCTTGGAAATCCTCGGAGGCGTAGTGATCCTTGAATTCCTACCAGAATGGCGCCTGCTTGGCCAACTCTCCATGCTCAAAATCTGGATCTCGATTTTCAAGTATATATTTCTTGTAATATTGACCCCTAAAATACTTGAACATTGTCCCCATTGTTCCATAGGTTTTCTTCCGGGCTTTCTCTCTATTAAAGAAAGGGCCTTCTGGAGGGAAAGTGAAATACTTTGCGATCTCTGACTCCCATATATCTCTCTTGATACTATTAGGGACCACAGCCGGGTCCACTTGTTTCAGATTTTCTGAATTTTCTAGATTTTCTGGATTTTCCGAATTTTGAGGTTCTTTGCCCTTCCACTTCCAGTACTTCAAGGGGACAAAATCCCTAACAAGGATGCCGAGGGTTAAGGAGTATTTCTTCACAGCAATTTCTGGTGAGGCCGGCATCCCGAATTCATCAAATCTTGTGATTCGATAATGCTTGTCTGGATGAAGCTTTGTCGGGCCACGCTTGGTTCTGACTCTGGTTCTACCCGAGCCCTCTGGCGCTTGGGCTGACGCATCGGCCGACGCATTGGCCGGCGCATTGGCCGGCGTAGGTTCCTGCTGGAAATAGGAGTAAGTTAATACCCTGTCAATTGATTAGCGGACGTGGCTATATCATAAAATCACACCTAATTTACCTGGTTAGGTTGGTTATCTTGGTCATAACCGCGTAGGTCCAGATAATCACTCGGGCTTTCAGCGGCCCGAATTGCTTGGTTAGCCTGATTGTCACCCACATCTTGCTCCCCACGGTTTCTTCGGCTATGGGGAATGTAAACCATGGCTATGACATGATCGTGGTTAATTCGTGTGTTTACTAGGCACAATTATTATGAAAAAAGGGCAAAGAGTTATTGCATAGTGTAATATTAAGTGCCAAACTACTCATTGTTTCATTGAACACATGCTACTAAGTTGACAAACTACTCTACATCGACTTCCCAATAAAAAAAGCAATGATGGCATCTTTCTAAGAATAAGGAGCAAAAATCGTCCTAGTCTTCCCAGCTAAGACGGGTGGCTTCTCTTCGATCACTAGTGCTGGCGGCTCTTCAATCTCCAATGGCTGCTCCCGGCGAGGGTTCGCAAGCCTTCAATCATGGTAGGCCCTCACAGATTCATCTTCTGTGTAGTACTTCTTGTGCAAATTATTAGGGTAGCGATGCATTTGAGCATTGCACTCCTCCCAAGTTCAATAGATTCCAGGATTATGACCAACATGAACAACATAGTATGCTGCCATGGTTGACTACATATCATAATTTTAGAGCATCATTCAGAGCATATCATCATTAATTATAGAGCATATCATTTAGCATATCATCATTTTAGAGCATAATATTTTTGATCTTAACATCATTTAGCATATCATTTAGCATATCAATTAGCATAACATTTAGCATATCAATTAGCGTATCATTTAGCATAACAATTAGCATAACATTTAGAGCTTATCATCTAAGAGCATAATTCAGTAACTATATATATGCATATACTACAAGGAGGAGCAGGGTGGGATGGCTAACCGCGTGAAGCACGGTGGCGCTGGCTGAAGGGGGCAGTGTGGTGGTGCTCGTCGGAGTGTTGGCGGTGGCGCTGAAGGGGGCAGTGGTGGTGCTCGTCGGCGCGAGGAAGCTGGGGATGGAGGAGGGGCCGCTGGTGGTGCTCCTCCACACGGCGGGCGGCAGTGCTCGTCGGCGTGAGGGTGCTGGGGATTGAGGAGGGGCCGCTGGTGGTGGTCCTCCACACGGCGGGCGGCAGTGCTCGTCGGCAGGGGGGCGGTGGCGCTGGAGTTCGGTGTCTGTGAAGGCGGCGACGCTCAGAGACATTTCGTCGAACATGTATGGGGCAGGGTGGAGGGTACCTATCTCATGACGAGGGAAGCCATGCGACCGCGCGCTCCAAATGTTGTGACCTGCAAGAAGAAGAAGCTGGAGGTACGTCGGCCGGTGTGAGCTCCTGCGTGTGTCCGGTAGAGTAGGCAAGGGCGTTGGTGCGTCGAAGGTTCCTTGTCTGGTAGAGAAGCTGGAGGTGCGTCGGCCGGTGTGAGCACGGTGCAGCAGCGGCGCGCACGGCGTGCTCGACACGGTGCGCGAGGGCTGCTGAAGCGGGCGACGGCGGCACGGGCTGGTGGCGGTCCTCGTCAGCACGGGCAACGGTGGTGCTACTCCTTGACGCGGGTGGCGGCGGCGCGGGATGGTGGCGGTCCTCGTTGCTGCGGCGTCAGGCAGAGCGTGGGGAAGAAGAGGGAGAACGGGCGGGGAAATGAAAAGGGAAATGAAATTTTCATTTCCCCGCCCATTCGTTTATATAGCAGACAACATCACTGCCGGCTCCAAACAATAACCGGCAGTAATGTGCCTAATCACTGCCGGCTCTTAGCTGAGACCGGGAGGGATTGTTGAGCAGGCGCAGGACTTAAGTAAATTGGATTTTTAAACATATTTCTCAAGACTTTGTGTGTAGTGTTTCCTAACACTTTCTGAAATGCAAAAATATCCTATGTATCAAATATAGATCTTGATGAGTTCTAACACCCTTGTATTCAAAAGTTTTTCATTTGAGATCATTTAGTGCCCCATTTGACCAAGTTTGACCAGGTCAAACCTTGTTTGTTTTACAAAATACACCTTGACCGAACCCTAGATGGCCTCAGCTACAAAAGTCATGAATACAAAGATTGTCAAACTCATCAAGTTTTACATTTGATACATAGGATAATTTTACATCGACAAAGTTTGAAGAACTCAAATTTTAAATTTTGAATTTTCACTGCTACATGCCAGTTTTCGAAACCCTGGATGGTCTCAACTCGAGAACTCATAAATACCTAGATTGTTCCACTCAACAAGGTCTACATTTCATACATATGATATTTTTCATCTGATAAAGTGTTATGTAGTGTTTTCTAACACTTTCTCAAATGCAAAAATGTCCTATGTATCAAATATAGATCTTGATGGGGTGGTTAGAAAACACTACGTGAAATTCAAGACTTTGTCTGTAGTGTTTTCTAACACTTTCTCAAATGCAAAAATGTCCTATGTATCAAATATAGATCTTGATGAGTTCTAACACCCTTGTATTCAAAAGTTTTTCATTTGAGATCATTTAGTGCCTCATTTGACCAAGTTTGACCAGATCAAACCTTGTTTGTTTTACAAAATACACCTTGACCGAACCCTAGATGGCCTCAGCTACAAAAGTCATGAATACAAAGATTGTCAAACTCATCAAGTTCTACATTTGATACATAGGACAATTTTGCATCGACAAAGTTTGAAGAACTCAAATTTTAAATTTTAAATTTTTCACTTGCTACATGCCAGTTTTCAAAACCTAGATGGTCTCAACTCGATAACTCATGAATACCAAGATTATTCCACTCAACAAAGTCTACATTTCATACAAAGGACATTTTTGCATCTGACAAAGTGTTACGAAAGTGTAATTCTAAAGCCACAAGTCTCACATATAGTTTAATAAAGTCTATGTGAGATTCAAGACTTTGTGTGTAGTGTTTCCTAACACTTTCTCAAATGCAAAAATATGCTATGTATCAAATATAGATCTTGATGAGTTCTAACACCCTTGTATTCAAAAGTTTTTCATTTGAGATCATTTAGTGCCTCATTTGATCAAGTTTGACCAGGTCAAACCTTGTTTGTTTTACAAAATACACCTTGACCGAACCCTAGATGGCCTCGGCTACAAAAGTCGGGATTACAAAGATTGTCAAACTCATCAAGTTCTACATTTGATACATAGGACAATTTTGCATCGACAAAGTTTAAGAACTCAAATTTTAAATTTTAAAATTTTCACTGCTACATGCCAGTTTTCGAAACCCTAGATGGTCTCAACTCAAGAACTCATGAATACCAAGATTGTTCCACTCAATAAGATCTATATTTCATACATAGGACATTTTTGCATCGAGACAAAGTGTTGAGACCAATACAACACTAGAGTAAAACAAATTATAACTAAAACAAAATAAAACTACAACCTTGCAACCAACTATCATTAGATTCACTTTCTACCTAGGAGATTGGACCATTCACATTGACCCACTGTAGTAACCACATGTGCCAGTTGATGTCTCCGATCATGTATCCTCTCTCAGTATCGATATAATGCAGTGCCCTTATGATTGCCCTCTCCCGTGCCACGTGAGACACAACGAATGGTCGACCGTAGACACCACCTACTAAAACATCATTATGCTGCTTAGTGAACCTTATGCAGAATAGTTTGCCTTGTACTGTATCCTGGACATTGGTGTAAACCCAATCCCAATCGTACTCGAAATAATCTATTGCTTGGTTTAGAATGGCCATCAAACCACATGAAGAATATGTAACATCATGGGCCCTAATCTGCAAGTGGTGCAAAAAAAGATAATATTATTAGTTAATAGACAACAAATTCTATGCATGACCCAATTATCAATATATGTTGATTGTACCACATCAAAAGTGTCGCTTCCCGCGTTCCATTCACTAAGTGACATAGCAGTGCAACCTTGGTAACGCAAAGCCATCTCCTTGTAGTACGAGAAATCAGGGACATTGAATCCAACATGTCGAAGTGCCTGTATACAGAGGTTGATGGCACTTTCTTGGGCGCTCCTCTCGGAGAAGCCCAGTACCCCCCTCCGGTGGATATTGTTCTCGGTACCATTTGGGCGCCTTGAAGGGATGGTAAAACTAATTTGACACTGCCAGAGCTGAGTATTGGTGGGAGCAGGTGCCGTGTCCGCGTTCCAATTCTCAACAGAGAACAAGGTAAGTGCTTCATGTAGCCATTCTAATGGGTCTATCAACTGCGACATAAAAAATGCAATGCAACAATCATATTTAACTAATTATATTTATTTATTAGCGCAAAAAAACATATGAGATATTAGAAATAAATTTATATAATAGTTGGCCTAGGGAATCGCGGAACGGGCACATCAGGAGCAAATGGCTCAGTGCCTTGGTGGAAACCCGGTGCCTGTGGTGGCGGTAGCGGAGGTGGTACATTGTGCAAGAGACCTGATCGATAAAATTTAACAATAAATATAAGAACAAAAATACATCACAAATAACTAGTAAAACTACAAAGCTAATAAATAAATAATCAAATGCAAAAACTATATAGAAATTATATATGTACCAATGTAATATCCTGGAGCCATTGCGAAATCACGTCGAAGTTGATTTGGCAAGAAGTGAGAGAGGAAGTGAACTCAGTGTTTGCGTGGGCGGAGTATGCATGTGGCCGGCTCCACATTTTATAGATGGAACTTAGTTATCACGGCCGGCTCGTTTACACAACCGACAGTGATAGATTTTATCGCCGCCGGACCTTGGTTCCAACCGGCTGTGATACATCTTATTACTGCCGGTGCCTTCCAAGAACCGGCGGTGATATTCTGCCATGTCAATTGACATGCACGCGGCTGCGTGCATGTCAATGACATGGCATGAATATCACTGCCGGTTCTTGGAAGACACCGGTAATAAGATGCATGCATGGATGCATGCAGCACTAGTGTCCGAGGGGATAGGCTGCAGGCATGTTGCAATAGATGGTAAGATGCATGCATGGATGCATGCAGCACTAGTGTCCGAGGGATAGGTAGGGAAAATATATTTTTTAAAAATATTTGTATTTTTATTTAATTTTAGACCAACAATAGAAATGTGTGGAGTAACAATGACCATGGGAAAGAGGGCTTTCAATAGTAAATAGTGAAATATTTATTTAGAAAGAGTACAAAGATAGAAGACAAAAAATCATAAAAAACATGTTAAACATGCGCGGTCGTAGGACTTGCAAGCGCGGTCGTAGGACTTGCTTGTGTTGTCGTAGGACTTGCAAGCGCACTTGCCGGGTACCCCAACATTTGGCTCAGCTGATCTTCAGAAGCATTCTTCTAGCACCCAATGTGTGCACCATTTTGGTGGACTATTATGATGCCTAGTGATATTTGAATGTGGAGGGCTTTCTCCCATAGAGAAGCCATATATTTGAAAAATCAGGAAGAGAGAATGAACTGGAGAAGGAGAATGATATTGTAAACCATGGTGGAGGCTCTATGCAGGAGGAGGGCCATTTTATAGACCCTCTGCCGTAGTAGGTGGGAGTAGTGCTCCTGCTGTGCTGATCAGAGGGAGCACGCCACTAGGAATCCTCCTATCACTGCCGGGTTGTGGGAAGAACCGGTAGTGATAGGAGTCCAACGGTTACATTTTTTAAAATAAGTCAAGCCCACCTTCGATTCCTGCCGAGGTGGCCGGGCAGGTATTTTTTTATTAAAATCAAATCCAAAAAGGGTGGCGCCCTGAGGATTCGAACTCGGGGCTCGGCCACGCCTAATGAAGTTGAGTCTTGACCGCTTGAGCTATACTATAGGATGTGTCCTAAGAGCAAGGCATACCTGTTATTATATATGTTCTAGTTATTGTAATTATAAATAAACAACTCTATAATTTATTTATTTTTGTTCTTATTATTCCTGTAATATGTTTATAAAAAAGAAGTTCAATTCAATAAATCAAGAAACAATAAAATTTATCTACCATGTACTAGTGTAGAGGTACACAAGTAATATTAATTAGAGTACATATATAGTTGGTGAACAGCGTCCGACTACAGATTACATAGTTATCAATAATCTAACTATCCTCAGGTCTATCAACAATCAGGGCCTCATTATGATCGCGCCTTATGTAAGCTGGTTCATCGCCCTCTCCAATGTTAGTTAGGGCTACGGTCGCCCCGAATGCTGGCATTTCCTCATAGCCCCTGTAGTCTTCTTCATTCGTCACTCCATCGACACCGATAATCTTTCTTTTGCCTTGAAAGACTACACTTCTTGCATTGTCTAAATTGTCTGTTGCCTAGAAGGCTTGCATAGCATCTTTTGTGAGGATGAAGGGGTCGTCTCTGTATGCAGTCTTTTTAAGGTCAACTGTAGTCAACCCATCTGGTTCTTTCTTGATTTCGTTTAGATGGATCCACTGGCAGCGAAAAAGGGCTACCTGCACCAAGCCATACGATAGCTCCCATAGCTCCTCTATGAAACCATAGTACATCTCAATCACATTGCCGTCTTCGTTTTCCGCATTGAAACGAACACCACTATTCTGGTTTGCACTTTTTTCATCTTGCTTTTTGGTGAAAAATGTGAATCCATTGATCCTATATCCCTGGTACTTAACAAAGGTACTCGAAGGCCCCCTGGCTAAATTGTCCAATTGATTACCCAACGTTTCTATAAGCAAGCGACGTCGCAACCAGTCGACAAATTCGGTTTTATGTTTTTTATGATGCCAAGCCCGTAACCTTTGCGGATACTGATTTAGCAACTCTTGACGGTGTTCTGCAATGTATGGCATCACCTCCTTGGCTTGCTGGAGAATAGTGAACTGAGCACTTGTCCAAGACACATAGTTATCTACTGTACAAGGTTTCCTACCTAGTGTGCCTTTGCCACCTAGTCTTCCCTGGTGACGGGACTTCGAAACTCCTACCTTGTTGATGTCCATATAATTTGTGCAAAATTCAATGGACTCCTCCGTTGACCATCCCTCAACCATGCTCCCTTCGGTGCGAGATCGTTCCTAACATACCTCCTGAAAACTTTCATCAACCTTTCGAAAGGGAACATCGATGTAGGTACATTGGAACAAGTGCTCTTATTTGGTCAACAAGATGAATGAGAAGATGGTGATACATCAAAGTAAGTTGATGGAAATTGCATCTCTAAACTAGAGAGCTTCGGCAATGTCGTCCTGTAGCTGTTGTAGCGTGCTCGGATCAATGACCTTTTTCGAGATCGCATTCATGAACCAGCACAACTTTATGATCGCGTTGCGAACATCTTCCATCAGGATACCACGCAAGGCAGTTGGGAGAAATTGAGTCATAATAACATGACAGTCATGGGCCTTCATAGGTCCATAGTTGAACTTGCGTTCTCTCTTGTTCACTAGCCTCTTTGGGTTTTGCACGTAGCCCGTCGGTACTTTTAGGTTATGGAAGAATGAAATTAACATTTCTGCTCTTTCTTGCTTAGTGTCCAAGACACAGGCGGAAGTTCATATTGGCCATTTCTAGCTCCACGGGATGCAGCTACGGCACGATTCCCAAATGCTTTGCATGTCTTTGCGTGTGTCGTACGAATCCTTATGTGTCCCCTCGGTGTTCATCAAGGAGTTAAGTGTGTGAAAGCAAACGTTTTTAGTAATGTGCATGGGATCAAGACAGTGGCGTACAGACAAAACTGGCCAGTAAGGTAGTTTCCAAAATACTAATTTTTCTTCCGGATGCTCCCTTCGAGGCGGCCGCTCTAGCCCTTCCCCTTGCCAAGGACAACGTCTAGTTTGTTAAGTTCTTGAAGTATCTCTTTCCCGTCTTGATACTCAAGAGGCATACATGTTTTTCAACCTTCCCATTAAATTTTATTTTGTTTTTACGGTATCTGTGTTTAATAGGCAGGAACTTACGGTGCCCCGGTATAATAATTTTGAGTTATTGGGTAGTAAGTCTTCGCATCGGTTTCGTCTAGGCACTCGACGCAACCTGTATAGCCTTTTGTCTTCTCTCCAGACAAGGAACCTCACCCTGGAAGGTCAGTGATTGCAGTGACAAGTACCACCTTGACAGTGATTTGTTCCTTTATGTACTCGTCCCAAACATGCTTAACACCATTTTTGAACATCTCCACTAGTTCATCGATAACTAGCTCAAGGAAAGTGTCGATGTCATTCCCGGGTTGCTTTGGGCCTTGGATCAGTAATGGCATCTGGATGTACGACCGCTTCATAATGAGGTGAGGCGGAAGGTTGTATATACAGAGCGTCACTGGCCACGTGCTATGAGTGCTTTGAACCTGGTCGAAAGGATTCATCCCATCCGTGCTCAATGCAACCCAAAAGTTCCTTACATCTCCACCGATGTCCTTATAGAACATGGTTTTCAGAGTCCTCCAGTCCTGTCCATCGGCAGGATGCCTCAGCATGCCGTCGTTCTTACGCTCCTCACCATGCCAGCGCAGTAGCTTGTCTATCTTCGCACATGCATATAGCCTACGTATCCGTGGAGCTATAGGGAAGTACCAGACGACCTTTATGGGGCCTCCTCTCGTCTTCGTGTACCCTCCTTGACGGCCCTGCCTTGTGCTGTGGATGTTTACAAATGGGGCACTTATCCAGTCTTTGTATTTGTCTCCGCGGTACAGTATGCAATCATTGTAACGCGTGTATTCG